>WAAE01017024.1:0-38491 GCA_013400495.1 Nicator chloris
TTTTTCCTAATTGTGCAAGTCTAGACTTTAACCAATTAAAATTCTGTTACCAGCCACAAAATATTGGTGACATATATTGGGAAATAATGTCTCAGTTGTCATTAAAGAACATGAAATAACTTCAGTAGGAACTACCAAATAATGATTGTATTTATTTAATTTTTATTCATTGACTTTCCCCAGAACTGTAAGAAGTATCATAATAATGTTCATACATTGATGTTAGAGAGCAATTGGATTAACAATAATGGCAATAAACATTAATTATTTTCATGCTTTCTACAAAGGGTATTAAAACACATTATATATATATTTAGAATATTTGAGGATACTTGTTTTATTTTGATCCCAGAGAAAAATTCTCAGGTTTGCAGTAAATTTGACAAATTTTGAAGATCACCATTCCATCTGAAACATCAAAAGATTTTCCCCAGTACCCAGGACTGTTTCCAGAATATACTGTTACCCCACAGAGGGAAGCTAAACAGAGAGATGGAAACAGTGTGTGTGGAGAGGGGCAGTTAATGTTTCACTATGACAAGAAACATTTGGGTAGAAAATACTGGCCAAAAGAAAAAAAAAAAAATCAAGCTAAAACATTCTAGCAAAGTTAGACTTAGACAAACTTTCTATGGATCACCAGGAAGGCAAAACCAAAACCAAAGTAAGACAGCTGTTGTATTCATTAAAGACATGCTGCTTTTCTCAAAGTGACAATCTTTCTGGATCAAGCTAACAGAAAGTCAGGTTTTCTGGTGAACACAATATGCCTTACCACCATACAGGAGAGACTCAACTATGTTATTTCATAACAGCATGCTATATTTCAAAGACATTTTGGATTAAAATCTTTTTTCCTCACTTTAAAATGCTGCAGAAATAAGAGAGAAATTAACCTTATCAAAATACCCAGAATATCAGAAGCAACACTCTTAGATTACAGTCATATGCTGAAATTTCAGTCTTTTTAGAATAATTTTTTTTTATTATTATTTTCAAGATATAAATTAGAAATGTCCCTTCAGTTGCTGAGGAAATAATAACTGAGAGAAGCAAGAACATTGTGCTTTGTTGAGAGATGACAGGTACTGCTACAGATTTAGCCTTCTGGTAATCTCTGTCATGTACCTCCTGACTTTCATTCAGACATGCTGTGGACATACACGTAAGTGAATAGCCATATCAAGATCTGCTTTGCTTCATGGTTTAAGTTTCTGTGCATCTCTAATGTGGAATATTTTTTAAAATAAACTCCTTTACTTTGAATAGAAGCATTCAGAAAAGAACCTTGAACATTTTGTGATGGAAAGCAAAATTAAACAGTGCTTCGTTTAAGCTGTAATTTATGTACCATGATTTAATTTTGAAATACCTTTTTTTTCACACTCTCAATACCCATTTATTTGCAAGCTATAAATCAGTCTTTAACATTCTTTATCTTTGAATAGAGGTTCATCAAACCAGCTTCAAACTAATCATTAAAAAAGGCTATTTCATTATCTACTTACCTTGACTATGAGCAACTCTATTGCATGAATTAGTTAATTTCTGATGAACCATCATCCAGTTGCTACTTCATAATTGCTGTTAGATTGTTATTTTCCTATGGAAAAGAATAGAAAAGAGGGATAAAGAGTGAAACTACATTAAAATAGAAGTATTTATTAAAACATGGGAGGGTCAAACTTTACCACAAATAAATTACGGAAAGCCTTCATGTGAATCATATAATGAATTTTAAAAAATAGAGCCATTCTAGTTTAACCAGCTTTTCAGAAATCATTCAGTTTCTCTTGAGCAAAGCATAAGAAAGTAAATTAGTAACCAGGGAATACAAACATAATTCTTATGTATGAGTAAAGAAACCATTTAGGACAACAGCATGGAGTTTCTAATTTTAGTTGCATGTGAATCAAAATCAAGAGTGCTTCTGAATGGCAAAAGAACGTATAAAATTATTTTGGTTAAACCATTATAGTTGTGACATTTTTCTGTAACCTAGTGTGGGGTTTTTTCTGTCAATATTGGAAAAGGAAGAAATTGTATGTGAGTGATCATGACACTTTTTTAACTCTTACTAAGCTTTGTTTTTAGCTCTGTGTTACCAACGAACTGAAAAGGTATGGAATTAAAAATAAACTAATTGGCTCAGCATGATTATATATGCAGCAATCACTAATTTCTAGAATAAAAAACTGAACTAAGCCAGGATGTATTAAGTAACTGAAGATAAGTACACACTACCCTGCTTATAGAAGTGCACTGACATCTTATCATGTAGAGACTCAGAGCTTTTCAAAACCAAAACATACACTTTTCATTAAAGTAAAGCTTGTGAGTGAATAAGGGGGTCAAATAGTAAAAAAATAGGCAGAGGGTAAAATAGTTTCTGAATAAACTATACTTTTTAATCAAAGAAAACATGGCTAGCTGCATTTGCAGTCTCCTTGCATTGTTCATAGGTGATTTGACATTGTTTGGTATTTCTCTACAGTTTCTGAGTCATTTAGATACGTATGAACTCACCATATTTTGTGCTATATATAATTTTGTCAGTTTACAGAATAAATCACAATAATGCACAAGCTCTTTACACAGATTCTACTTGATATATTAACAAATGTATAAAGTAAGATGGTTATATACATGACATACATACAAGCTATTGCATTTCATGTACAAAAATACTACTGCACGTATAATAAAACCTCCCTATGAATGTTGGCAGATCTTGGGATGGAGCCGTAGGAAGCTGTATGATTTGAATGTAAGATTAAAATAAACATTTTTATATCACGATAAAATATTAGCCTCTATTGCATCAAAAAAATAAAGGGAGAGTGGGGAATCCAGCAGCCACTGACAGTGGCAGTGTGTGCTTGGGATTGTGTCATGAGATACGCTGACCAAGATTTTTCTTGGCCATATGACATTTGTAACATTTCTCCTGAATGAGCATTTTCTGGTATCTAATGAAGGGTGAGTGCACATTAAATCTTTAGCACAATTTAGCTTGAAAAGTCAGCCAACAAGAAGAAATAAATGCAGTGGAAATTAGCTTCCTACAAACTCACAAGTCTTCCAGTAACTCAGAGAACTATTAAAAAATATTTATTTATTTATTTATTTGAGCCTCCTAAATGTATTTTCTTATTCCTATTGTTTATGTCAGTGAAACATCTAGAAGGTCTCCAGTTTATTGGCTCTCTATAAGCAAGTTCTTCCACTAATATGTCATTCTTGGCCCATGATCTTCTTATTTTATTTGAATTCTGAGGTTCATTTCCAAAGAGAATTAATGACAAAAAGAAAGAACTATATTCTTTCCCTTGCCAGATGCTTTACTTACAGAGCATTAACAAGATAAGAGACCTTGATTATTTATCTCAGTCTACTTTAGTAGATTGAGCCATTAGTTATGAAAAGCTTTAATGCTGTTAAAACAATTGAGATGAAATAGGGAGGTGGCACGTATACTGTTTGTCATTTTGGTTCCATGATTTCAAAGAAAACTTATTCCAGAAAGAATTACAGCATTTTGTCTGGGGGAAAAAAGGAATGGAATTTACAGAATAAATTGGCAGGAGACAGTATTAGGACATCCATTCAGTATTGACTGAAGAAATTCTACTGCCCAGAAGACGTCTTCGAATTGGTAATGCTAGCACGCCAATTTACTTCTCAAGTTGAATTTTTGTCAAATATACCACAGTAATATAATAAATATATAAATAAATAAAAGCTAAAGAGGTTGGGACACTGCTGTGCATCACCAGCCGTTACTTGTCACTAACCATTTCCTGGATTTGTACTGCAGAGTGTGAGGTTACCATCCAAGCTAGACAGGTTGATTTTAAAGTGGCACTACTGGCCATGTGTAATGAGAGAAAGATGATATTTGAACATTCGTTACATTTTTTAAAAAGATCAAAAGTATATTTCACCTCTCCCCCAGGCAAAACTTACTTTAACTTAGTCAAATGGAAAAGTTTTGAGTGGGACATAATTTATCAAAAGTCATCAAGTCCTCATCTGTAGAAACAGTAACTTTTTCACTAACACAGCAAGCGTTTTTTTCATTCTGTCCTGTTGGAATTCCACCTGACATGAGGAACAACTTCTTTACTGTGCAGGGCTCTTTACAGATTCATCCATAGAGGCTGTGGAGCCCCCTCCCAGGAGATATTCAAGAACTTGCCAGTGTGGCAGTACAAAGGGCAGGAAAGGCCTCGGCTCTATGTAAGCCCTGCTCAGAGTAACATCTCTTTATTATCAACCTTTTTTACCACAGCCAAAACCAGCACAGATTTTCATTCCATCATCTTTTGGTCCCAGATTTTCTTCACTTCGTGAAACTACTCTTCCTAGAAATTTTTGATTTCTTCATTAACCAAAAATTACAATGAATTTCAGTATTGGGTATCATAAAAAGTGAATTCATTAACATGCTTCTGCCAAAAGTTACAGGGCTACAGAGAGAATTTAATAACCTGCCTAACTCATCTTGGAAAGGTGTTGTAAAAGTGTTTAATTGTTTTCTACATTGTGTATTTGGAAGGTACATTAAATAATGCTATTTAACAAGTACACTTTTTTTCAGTGCACTACATAAAAATTGCATGTATTACTTTAGAGGAAATTATTTCAAGAAACATTGCAATTATATTTTTGTTTGCCTCTTCTTTTCCAAAGCAACTGTTTTCAAGAATGATACCTTGCATTCTATATCTGCAATTATTTACACAGCTCAGCTGAAATGCCTATTCAATATGCCAAACAGTATAATCACCTATCACATATGTACATTTTTTAGAAATTGAAGATACTGAATTTAAATAAATTTATCAAATAGTTGCATAAACTTTACACAGTCATCTAAGAAGAAAAATGCAACTTCACAGTAATAGTAAAATTACTGCAAAAGTACTGAGTCATCTCCAAAGGCCTAGGAAGAGAAAATGCCATGCCAATAATATGACTTTTCCATTCTTCCAAGTTGTTTGATTATATTTTCCTGAATTTCTGAAAATAAAGCCCTGATTTTTAGTTTTGAACCTGATTTTGAACTTTTTTGTTGAGTTTGTTTTCAAAATCTTTTCACTATATTTCTAGTAACTAAGATTTATTCTAATCTCAGAAAAAAAAAACAACAACAAAGCAACAAGTGCAAATGCAAATTGTCCCATAGACAAAGGTTTTTACTTCATATAAAAAGTAAAATCAAAAAATATCTAATGAGAAATTAGAAATCAAAATCCGAAGAGATACCAAAATGGATAACAGCACATGAAAGAAATGAAATAGGTTAATTTTCTTGTGACAGGAGAAGAAAATAATCTGCCTTGGATGAAACTTGCAAGATACATACTTGGAATAAATATACTATGAACACTGGAAGAAAATCAACCAACCACTTGCACTGCATTGAGCAAGTATTCAAGTCCATTCAATCAGTCATTCCTTTTTCTAATGATGAATATACTTTATTGTAAATTCAAACAGAAAACTAAAATTTCTTTTAGAATTCACAGTCCCAAGTGTTATAGCAATACAGCACAATAATCTTGGTGATGCAAAGGCACAGATTAAAGCACCCCCAATGGCATCCCAGGTTACCCATGAATCTGAGGCAGACCTCCCTGTATCTCTTTGCTTAATGAAAACACTCAGAGATATCCAAGAACCTTTGATCCTTTTCACTATTTTACTGAACTATAATCTGGAATAATGGAACTTGCTTAAGTGAAGAGTCAACTTTGTTGAGGCAAATAAAAGGTTCAGAAAACAGACCTTTAGACTCTGGCTCTCATTTCAGCACGATGCCATGTCACTGCACATCCACAGCAACTTATGAACAAGTAAATGCCCTCCTTCATAGTAATATAGAAGTTGAATACCACTAGAGAGGAGGAAAAAAACCCAGCTTTGTGTTATGACCTGCCCCTGAAGATGGTTACCCCATCAGTTACCCTGATGTTCTTGTAATAGATCCCTTGGAGTGGATTAGACTGAAATGACAGTATATGTGTTTGTGGCAGGTTTATTTTAGAACAATCTGGTTGCAATGGAAAGAAGGTATGTAGCTGTTTTTGGTTATTATCAATAGAAACATAGCAATATAAAAGTAAAAATAAAATACATAAGAAAAGGAAAAAGAGAAAGAAAGGATAAGAGTAGAGAGCGGAGAGGAAAGAAATCACCTGTGGATCCAAAAATATCAGCTGCTTGTTATGAATTTGATGTCTATTGGTCAAAGTAATGGTCACAGTCATGATCTGTCTGGTGTGGGGGAAGCCTGCAAAACACAAATCTCAATGGACTAATAGATGTTCAGGCTGGGGTGGGGATGCCCAGGTACCTCCCCTGGGTGAGAGTTTTACACTGCTTGATGTAACACTGTGGATCATGCACAGCCCTCTGGTGAAAGACCGCAGAAATGAGTCTGAGGATGCTTTGGGCATGTTTGATAGTTTATGGCCTCTGCTAATGACATGACCACTATTTTGCCCTCCTTCTCATATTGTGCTTATCAGAGGTAATTGGCATAACAGAAGCCATCACTTCTCTGCAGGATCTGATTCTTATTGGCCTTTTTCCTTAACTGGCTAGAAAACAGCTTGTTTAAGGCATCTCTCAGAGGTTATCGGGGACACAATAACTCACAGGGCTCAACTGGTTCACCTAAACACAGGTCAGCTTGTTGTGGTCATCCTCCAGCGGTGGGGCCTCACAACCTCTGTCTTATGTGGATCAGAGGTTTTGCCACCACAAATCCAAAACTCTCCTCCTCGCCTTTGCCCGGGGGCTGCAAACCCGGCCTCAGCAGAGCACCCATTGCTTCTGCCAAGGGCCGATTGTTTGAGTCAATAGCCATTAACATTTCAGCCTCCAACACCTTGGAGACCTATAAACTGCTGAAACTGAAAAGTAATTACTAGAAAGAAGATGAAGGAGCATTAATAAGTAGGACAAATACTGTTGGTTTTTTTTTCAATATTGAAGATACAAAATTAAATACCTAATGTAGTTATCTCAAACTGTTAAATAATTTTAAGATATGGTTTCTAATTCAAACTGGGATATTTTATTAGCTAATCAAATGCATTACAGTGTTTAGTATATCTAGCTTCAAATAAATCTAAACTAAAGTATGTAAAAATTGCAAGCATTTCAGATACTTCTAAGTGTCTGAGGCAAGGGATTGGATTAAAAATATTTAAGCAACAACATTAATGTGACATTTGTTCTCTATTATGATGCAATAAGTTGAAAATCGGAAATATACCTCAAGTAAGCAGGGAGGAGATGACAGAGAGGAAAATAAAGAGAAAAAGTTAAAATATTTCTAAGTTTTCATCCACAGCAATAATTTTTAGTATCTGTATAAAAAAATCCAGTTATTGACAATACAGCTTTCATAAACCATTTTTGTTTGGGAAAATGGAAAAATTACCTACTGGCATATTTCATTTCCTCATAAAATCAGGCAACTTCACTCTTTAAGAAAGAAGTTTCCTTCTCCTATACAGAGTAAATTATAATACTACCAGAACATACTACTAATAATTCACAGTCCAAGAGGAAAATCTGCCTTTTCTGTTCTTCCTTATCTGAGTTCTACTATGTATAAAGATCTATAATAAGAATACGTCTATATCCTATATACATATATATAAATATATAAGAAAACGGTTGAGGGAGAAACTAGTGTAATGTGAGTATGGAAAGTACTACAAGCAGTTAACAATAAAATCACTTTCCTTTAAAATCTTTGGAGGGCTGTTCAGTTTGGGGCTTTTGCTGCTAAGAGCTACATATTTGCACTTTGCTGTGATTTTCCCAACAGATGTAATGCTGTTGAGAAATGGAAATGCTTTAGCAAAGTAAAAGCACACCAATGTTGTTATCTCTTTGATCACCATTTAGAAATTTTCTTGAAATGAACAAAAATATTATTGTGTCAGCTAACCAGCATCCATAAGTGAAAGACTGTAAAACTCCAAAATGCTATGCTGACACTGTCTTAAGAATTTGCTGCAAACTTGCTTCCAGCACATTTTTATGTGTGGTCTAAGATTAATTTGTCTACAAAAAGAAAAACAAAACTCAACCGGTAAAAGTAATTCCTGAGGTCTATCTTGCTTAGCTGAATAAGTGCATGGCAAGATCCAATGGCTGAGGTTCTTTTGTTTATCTGTTTATTTGTTTGTTTGGGGGCTTTTTTGTTGGTCAATTTAATTTGGCAATGTAAAGTCTGCCAAAGCCATTTGTGAGATCCCTACAACTGTTTAATTTTCATATTTTCTTTGGGTCCTTTTATAAAGGCATTTTAAGAGTTTTAATAAAGCTTAAAGACAGAAGTGAATTTCTCCTATGCTATTATATTAGCTGATTAAAGTGGTCACTTGTGACCTTCATTATTAACTTCTTATTCTATGTCTTTACACTGTTTTCCTTTGTTTTCTGTGACAGAGGACTTTCAGATGCAAAGGTCTTTCAAATAAATGTTGATGTTAACTTTTAAACTGAGGGATATAGCATTAACTGGAAATGGATGTCCCAGTTTGGTAACAGGCACTTACAAGACCACATCTGGAAACTATCCAGTTTTGGACTGCCCTGTCCAAGGGAGATAATGCACTGGAGTGATTCCAGCAGAGGGCCACAAGGGTGACGAAAAGTTTGGCTTTAAGAAGAGGAAATGTAAGGGTGAATTAATTGCTATCTACATCTACCTTGAAGGACAACATGGAGAGTTTACCTTAAGTAATGGCGAGATGCCCACCCATCCACAGTGTCAGCCTCTCCTTTACAACAGATGAGGAGAAAAAGGATGAAAAGGCTCATGGATTGAGATAAAGACAGGGACATCTCCTATCAATTACCATCAAAAGGGGAAAAACAAAGTAAATAATTGCCAAATAAAAAAAAAAATTGAGGAGTGTGAAACAAAAGCAAAAGTTCACACATCACCTTTGCCCAGTCCTATCCCTCTTTTTTTTTTTTTCCCCCCAGGTTTACTTTCACTTCTTCATCTGTCACTCCTCTACCTCTTCCCCTCTGTTATGAATGAGTGGCTTAGATCACTTTAGGCACCACCCTCAAAGGTATTATCAAAACCAGGTTTAATACAAATGCATCAGTACACCCTCCAAGCAGAGCAGGGGGATGGGGAATGGGATGCTGTGCTCAGTCCACAATAGCTCCTCTCTGCTGCTCCTCCCTCCTCACTCTCCACACCGGCTCCAGCCTGCAGCATCTCCGTGAGCTGCAGTACTTCAAGGCCAGCTTACTACATCATGGGCTCTCCATGGGCTGCAGATTCTCTCGGGGCATGTCCACCTGCCTCACCAGGGTCTCTCCTGGGGCCAAAGAGGCATCCCTGCTGGGGGCCTGGAGACCCTTCTGACCTTAGTCCTTCTCTCCCCTGGCTCAGTGTGGCTGCCGGGCAGCGTTTTGCCCTCCCTTGCCCAGACTTTCCCCGGGCTCTCACCTGCCTGCCCGTGGCTGAGGGGCTCAGCCCCTGCCCTGGGGCTGTGTCAACAGTGCCGACAATGTCTTGTGAGCAAACCCATCTCTGAATTTTTCAACCCTTAAAGCCCTGTTCCTGAGGTGCTGCCCAACATGAGGTAGTTGGAGCATAGATTGGATTGATAGACCCCTGGATGTCTTGCAAACAAACAAGTTTCTGGTCAATGTATTTATTTGCAAGTTATACAGACCAATTTTGAAATACCTGCTTGGAGCAGTTAATAAGGCTAGAAATTATTATGTGAAAGGAAACATTGGATAGTCAGCACACTTCTGAGCTCTGGCAAACTCAGAGTTTTGGTAACATTGTTGAGTACCACTGAAGTTTCTAAAGAGCCCAAAATTCTTGTTTGTAGATGCAAATCTCATGCTGAAGTATCAGTAGGAAAGCTATGTGATGGATTCTACATCAATTAGCTTATTTTTTGTAAAATGGAATATCATAAAATAATACTAAATGCATTACTGCTTTCAAGATCAGTGACATTTCCAGAAACTCAAAATCTTACCAGCCCTGTAGGAGAGAGCTTTAGCTTCTTCCTAGTCCAGATATATTTGAGATTCCTTATGAACTTTTGACTCAACTCCAGCACAACTTTTCATTTTCCCAGCAGCTTGAGGGTAATGCCAATTAGTTTTTCCTATGGCCTCGAACATAGCCTTCCTGCTGACACACATATTTTCATATGAATGTTTCATTTAGGCATTTCATTCTAAACTAAGGGGTACAGTGTTGATTTCCAGAAAAACTATGCAAAAACCAAATACAGTATCTTTCTCTCTTCATGGGAAAAGAAAACCCTTTAAAATGAAGTCTTAAATTTTAACTTACAAAAGAAAAACAATTTAAAAAACAAACAAATAATAACAAAAAAAACACACACACAAAAAAACCCAACAAAACAAAAAAAAAACAAACCCAAACCTGCCAAGCACTTCACACCAAAAATTACATTGAAATTCCAAAAAATAAATTTTAAGTGGTTTAATAGTTAGATAACTGGTAGCTAGGCAAAATTACATGGCAACTGAGATTAAGCCACAGAAAGGAAACCTTAAAATAAAACCAAGTTTCTCAAAATTATAGCAGAAAAATAACAGACTAAAAGTGCAATATCACAATCTAACCTGTTTAGCCTTCGAGCCTTAATAGAAATCAGATTTTACATCACACAATGTGTTTCACATGTAAAAGGAAAAGGGAGAATAAAAAGAATATGTAGCCCATAAGCACATTGTGGAAATAAGAAGACTAAACTATACAAACCTCAATGGTTTTGACAATGTAGGCTATATTTAACTTCTGACCACTGCTTACAATTAAGATGCAAGTTGAAATTGCAAAGATAATCAAATTAGAAAAATAGGAGTTAATTAAGTTCTGGCAATGAGAATTCCAACTTTTCACATGAAAAAACAGGCAAGACTTTACTTAGTCAAATGTCAGAGTGACATTGGTAATATTGATCTCATTGTCCAATTGCCTTATGGAATGTTCGTTGTAAAGGAGAAAAGTTAAAGGATCAAACCAGTTAAGAGAGGAAATTACCTGAACATTGAGGGAACTTATGCATGTCAGGTTCTAATAATTAAATATTCTAGTGACATTTTACTTTTAGAGAATTGCAAATTCTGAATTCTATCTTCCTAAGTGTTATAAGTCGTCATCCTCCCCAAAGGTATTAAATGCCTTTATTGGCAAGTTAGTTTTTCTGATATCAGCATAAAGACATCACCTTCCATTGTATCCATCTAAATATTTGCTTCATGACTTCCTTCCTATTCTGGCTTTTTCCTTCCCATTTTTTTGAAATCACAGCCCTTCCACATCTCAACCAGTGAAAACAGCAAAATCTTCTTACTCATTGTGCTTTTTCCATCTTACATCTAAGTTTCCACAGTTCTGGAAAAAAAAAAACAAAAACAGAACATACTTCCTCTTGCCTCATCTCATAGATACTTTCAACTCTCTCTTGTTCCATTTCTGTTCCATGTGATTAGGCTGCTCTTCGTTTCAGGCCATGTTTTCCCCTTAAAAGCCCAGGATGTTTTATTCTCAGTAGTCTGACTCCTTTCCCCATACCTCAAGAGCTGAAGTTAAAAACAGTTGCAAATTGCAGTTGTTTTTTCTACTTTTACGGTACTGATTTTCCAGGTAAAATAATGCCGATTTTTTCTTCATCTCAAGGTCCTTTAATCAAATTAATTGCATTTTTTGATGGAATCTCTGAAACTGTTAGGTACTTTCTATGAAGCAGGCAATATATGATCCGACAATTCCCACAGTTCTATTTTGCTTAGAATTTTTCATATTTATCCAGTGTTGAATGCCAATATACAATGCACCTTCCTGAAATATTTTTCTCCAAAATTATCTATGAGCCCACTTGTAGTTCCACTTAGACACTGCCTTGGCTGAAATACTCATTCATGTCTTTCCTGTTTAAGACAGATGAGCAGCATCCACATTGTTTAACTAAAAAAAAAATCATTTACTTTTTAGTCCCCTTGTATTCAGAGGTCCTGGTTATGAACAAAAAACTTTTCAGTTGAATTTTGAAATGAATTTAAAGTGACAAAGGTAAAAATGTTAGGCAGCAGGAAATTTAAAACAGCGGGCTCATTTACTAATGGCTCAATGCAAAAGACCACTACTGAGTGAATCTCTGTGAACTCTTCTGGAGGAGGTGGTTCACAATTGCATTAAATAATCAAGTGCTTTGTAATTAAGTTAATATGAAATATTTTTTACAAAACCTAGTATGGCAGCAACCCACTGAGTTAGTAATGGTTTCTAAAAATTCTACTTCAACAACTTCTACTGACAATATATTTTAGAACTCTTAATGAGTTTTAATGAATTAGGCATGTTTGCCTACTATTATGAAAAAGTTTTGCAATGATACTTAGGTAATTTTGAAAGAAATTAAAGGAAAGGAATTCCTCACATCTTTGGACAAATAAAATTACCATTTTGGTTTGGTTTGGGCAATAGACCTAATGTATAGACCAGAAAGTTGGAAAATAATAGAACTTACAGATCTAAGGCAAGACAATTTATATCCTGCAAGCAAACAGAGACTATTTGGTTTGTTTTCACAGTGGTCATCTTTACTTCAATCAGATACTAGGTCTAATTCTTTCCCTTTCCATCATAAATCAAAAAAAAAAAAAAAAAGAAAGGCAAATTAGTTTAAAAACACTAAAGTAATAACTGTTTTATAAGATGCCATAAATGAACAAAATATTTCCATAATCTATTTTACTATATATGCTTCTAGATGTTCTTCAAAATATATCCTATGTATATGACAACTGAGCACAAACAGAATACTTGGAACTGGTGCACGGCACTTTGAAAGTGTGTTATGACTATGGTGCCTTGCTGTGATGGTCAAAGTGGATTATTTCTGAATTGTGAGAAATTGCTATAGGATTATAAACTACATTTTTTAAACCTACTAGCTGAAAAGCCAGAAGTTGTCTGCTAAAATATTTGCTTGTGACCCATAAAGACATACCCACAGATTCAGTTAATGAGTTAATGTGGCTGTTTCTGAGGGAGGGTTGAGTTAAAACCTGAGATAGCCCTTTACTCTGGCAATGTAGCCAGTCATTTGAGGGAACAAAATAACCTTACCCGGGTGCTTACTTTGCCTAGGCTGTATCCCTGGAAACCCACAAGGCTTCCAATTGTGTTTGTGCTAAGGATAAGCGTCTCTGCTCATGGTCAGTCACGAGCAGAGGTGATTCTTTCTAACATTAGTACTTTGTATGTCCATCCTACCAGCAACAACAGGAACAGGGACTGCTATCCCTCTCCATTGATTCCCCATGATTTCTTGTGAATAAGATAATAAGACTCTGGCATAACATCCTTGAGCAATGATGTTCAGTTTTGGCCACACTGTCAAGTAGTCTTCATTTACCCCATCTCTGCAGCACTCATCCTTCATTTTGTATAAAGACTAACTCAAACAGAACATTAAAGTCTTTGCCTCTTAATTCTCCTTTCATTTTTATAATTGCCTGTCATAACTACTAGCATAACAGCTACTATTTCTTGCAAGGGTAACAGAGAAAAAAAAAAAGGCAAGATAAAAATTCCTTTTAAATAAGGTTTCTGAATTTCAAACAAATTATACTAGTTTCACATCATGGAGGCAATCTTATGTTCTGATTATGAAGAAGTTTGTGAAACTGCCTTTGATAGAAATATTTACTATTTATCACTGAACGGCAATTTACTAATAGCAGTGTGACAGTGCAATAAATATTCTTTTCTGCATGTGACTAAGAGAATTCAATGACTAATGAGCCATAATTTAGCCACATTGCTAAACTGATTTTTTTCTTATTATCTGCATTTCTCTGTTCCAAATAATTTTACTACTGTGCAAGAAAAACTTCCATTTGGAATAGATATCAGTATTTGTAAAGGAGAAGACCTTGAAAACAAAAAGCAACATAAGCAAAGCTAAATTTTTAAAGAAGTTTTTCAAATAAAAATCACACTCATGCATTTATAAGAAAGATAACAATTCTTTTAAATTAGCCATAAAGAATATACAAAAAAATATCTTCTGCAATAGATTGTAACAGGAGGCAATTCAGAAAACCTTTTTAGGAAACACAGCACTTTCTAGTTTATTTGTGATGTTGCTGTAGACTTTTTGAATGTTTTTTGCAATTTAAATCTTTAACTTGTAAGTAAGATACTATTATCCACTTTTCGATTTAATTGCGAAAGCTTTTCAAAATCACATTCTTTTTCCTGGTTGTTGCTCCATCACACTAATCCACACCACATGCTCTTCTAACATCACCAACTTTACCTTTTGCTTGCCCACTTTTCTGCAAAGGTTTGCAAATATTTTAATCCGCTTGTGACCTCTTCAATTCAAGTAGCCACTGAACTCACTTGCAGTTCTACTCTCCCTGCATTTCATGTGTAGCTAGTCCTCAGCTGTGAATTTTTTTGGGGTAAAGCATCTTCACATGAACGTGCAAAGTCTGTGTTGGGAGCATGCCACAAAGGTACCTCTTAAATTTCCTTTCTAACTGTACTCAGATGTAAATGAGTATCTAACTCTTATGCATGTAAAGAACATTGCCCTTCTAATTTTTAAATAGGGAACTCTTAAATATTGCAATGGATAAAAATTTGGAATTTTCTATAAATCACCTCTACTTAGTACATATAGGGCACATTTATTCTGTGTAATATATACTGCAGAAAGTTCATATCAAAGTAGTTGTGTCTAACCAGATGGGGATGAAACATGCTCAAGTAGACTAGTTATCTGACACTGTTTCCATAGGGAATTAGAGCACAGGAACACAATCTCTGAAGACTGCAAATAACTAGTCAAGAATTTCTGTGCAAGATCAAGAGGTCAGTACACCCATGAGTAAATATCTAATGTTTTCTGCCAAGAAATGAAAAGTGTTCTGAGAAGTGTTTTGCCATTTCATGCTCTTGCAGATTAAAAAAAAACCCACAGATCTCTCCTTGACATTTTCAAGGTTTATCAGTTGATTTTAGGTTAACTTCAATGAACTTCAGTCCATCATAACTTTCTTATGCTGATATTTTTTATAATAATTGATGAAAAGCAAGAAGTTCAGGAAGGATTTAACTACTGTTGATATAATTAATTATAAATAAAATTTTAAATAAGTGGAGTGTTTAAAAATGTTTCATAATCATACTCTTTATGAACAGAAGCTTGTAAAAACAAGTCTACATTTAGTGTTGTCTTACTGAAAACACTCTTGCTGCTGTGAGATTTTTTATTCTGTGAAATACTCCTCACTGTTGGAAGACCTCCCATCTTTGGCTTGTAAAAAATAGTTTTTTATTTGTCTGTTTCTTTTTCTTACACTTCCTTCTCCATTGTTTTCTTTTAAGTCATTCTACAATTAGAAAAGCCCAATAAAAAGCATCTAATTGCAATGGCAGTTTTGTCTAAAATTACATGATTTATTTTCAGAGCTCTTGGCTACAGTGATAAATGACCCTGGGGTATATAATAGAAGTGATCTAAGAAAAAATACTTAGAAGAAATCTGAATGCCACTTTTTTCATAGATAAAAAACCCCTAGTCATTCCATTTTCCATGCATTCATTAGCATTTTATGTTTGGGACTTTTTTTCCTCTAGAGGTATATCAGCTCTCATTGGCAAGAATTTAAATTTTCACTTGAGAGTTTTACCACACCAGTAATTTCGGCCCCTATATCTGAGTCACCTTTTGGGCACAGCTGTAAATTAATGCAGTGATGTCTTGCCGTGTTCACAAAATGTCTAAAATAATAGCTGTCAGGTTTGTGAAATAGTATAGAACCATCATTAATATACTCTTCTATACTCTTCTATTACATATTGAACAGGTTGAAAAAGGAGAGAGAGTCAATAATTTGTTTCTTCAGCTACACTGCTGAGTACTATCTCTCATACACATTGGCAAAAATGTCTTTCTGGGGGTAAGTTTTGTAGGGTTTTTTTGGGTTTTTTTGAGGGAGTAGTTGGTTTTTGGCTTTGGTGTTTGTTGTTTTTTTGTTTGGTTGGGTTTGGGTTTTGTTTGTTTGTTTGTTTGTTTTTGACTGGGGGGATCTTCCTGAAATAAGTGAGCATTTGAATATTTGGAAGACAATGAAAATTTCTAATATAAGCTCGTTGGTTAGGTCTTAGTGAAGACATATAACCAGGATAAAACTTACACTAGAAGGAACTTGAGTGAATACCTACTTTCTTTTTAATGGCTAGCAGCAGGATGCAGAAGTCCTAATTTTCAAATCAGTAATATGAAGTGAGTTCATCTTTACCTTCCCAGGCTGTGAGAGGTACTTTAGTAAGAACCGATCCTACTGAAACATAACACAGGATATGTATTATAATGTAACTTTTTTTTGTGAGAGTACTGATTCACTCAAGATACATATTAACTTCATAAAGACTCAAATGCTGGCTTAACAAATTACAGAAGGAATCATTTTGCCATTTCATAGTATTTTTGTCAATTGACTTGTCAAGGTACTCCTAAATCATCCAAAATAGCCAGAATTTCCTTGTAAACTTGTGAGCATAAAACATTTTCAACTCTGGCCTGAGAGAAAGTTATTGAAGAGTCAGCTTTCTGTTGGCCGTCAAACACATAAGATCTTGATAACTTGGGCATAGATACAGAAGCATGAGAAAGAACCTATTAAATATTTTCTTCATCTTACTTGTATCTCAACATAGATCTGAATAAATTATGTGACTATTCTATAGCTTCCAGTAATAGAAATTTTTGTATTATAAATATTGTAATAAAATAAGAGAAATTTCTTTTGGAATAGTAATTAACTATTACTGGTCTTGCTAAAAAAAATAGAAATACAAAGCTAAAAAGTAGGTCTTCTATATCAAGCCTTACAAAATTATTAAATCTTGAGTAGGAGTCAGTACCTGTTCTCAATTACATACACAAGTAAAACCTTGAAATGTGTCTTACCAGATTCTTGATTTTCATTTCCAGTACATACATACTTGTACATATATTGAAATCTTTATCTAATACTCACATTAATACTTGTATTTCATATGACAGAATCGATTTTGACACTGTCTAATACATGGATGAGAAGACAGAGTTGTAATTTGAAATATGAATACAAAATTTGCTCCAACTTTCTCTCTTCCATACTCTGTGGACTTAAAATGTTTACAGGGAAATGGTCCTTACGTTCATAAAACCTTTTTGTGCTGCAAGGCAGTCGCTCAAAAAGTTCAAAGTGTAAAGATCATTTAATAGTAATAGAGAAATATTTAATTTGGTTTCCATGCCAAGACATTATTACAGCCTGCAAAACAAAGCCTTCATAAGCTAGAAATATCTGTGTTAACGTTATCTACATTCAGTTAAATATCTTAGAAACTGGGAAAATTTGGAACAGTTGTTAAGTGACACAATCAGATTTTTTACTTAAAATCTGCTTTCCGTGGATTGCTAATATACTGAGCAGAAACAAGAAATTAATTTTGAATGATGCCCTTTCTCAACAGTGATCATTCAGTCCTTTCATAAACAGTAATTGTATTTTTAAGTGAGTGTCTGCACTACTTCCTCTGCAGCAGAAACAAAAAGGAGTCATTTCTTAAAGACACCATTCATGTGTGATCATCTTGTCTTAGTCCCCCTGCATCCTACAGCTTCTTTGATAAATAAAGATACTTGTGCTTGACTGAATTAAGGGTGCGATTGGAGTTGCTTCGAATTCTGAGTTCCTAACAGTGCAGCCTAAACAGTCTCTTGTTCAAAAACCACACAAATCAGGCTATCTAGGTGTTAAAGTGTTCTGCACTAGGTGAATGCATTCAGATAACAAGGAAGAATCAAACTGATAAATAGGACCCAGATTAGTCTTGCACTGCTCAAAGGACACCCTGGAGATCCATTACCATCTGGCAGGCTGTCTTTTCCCTGAAGGAAGAGGAATACCTGTTTACTTACTAGCTGCTCATAGCTTGGAAAAGACAATATGTTTTTTACTGCTGAGAGGACAGATCAGTGGCTAGTATTGTCCTCCTAGAGACTGGCTGTACATCTGAATTTCTGCAGTGTCCTGACAGTTCCTCCCTTGCACCTCTTTCCCCATAGCACAGAGGAGGGGCGTGTAGGTTGCTCCTAATGCCAAGAGAAGGAAGAAGTGCTCCTGCCAGATGGGTAGATGAAAATGAAAGGAAAAGCAATGGGAGCACAAATCCAGCCCCTGAAATTGCCAGCATTGTACTGTGCCAACGTGTGACCGTGTAGGTCTTATATAACTGAGAGAGATTAGCACACAATAACAGAAACACACAAATAAGAATCATTTTCATGTGTCTGACAAAAGAGAGGTCACCCTCATGTTTAAAGCAATGGAATACAAGCTGACACAAACAAAAAGAAAAATTAGCACAAAACAGCAAAAACTTCCTCAAAGGTGTCTAATGTTTGCTTTTCAACTTAGAGTACAATTTATTACTAAATAAATGTATTAATTTTGGAGACTTAAGAACTTCCACTCAGCACTGGTGGATTTATAAATTTGTAAAACTCTGCAAATTTGAAGAAAAATATAAAGAGCCATGTCATTCACACTGATCAAAACTGCAGGGTTTTTATCCATGTGTAATTCCTTTATTTCTAGCTCATTTTCCAGTGTAAATAGTGTAATCTTTCATTAATATAATGCTGGAGGACCCTCTGTTTCCTTTATCATCTCCAACTGTATATAATTTGAAAAGAAACTAATTTAACCCCTCAGCACACATTTATATTTTCAGCATTTTATCTTATTTATGCTTTCAGAATTCACAGAAAACACTTTTCTCTCAAAAAATGTTTTTAAATATCAAGAATGACTATCCATTAATATGGATCTATTTTTATTTTCAGTTTATTTATGAAAAATATTTGTTGGGGTAAGCAAGTCATGTGGTCTGACATACAATGTATATTCCATACAATCCTCTACAGAGGGAGGTGAGAGGTTCATATATTTGCAGTAAAAGGAAAGGCAAATGTGGTAGAATGGTGATAACTCGCTGTATTAGAGTCTATAGAGCTTAGACAATCACGTCTCCCCAGTCAGAAAATGGAACAGATCTTTCATATTCAGAGAAAGAGAATAACCACTTAGCTAGCTGTTATTAATGCAAACACCAAATTGTCCTACCATATATTTTCAGCTTGAAAGATGCTACTAGCATGTCCTAAATTTATGAAGTTTTAAAGGTAAGAGAAAATAAAGGAAACTGCAATATACAGTGAATAAATTAAAAAAAACAACAACTTTTAAAGTAAAATTGCTATGTATATTATGTTACTCACATACCATCATTACTTGGTTGCTTTCTGTGAAAATAACTCCACAGTGCAATAGATGAATGCTTTTCTCTACAAGGTCTCAAAGCTGAATACAGGTAGGCATTTCAGATTAAAAAATTAACTAAGAATGATGTGCCTGATTTTTCAGATGAAAAATCAATGCATAAATGTTACACTAAATATCTGGGATAGGTAAAGTTTTCCTGTGTGTTTAAGACACATTCAAGTAATTAAATAGTATCTTGCCTCAGATAAAAGACTGTTATATTGCAGAATTTTATAGAACAATTTCTAGCGGATTATGAATCTACATGTTGTTCTTTTCATATAAAAAACAGTCTTGTTCAGTAACCTGCAAAATATGTCTTACAATAATTGCTAATCTACAGAGTATCATTAGTACTAAATAAATAGACCTCAAACATTGATATGATTAGCTTCAAGTGACCTCTTAAATCAAGAAGCCAAATTTGGTTTGTTTTTCCCCTCTGTATTAATAAATTCTGTAAAAGTGTTAGGCAGTTCCAGTTATCTTTATCAACTACACAACCCAGTACATAAACTGTTGCAATAAGAATAGTTCAAAACAGCTTCAAAGCAAAAAGCTGTAGCTGAAATTAGACTTTGAAATTCTTTTCTACCTTCTAATATATTCTGTGTAGAAAGAATTTGGTTTAGGCTGATTGAATGTCCCATTACCAATTCATACTGCAGTTATTTTTTGTAACTGAGTCTGCAGAAGTGCTGCATGCTATTGAATGCAAAGTGGTGTTTTAGGCTTTAAGAAATTCAAATTAGAATATAATATCACAAATACACAAAAAGTTCACTTTTAGATTTAAAATGTACATTTCTTTCATGTAAGTGTTCTGATCTGTCCACAAAGAAAGAAAGAAAGAAAGAAAAAATAAACTTGGATCTTGATCATATTTTATTGAAAATAAATTTTAAGACATTGATAAGAAATGCAAAAAGGCTCTTAGAATCATGGAATGTGCTGAGTTGGAAGGCATCCACAAGGATCACTGAAGTCCAACTCCTGGCCCTGCACAGGACACCCCAACAATAACACCATCTTCCTGGGAGCACTGTCCAAATTCTTCTTGAACTCTGTCAGGCTTGGTGCTGTAACCCCTTCCCTGGGGAGCCTGTTCCAGCGCCCAACCAAACTCTGGATGAAAAACCTTCCTCTGATACTCAACCTAAACCTCCCCTGACACAACATCAGGCCATCCCCTTGAGTTCTGTCATTGGTCACTGCCACAGAGAATAGTGATACCACTGGGGAACTTTCCGGTTTTAGACACAGTAGTCTTCATCAGTCCAAGGATATTCATATAAAAATCAGGCCCACTACCCAGGTATGATGCCTCAAACACCAAGTGACTACCACAGATCCATTGATTACTCCACCCTGGAAGAGTACTTGGACGATGCAAAGAAAATATACGACACTGCTGTATTTTCTGGGGTATCAATGCTTAAAAGAGAGAAAAACGTACACTGTTGTCTCATAGCTCTGACCAAAAAATGACATCTTAAGAGATTCAAAGGTTTAGTTGTTAGTTATAATTTCTCAGGACATACCGAAGTGTCACAGCATCTGTCACTCGGTATCCACCCGGCTAGCAATCGACGCTGCTGACGGTGGGGGACACTACTCCACGCTCGGGACTGCAGAGCAGTGGCTAAGGATGTTTCTTGCCCTTGTGGGAGGACTTTGAGTGACAGCGGCGAAGGAAGGAGTAGGCAAATCCGGAGGTATACAGTCCAAGGTTTATTGAAGACCCACAAAGGGTTCCTCGCCTCATGGGAGTATGGCCCAAAAAAGCTGCGAGACAGGGAGTGTAATAGTTTTTATCTATGGGAGCTAACAAGGGAGGAGACTGATAGCCAACCAATAAGGTAGATAGGGGTATGGAAACAGGGAATGAAGGACAACAGGGAAAAACACTCAGGGAAATTCTGGGGAGGGACCTTTGGCCCCAAGCCCACCATTTGATGCCCTCTCTGGAACCTTCTAGAAGGGGAGAGGGAGTAGGGTGACGGACAGAGCCCCAGGGGAGGAGGGACAAGGATTGACAGGGAAAGTTCTACAAACTAGGAGGAGTGGGGAAATGTTGACATAAGGGAAGGAGGAGACAACTTAGGGAGGAACCATTAACAGGGGAGGATGAGAACAAACCATTAACACAATGCAACACCAAAGTCTTTTCACATTCAAAGATTTAGTTATCATTTCTCAGGGCATACCAAAGTCTTTTCTCATAATAGATGCTAGTTAGGCAACTCTAAGAAAAATATGTCTTCTTGCCACACCATAGTGCTGGTAATAACACAAATTAGATGGTATCTATGCAACAGTTAAATGCCATGTAGCCCAACAGAAGTATATTGTATACTAGAGGAATAAGGCAGACCTTGACGGTCCTAAAAAGAATATATGTCAATTGAAATATACTCACATTTTAGAGGATTGTGGGGAAAAAAAGTATATTTGAGAACAGCATAATCAGAATGTATAATTAGACTAGTAAAAAATGCTTCCAACACATCAGCTAGGTTGACATAAAATCTTGATTTTCAAAAAATTAGTAGTTCATATTTTTTGCAAAAGTTGGACATAATTTCAGTAAAAAGTATTCAAAATATTTTTCCATCGAAAACATTCCTACCTTTAAATCTGCTTGACGTTAAGAAGCTAAAATCCTTTTCCTTGCTAAAGTACATAGAAATTCATTCTGCTGTAACCATTTTTCCATGCTATTGTTGAGTGTCATGTATTTTCTTACCTACCTACTTATCATATGTGAGCTGTAGAACTAGATCAGTGTGCTGTATAAAGAAAATAAAGGTCACTCTGAATGAGAGTGCACAGATGCTACTATGGATTCACATAACATAGGCAGTCGTAAGTGGCCTTAATAAATAAAATGAGATTATTCTTCTATGCTTACCTTTTATTTCTGAAGCTGCCAATATAAAATTAGCTGATTTCCAAACTTGTTTTATATCATAAGAAGATTTCTGTTATGTTAATTTACCAAGGAAGACACTTTGAGCAAAAATATAGAGGTGGAATAAACTAGGCCAGTGGAAGCAGTTCTTCTGGTATATGGGTAACAGGTGTAAAGAGCCAGAGGTTATCATGTTATTCTGTATTAGACTGAAAATAATTCTGGAAAGAAATCTAAGGTGCTCAGTTTTATATTAGTTTGTCAGGGGGGGGACAATTGCTATTATTATCCCCATCCATTTCTTTTAGGTTATGCAATATCATTTGCTTTCCTGTCTTCCAATTAAGTATGTAATATATGTACTGTATATTAAATATATACACTGTAATACAAGATGAGAAAGAGGGAAAATAATGCTAAATATAAAATAGAAAGGTTTTTCTCAAGGATGTACTGTTCATTGTAAGTAATACAACACGTCTAAATTGGTCTAAATCAGGCTTGAGGTTGTCCTGGTTTGGGACTAATTTGGAAGGGAACATCTCAAAGGGGCGTTTCCCTAAAGGGCAGAATTCAGCAGCCCCTCCCCCAACCGGTTTGGGAGATTAGGACCGACAAACAACATACCATGTACATTTCCAACAAACCCCACGCCCAGATGATAATGTCCATCCTTTCCCCCAATGCCTTTGTAAACTCCCTAAAAAACATTAGCACTGAGTCCAGCAAAATAGCAACTTGAATTGCAAGTGATCTTGGCCCTCTACTGTAAAAGCTACGTGTTAGGGACAATACTGGAGCTATCTGTGGATAGGAAAATAAGCCTAGAGATCAGAAAGGTATTAACACCTCAAACAGGCCTAGGGATCAGAGAGACATCAAGGCCTCCACCCAGAGAGACATTATAAACTCAAACAACATAATATAGGTACTGAGTGCTTAATCCCAATACAGAGTAAGTGAAACCAAAATGCAATCAGTACAGTTTTTTTCCAGTTTCACATGCCCCACACTGGGCACCAAAATTATTTGTCCTGGTTTGGGACAAATTTGGAAGGGAACTTCCATTCAGCAGGCCCTCCTCCAACCGGTTCGGGAAATAATCTCCTTGGAGAAAAGAGAAAAAAACCTGCTTATTTAACAAGGAAAGTACTTACAAATATGAAAAAATGAATATGAAACAATGAAATCTCTCGGTGTTCTGAAGAGATGGTAAGTTCACAAAGTCCTTCTGTAGTTCAGAGAGAGAGAGACCTTTTCATGGGTGTGTCTCAGCTCGGCTCTCTCTGAGTCTCTCCAGGGCTCGGGTCCACTGTCCTGGCCGCAGTGCTGCTTGGGGGGCCCTGGGCAATGGTCCTGGTGTTCCTGGACTGAACAATAGCTGAACAGTCCCAAAATAATCTTCTGGCCTCAGCTCATTAGAAAAAAAACTAAATGCAAAGGAGAGCTCTCTCCCACTGCCCATGCTGCAGACAACACAGTCCGTGAGAAAGGAATTCCAGGGCAGTAAATTGAAGCCTCTGCAGACAAACTGCACGCTGTGTCTCCCCGCCTTCACTCTCGGAACCAATCTTACAGGCACAGAACTCAGTATCTGGCAGTAAAGCAGAACAGATGGCTGGGGATACCAGGCCATACAGTCACCCCAGGACAGAGGTATACCATATTGTAGTTCTAAAACACAGGAAAGAATGTCACTACCATCTGTGTCACAGGAGAAGACCCTACTATTCACTTCAGTACTTTATGAAAGCATGTAATGCAAAATGTGACAACAAAATGTTCCTTTTTCCAAAGCTCACTCCTACTTAAAAGGTTGAAGAAAGGTCAATGAAAGTATCAGTATATTAATAAACCTACAGGGTGTTTAGTGGTTTTGCTTGTTGTTTCTATGGCCTTTTATCTTTCTTTTAATTTGTTGGAAAGTAGGTATTTGTACAGACCAATCAAAAGAGCTGATGGTCACATTGATACGTAAGTCAGTTTTGATAGGAAGGAAAATAATAAAACAAAGAATTGAATAGGTATTTAAACCAACAAAAATAAAGACACTAAATAGACAAATACCATTAATACTTTCCATTATTTGATGCTCACATATAGAAATTAATGTATTTTAATAATCTTTGTCATTCCTGCTTTCCTTTATACTGAGTTAAAATTATTTAAGCTGAACTAGCCAAGTAAAATTTAAACTTTAAACTTGACTAGTGACCTCTACAACAACTTCAGGTTTCTGCATGAAACCTGCCAGGCTCCTGGGAATTTTACAAGCTGTAAAAGAGAATAGCATTTTGTTTCTTAAGGAAAAAAAAAATCCAAGTTAGCATATTTTTAAATTCTCTGCATTAATATCTCAGTATTTTGTCCAAATGCCTCAATCCATTATATTTCATCATCAAAAAAAGAGAATATTATAAATATTATCTAAATAATAGATTTTAAGTACAGAACAGTAAAACAAACATTGATCTTTCCATGGAAATGTGCATTCTTAGCAGCTGCTGCCTAGGAAAAAAAAAATTTGATTAAATCAAAGCATTTCACAATGTTCTACTCTATTCAGAACAATGGAAAGGGCTTTCATAGGAGACAGCCATTTATTCAGCTCAATTTATCACTTAAGAAATCATTCTTGATACAATCCACACTCAGATTATTGCTTGATGAATCACATCATGCCTTAGCCATGCTGGCAGCAAGCCCTTCCCAGAAGCAGAGTACATTTCATCACCTCACATCCCGTTATCACATTGTACCCTTTACGTTGTGAAGGATAAGAATGTCAGCTTGGATAAGGCAGAGGAGAGATATGGTTTCTCACAGACAGATAATATAGGCAGTTGCTTATGCACTCCTCTAAAGAGAAACAGTGTAGATAACGTTTTCAAGGAAGTCATCAGAATTGTAATGGGCACACAGTCTTTCCAAAGACATACAGATCATTATCAAACATTTCATATTTCCTTACATGTCCCCTGGGGTGCATGTACACAGTGGTGAGAGAAGTTCAATAACACACTGTGAAAACAAAACAAAGATCAAAAAAATTAGCTTCAGAGTCGTACTCTGCCTTTGATCCTAAGAGAAACACATACCTTGCTTTGCCTAGGCATAATAATTCTGCACTTGTGTAATAACCCCATGCAACACTAAAGGCTTGAGAAAGAGTAGCTGGAAAGCTGTCTAGTGGAAAGGGATCTGAAGGTGCTTGTTAACAACCAGCTGAACATGAGTCAGTGTGTGCCCAAGTGGCCAAAAAGGCCAATTACATCCTCTCCTGTATCAGCAATAATGTGGCCAGCAGGACCAGGGCAGTGATTTTCCCCTGTACTCGCAGGCAAGAAGGGCCCCTCACAGCAAGAAGGACGCCTCTCAGCAAGGACATTGAGGTGCTGGAGCCTGTCCAGAGAAGGGCAACAGGGCTGGTGAAGGGTCTGAAGTACAAATCTCATGAGGAACTGCTGAGGGATTTTGGGTTGTTTAACCTGGAGAAAAGGAGTGTCAGGTGAGACCTTATCACTCTATACAACTACCTGAAAAGAGGTTTTAATGATGTGGGAGTTGATCTTTTCTCCCAAGTAACAACAGGACAAGAGGAAATGACCTCACTGTGCACTAGAGGAAGTTTAGGTCAGATATTGGGAAAAAATGTCTTCAATGGAAGCGTCTCAGGCACTGGAACTGGCTGTCCAGAGATATGGAGGAGTCTCCATTCCTGGAGGTATTTAATAGATATGTAGACATGACACTTAGGGATATAGCAGAAATGGGGTAACAGTTGGACTTGAAGATCTTAAAGGTCTTTTCCAAGCTAAATTAATCTATGATCCTATGATTTAAGGGCCTTTTTCACAGAGACACTTCAGAAGTTCGGAGAATGCTGATGCAATCCTTATTTTCCAGGTGGGAAATGGAGACAGACACATTAAATGAATTATTCTTAAAAGAGTAATAAAGTAGAACATCCTAACCAATATAACTCAATTTTTCTGATTTGTTTTTTTGTAACTGATGTATATGTTATTGTCAGCAACTCCTTTCTTACTGTCAACTAAGAGGTTTTTAATAGAATCAGACAAATGACAAGGTTTAGCTGTGGGCCAGCGTGTTGCAGAAACTTGATTTCATATACTACTAGATTTGGTATATGTTAGGCCTTCAGTTTAGTGATATCTAAAGATACCATCTTTGTTGTGGTGCATTTCACTCCTGCATATCTCCTAGAATCCTGTGTCTATAGGTATCCCCTCCCAGGTTTATGTTAATTCCCCCTTCCCCCTATGCCTTACACAGGATTTCTTTTACTGCCCCTGAGGAATTCTTCAAGGGGCAGGAAGGAATTGGATTAGCCAAAGGAAGTTCCCCCTTTACCTGCTAGATATTGGATCACTCAGGTGTCCCTCTGTCCTTGATCCATTCCCCTCTTTTCCCAGGTTGGTGGACTCTCTACCTCCACCCCCTTCTCCTCCCCCCAATGTAAGGAGCTCCCTGCCACATGGTCGGGGTTCCAGCCTGGGGAGTTGCTCTCTTTGGTTGTCTTTGCTACCATCGCAATAAATACCAGACCTGACTCCTCAGCTGGTTCTGATTTCTTGCTCCACTGTACTCAAGTCTCTCCTTGGATGGATCCTACCTCGTCTAATACAGGAATTCTCTCAGCCAAGTGCAGTAAGTGTCTCTGGGGGATATTTTCCTCAGCAGCTGCTTTCTGCTGGCGAGTTTGAATTTGCCTCACTCAGTAAAAGTGCAGTAACCGCTGCACGTCTTGGTTTCCTTTGTTGTCTTTCTTCATTGTACACTACCAGCATGACAAAGAACCATCCCTGCTATCCTGATGACAAGGCAGTTCATCCAAGTGCTCAAAACATCAGTGCAAACTGTTCAAACTGATCTAGTTGAATTTGCTTGGAATTACAAATGAAGTACTGACAGGAACCCTGCATCTGGAAAATGTGTTATCACATGCCTACTTGATGTTGCTGGAAGTATCAGAGAAATTTAAATACTTTTTTTTTTTGTCTAGGGAGACTACATATAGTGTCAGTTTACAGTTTACATTATATATGGAAGCTGATGGAGTTTCGTTTGTCTTTCTAAGTACATTATCACCTAATTGTCCAAATGGACTGTTATTGAAAGAGTTCATGATTGCTATTCAAGATTTCTATTTTTGATGGAGAGTATGTGCTTTCTTTTCTCATAGCTTTATAGTCTGTCTTGTGAAAAGGATTTGGTCAGCAGAAGGTGAGAGACAGATGCCTTGCTTCTGCTAATCCTCCTTGCAGGGTCAGCCAAACTCTTCCACAAGAAGCCTGGTCACCTTAAAGACCTTTTTACAGTGTAGGGTACGATTGCACCAGATCATGAGTACAGACTGAGTGTAGCCAACCTACATTGTCTGTTTTTTATCAAACCTACTGTTTTTCTGAGGAAATTTATTGTCTGTTTTCTTAAGAAATAGATAACTATTAATATATAATTTGTACTATGAAAAAGATTTAGTTTTCCTTTTCGCCGTACCTCTAAGTCCACATTTCAAAATTATCTTCCAAGAGGGCATCAATATGCTACAGTGATTACTACCAGACCACCTTCCCTCACATGCCTGTATTCTTGGAAATAAAACTACCTAATAAAATGTGATAATAAAATGTCATCAAACATGGTAATACAGTAACGTGTTTGTGCTTTATTCATTAGCATTGTGAATTGTCTCAAAACTTCTTTTAAAGGAAGAATTCAGGTTTTGCTTTTATGAAAAAGGATCACTTATGAGCTAGTGAGAAAATACTATCACTGTTCTAGAACAGTATGTGACATGCTGTCAGTGAACTACCTAAATTGTACCAGTATAAGATCCATTCTAGAGCCCATTAAAATACAAAATTTTCTCATTTTTTTGTAATTCAATTGCCTGATAATTTACAAATCTTTATTGTATAGCTGATTTTGCTCTTCCCATTTAATCTTTTCATATGTTAGGAGACAGTACTACATTTTCAAGACTGTAAAGAAAATTGTAGACATGGTATCATTTTGCATTACTTATCAAATGTTTCTTCACAGTTATAGTTTAAAACGGTGACGTATCTATCCAAAAGGGCACTAACTCTAACCCTTAAGTAAATATTTTTGTTGCAAGTTTGCATGAAAAATCTCTTTCTTCTCTCCAACTTGGATTACATTAAAAAAAAAAAAATTAGTAATAAACATTTTGGAAAGGCAGCAATTTTGTGTGGAAATGAAAATGAAATTGGTAGCACAGTTTGCTATTTCCATCAGACAATGGCGTAGATCTAACTACACCATCATGAGCATTTTCCATTAGCAAATTTGAAAGGGAAAAAAAAATTAATTTAACTTTTTTTCCTTTGCAGAAATTCATGCTTTGATGGAACTTTTGTTAACGAAGTCTATTAGCAGATTTAGCACATGAACAATGACAAAACAGAGGAAAAAGAATATCACAGTACAGGTAATATTTAAATATACAATCTTATTTAAAGGGAAGAAATGGTTATTTTGTATTTTAGGAAATACATTAATCTCATATAATTGTCAGGTTTTTTATTAAGAATTTCAGATCATGTTTGACCTGCTAATACTGCCTGATTTATCTTTTCCCTGAATAAGGAAGAAATTATATTTGCTACTTACAAAGACATCTGTAAAATGTATAACTTTAAAAAGCTGCATCCTAAAATAGGCTGTGATCTGGGCAAAAACAGATTTTGATGTCTTTCCCAGATTTCCCATGCCATTTTATGCACCAATTGTTCAGATTTATCGATAACTCACTTCCATTATCTCTTTCTTGGCCTTCTAAGTTGAACCACAGATGAACCATATGTACCTTTCAAAGAAACTATTGTACAAACCTACATGTGTACCTGTTTCCTAGCTACTGATCCCCTGTAGCATCGCTTAGCAGAGGCATCTATGGCTTGTTTAGTTACAAAGTTAAAAAATGAAAATATGCCTGAAAACCAGCATACACACAAGCAAAATCCAAATGTTCAGACTTAACTTCTGTATTTAATTGTGCACTCAAACATATATTCCTTTGTTTTACAATTTTACTTAAATATTACTAATCTGCTTTCATAGACTGTATACTTCCAATTATCACTCTTTCCCTCAAGAATACATATTAAATACTCTTCTATTGGAAGGACATTTTGAAGCTTTGCTTGCTAGTATCTTTTTTTTCTACTTATAATCAGTAAAAAGGCAACATTATTTTGTGGGAGTAACTGTTGCAATACACACAGGAACTTCTGGACTTGAACATACACAAATACTTAGAATAAAAAATCATTGGAAGAAGAGAAGTATCAGAAACCTTCAAGACATCACGAAGCAAAGTAATATAACATTCCATTTCTGTTAGGCTTCTTTTATTTTTCATGACATCTGGATGATCTGTCTGTGAGGCAGATCAAACTGTACCAGACATATAATAAACACTTGGTATTTTTCCCATCATTTTACATTCTTATTATGTAAAAAGTTTATTGCAGGCCATTAAAACAGAGTTATTGGAAAAATGTATCTCTGCACTCTTATTTTCCTCTCATTTTTCTTCTACAATCACCTTTCATGTCACCGTGTTTCCCATTTATATTCTCTCTCTCTCTCCTGCTTTGTGCTCATTTCCCATTTCTTGGCCCCAGCATACTCTGATCAACAGGGCTGTGGTGAAACTTCAAAATATTTGTAAAAACTGGCTGAAAGGAAAACAGATGTTCAAACCCTCATCATAAACAGACAAATTAAGACAGTGTTCAAGACTGTTTCTCTATAATATTTTCCTTTGAGGCACTTTCTATGGTTTGCAAACACCAGATCAATTATGAGGGTGAAGTATCACAAGCTCTCATGCAAGCATCCACTAAAGACACAGTATGTTCAGCTAGAAAAAATTAATCAAAACATTTTCTTTGATGAAAACCCTGAAGAAACATATTAAAGACATGAAATGTGCAAGGAAATAACATTGAACACCCAAATATATAAAGAGATTGTAGTGGAAATGCTAATTACGAGAAGTTATAAACTGCTTGTTTCAGTACCCTTGCCAAACTCCAGTCTGAGGGTTTTTATGCCAGTTAAACCCATTGGTTGCAGAAATGAAAAAAAGAAAAAAAGACAAATAAAATTTGTTTAAAACTTGAGCTTAAAACTTTAAAGACAAATATAAACAGATTTGTTTTTTCCCTCTACTTTTGAACCGAATGCTTAGTTAGCTGCATATTACTGATAATAAGCCTCAGCCTTTGGCAGTGGCAAATGACAGATGATTTAGAAGATGAAACACAGCCCTTCAGCTCAATTTAAATAAACAGCACAAAGGAAACAAACAAACAAAAAAGGATTTTTTTTTCCTTTTCTTCCTGGAGTTGTAATTTCTAAAATTGAGATTATGTAACATTTTTCTTTTATTTAAATAATAAAAATAAAAAGCTCTAAATCATACTAATAATGCTCATCCACATTAGGAGACAGACTTAAAAATAATTCTTCAACAGTTTTGAAAATAGGAAATTATAAACACTTTTTTATTGGAGGGAGAGAGCTATTTTACACCTATGAGTCTACCTGGTCCACCTTAGCTCTCCATTTATTTCCCAAGTAAATGGGATCTCTTCACTTGGATTAATACTTATTTATAACTAGGAAATGATGACTAAGTGAATGGAGGATTAGAAATTTGATACTACAAGACTACTTCTACTATGACTTCCCTTAAACTGAAGTTATGTATTCCTGGATTGTACCTAAACCCCTTCACATTTCTCTGCACTAAATTATTTTTTCATGCCATCCAGAGTTAACAGGATTCGTAACTCAAAAATAAACCCCAAAATTATCCAAGAAGAAATCACATACTAATTTCTAACTTTCATTTACACCATATGCACATTTTTCCTCAGTCCTCTTTAAAATTTGATACTAACTCTGGTTCATCATGTTTTTCCTGAGTCGTCTGTTTGAAGAAGGTAGATAAACATAGCTCCAAATTCCTCAAAGTATTCCCCCAAGTGATTTACTTTAAAAGAAATGCAACCATTGGGAATCTTTGCAGGCAGTTACAATTAGTTCCCATATAGCCAAAAATAGCAAAGATATCACCCCAAAGGAGCTGCAAACTTACTGGGGAAAAGCACAATTTACAGAACTAGCCAAGAGTACAGATTAATTTTCACAAGATTTCCCTTTACCCCCGTCCCCAACAATGCTGCTACCTTACACATCTGATGATTTTGTTGTTGCACCCTCCCAGGTTGTGCTCAGCCAGAGCTGCGTGGTGAGCTCCCATCGCATCGTTCGTGTGCTCAACACGAAGGCTTGACCTGACACAGCCAATGCGGGGACGGGCGTGCGCGGCCGTGGCACACAAGCTGCCACGAATTGGCAATTGAAACAAATGGTTCTGACATTATGACCAAAAAGAACGACCAAATAATACCTAACCTACCGTAAGAGATTGGGTGTTAGTTGGCTTATACCTCACAGCAATCTCCCCAAAAATTATTACAGCAAGCTCACTCACTCTGTGAAAGCCTTATTAAATGCTATACACACACACACATACACACATAAATATATACAACTTACAGAGAAATAGCTCAATATAACACATTTAGTGAGGACAACCCAGATACATGAATCACCAGAAATAAGAAGTAATTGAAGAAGGAGGAGAGGAGGAAAAAGGAAATTACGTCTTAACTGCCCTCCATTTTTCACCTGTTTGACATCTTTTCATGGTTAAAAAGTTTCAATGGACTATATCAGTAAAATGAAGTTCTCAGAAAAATTAGAAAAAAACCCCAGGCAAGTATGTAGGAATCAATCTTTTGTGGATTGTGACAGAGGAGCTTGTCTACCTACTTCCCTTTTGTTTATTATCTAATATCATGAATATGGCCCTAAGGGGACAATATAGTCTAGGATTTATTAACACTCCCTCTTACAATTTTAAGTAAGCATTTAGATTACAAAAATGATGAAAACAGACACAATGGTCCTTTTTTCTTTCTTAAGATAACCTAATTCTTTTTTTTAACTCCCACAGGAAACTGTTCTGTTAATTTTAATGTGAATATAAGTAAACCACTAATGGTACTTTAATTTTAATCATTTGACACATCAAACATTGATATGTGACAAAAAAAACATTGATATGTGACAAAAAAAAATATATATATATACATATATATGTATGAAAGCATACAAGAAATCATATATTCTTTCTTTATCTCAGTAGTAACCAAAAGTCAATCAAATGGCTTAGTATTTATGTAATTAACTTAAATTAAAAGAAAAAGCTCAATATACCAGTAGAAATAGTGGTTGCAAATCAAGTAATGCATTGTCTTTAGCAAATGATAAGAAACAATATTCAATCAGAATAAGAAAAAGAAATAAGAAATAAGCCCAACAGTTGTCTGTACCTACACCTACTACAGCATCAGAGCTGATTTCAACAATTGAATAATCACAGAAATGATAAATACCGCTATATAAAAAGAGAGTCATCGAGGGGAAGATAAGCATCTTCTATTTTAAATCTTATTAAGTTAGCCATTTTCCCTGTATGCATACATTTAAGATAAGTAGAAACAGAAAATGTTTATAAGCTTCTTTGTTTTGTTTAACGGTATAACTCTCCTGTGAGTGAAGTTCCTGAAGTTGTGTGGTCTCTAGGGAGAGGTAGGTGCTTTAAAATGGCAGCTCTAGAAATCCTTATGTTGAACAGTGAGCCACTCAAAGTAGGTAAAAGCAAAACTGTATGTATAAAGCGGTATCAACTTGTCTGATGGAGATTTTCTCTGAGGCTCAAGTAACTCTATCAAGGATTTGGAAGCCTCTCCTGTAACTGCTTTTTCAAAGAACTGCAGAAGGCTGTTTCCTAGCAAAATAAAATTGTGAGAAAAAGAAGCAGCTGATATTTCTGTGCTTAGTACTTAGGATCCTCAAACAGATATCTTTTAATTCCTCTCTTAAAATGAAGCAATTCAAATCTTCATTCCTCAAAATCGTCTCAGTAGGCAATTAATGAAAAATTAATTAATATGTACATGTGTATATATGTATACTTAACGTCCTTCCTCTCAGTGGTTAACATCCAGTCAAAATGCTTTTTTCCAGACACAAATTTATCTAAAATTTTATTTTTCAATTATTTAACTAATCATGAGATAAAAACCAAACCAAAGCAAACAAAAAAAAAACCAACAAACCCAAACCAACCAACCAAAGTAAGAAAAAGAAGCACCATTCTAGCTCCTCATTTAGTTCTGTTTGAAAGAAAAAAGTCCGTAACTTACTGACAAACTAAGGTTTCCTAAGCCTTATTCTTGTCTGTTAGATGTAAAGTCTCTGAAGATTTACATGAAAAATGCCTACTTCCTGGATTCTGGGTTAGTCACAAATCAGAAAAAGAACTGTCCAATCCTGGCTGTCTTCATCAGACAAACTTTTTTCCTGACAGCTAGAAAGTAAATTATAACATTGCATAGTGGGACCAAAGACAATTCTGAAAGCGGCTCTGTAATTGCATTTATGGAATCTGGTATCTCAGCTCTACATAAGACTTTCATTCTGCTTAGTAAACATCAAGAGTTCATAAGTGCAGTTTTTCTTCCTCACCCTCTGTCTTCATTACACAACAATCATGTTTTCCAGTAAGACTATCTGAACTCAGTGCTGCCAGATTCTTCTCGAATGGCAATTTCATTTTAAATACAAAAAATGTTTACTTTTCAAGATGAGTTTTATTCTGATATTCTCCTCTGTTCTAAGAATATTGAAAATATACTTGCTTTTATTTCTTTCCTCAATAAATGTTAATGCAATCTAATTTCCTCTAACAGTAGTCTTGAGTACTTAAAATCTAATGTTAGAGAGGAAAATAATAGATACACATCTCCTTTCCTCCTTTTCTCTGTTGAGAGAATTCCTTTTTTTTTTGGTTTGGTTTTGGTTTGATTGGTTGGTTTTTGTTTGTTTGTTTGTTTTCTTGTTTTAAGTCAAAACTTTTATTGTACCCTACTGTACATTTAAAGAGTGTTCTGAGGTGTAGGAGTGACTTAGACACCTCAGATTTCCACCATGGGAAAAATAATGGAAATTTTCTGACACTTTTCTTAATTTCTGAATTTTTTTTTTTAATCTGCATATATTTATTCTATATATGTCCTTAAAAAATTAAATTAGTAATAAGGGAAATAAATTCTTAGAGGATCATATGCCATGGTACTGTCAAACTAATCTTACTGTATTTTTAGGAATTATTGTTACTTTTGGAACAATTTATATTTGGAATGGCATGGAGCTGCCAAGATTTGTATTGCTGAAGTGTAAAAAAAAAAAGTAATCCTGAAAAAAAATCAAAGGTTACTTAGTAAACTAGCTTCCCTCTAGAGATAACTCGAATTTTATGTGTTTTCCATAAAATAACCCGTGAATTGTAGCTTAACCTTCTGCTAGCTACTGCTTGGGATAACCTGAATTCTATGAAGTAAGTAGGTGCCAAAACCATCTGAAATTCATGGGCATTAAACCTCTTGGCTACAGCACACAATGACCTAATCTTTAAAGTGATATAATTGGCAGATAACTCCCAAAACAACATCACTGAAAGGATTGTAATATAATACAATATCCACTATATGAATAAAACCTCTGAGTCTTTTCCATAGCACTGTACTTCAAGAATCCATGAGTATTTTTTTCCTTTTTCTGCTTGGAATAATTATTTTTTCTTTGAATCTTTTTACAAGAACTTACAGTTGTTAATCAGAAACCGTCTGGTAATGATGTACCAGTAGCAAGACTTCTTTCTTTGCCTCCAGCAATTCTTCAAGTATCATAATTTTAAAGGTTTACGATTCATTATACTTACATGTTTCCTATAATAAGACATTTTATCAACATAAATGAAGTAATAATATGCACACTTTCACGTTTTAGGGAGGGGGATTTGACAGAATTATCAGCTCTGCTCTGAATATCCTGTGCTTTTCCGCTTTATGTACAAACACAGTCACTTACTATTTGTGCTACAAAATAATGACTATGAAGCTTTTTTAGAATTGAGAATATTGTCTGTACAGGTCTGTAGATACAAAAACAAGAGGAAACTGTGCAGTGAACTTCTGGGTGTGGTTTCCCCTAGAGATAATAGCAGTGCTTGTCTTGGTTTAGAATCAAAGCTTTGTCTATTGAAGATGCTTATAGGTCAACATAAGTAAAGAAAAATTGCATTGCTTTTACTGCTGTTAATTGTAAGCAACTTTTATAAAGTTACCATCCACACCCAAAAGTTACCCAATTCCAAAATTTGACACAGAAAATGCACAGTTGTTCAGCTATAATTTGTAGTAACTCTGTAAAATTACAGGGTTTAGATACAGGACCATAGGAATGACTTGACAACATGCATTCTGTATCAAATTAAAATTCTTAATGCAATTTAATTAAATTACTGTCAATTAATATTAATTATACTAGAAAGAGCAGAAAATACTGAAATATTAATGTGACTCAGAAAAGGAAAAAAAAAGAAAGAAAAATTGCATAACACTGAGTCATCTGAGATATCCTCATTCAATGAGACAGAATTTTTGCAACTGGAAGTTAATATGCTTTTATATAATAGTATTTTCAATTAAAAATATTTTCTAAAATAAGATTGTAGTCTTAATCTGAATTCTCTCCTTTTTCTTTCATGATATCTGAGTTCAAAAGAAGTAAAAAATGTTTCCAGTAAATAATGTATACACTCCAATATCAAAATCAACTAGACTTCCTGACAGTATGTGAGTTTTTCATTAGTATTCATATAGATAGATCCAATATTCAATGTACTGTAATGTGGCATCTCAGAAAAAGATGCTCATGAAGTTCTTAGAGTCTTCTTTTGGTCCTTGATCCATTCTTCACCACTTAGCTGTACAATGTTCATTGTACAAAAAAAACCCCAAAAAACCTAAAAACACAAGAAAACAAAGAAAACAAAAAAAAATTAATAAAGAGCCAAACCAAGAAAGAAAAAGTCAAGAAACACTTACAATGTGCTCTAGTATTATTATCCTTGCATAACAAAACAAGAATTTCAAATAAAGTGTAGACACATGTATATAAAAAAAACTTACTCCCTATGTCACAGAAATGTTATAGCAATATTTTACTGTTCTGTTGCCATTTTAGATTTTTTTCACTAAATGACCTAGCTGAGACAGATTGCTTACTGCTGTGAAGAGGCTTATATAGCACTAATATCATATACGAAACAGATGTCTAAGTTTCTTCTTATATTGTGATTATAACTGAACAGGATTCAGAGGAAGATTTTATTATGACTCAGATCTATAACAGCAAATGCTTCATGTTCTGTTGGAAAGTATTCTAGTGATAGAAAGCTCCTGCTTTTGGCTTTGTAAAGCTGTGAGAAACACAAAAATCTCAAATTTCCTTCTAAAGATCAGTTTTGTCTTTTACTGAATTTTGGATTACTGACATGGTATGAGTATCAAGTAAAAGAGAGGTGAGGGGAGAAGAATAAATTCTAATAAAAACAGGAAAAATTGGCAGCAATTTTGACAATGACTGATATGTTGGAATTTTTATGTCAAAAGGTAAAATCACTGTGCAGAGTACACAGGTGGCAAACACTTTATGTACTACACGATTCATATTTATAATTGATTTTTTATACATAACATGCAGTTTATTATTTATATCTGGTTTTTTTCTTAAGGAGACCACCATTTAGGGGAAGTAGTATATATGAGTGTAATATAACACATGAAGGTTTCTTTTTTATATAAATTAAAAAGAAAGGTTTTCACCAATAGCTAATATGAAGTCATCATTAACTAATGTATTCAAATAATCTGACTCACTTCTTTTGTGTTTGAAGAGTTCATTATACACTTAATGATCCTGACAATCTGCAGCTCTTGCTTTTCTCTGAAGGGAATGGCAAGAATTAAGTTTCTCTATCTGATTTACATACTGATATAGAGTAAGTGTATTTGTGATAAAATAGCAATCGTTGCAAATGGAAAGAGTTTGCAAAATTCCCTTTCCTACAGTTTTCCAGTAATGTTAAAAGTCCATTTTTATTTGGTTACTTATTTTTATTGTTAAAGGCACATTTTTAATGGAAATTAAATTGGAGAGTAAACTTCATCAAAATACTAATTGAACTAAAAGGAAGAAAAAATACAGTACTTAAAATTTATGGTCTTCATGTAGGCTTGGAACACAAAATGTAACCTTACATAAATTACCCAGGCTATCAAAACGTTTTATTAGGTATTAGAAACACAATAATTTATTTTTTGTAGGTCTGCTCTGCTTTAAGTTGTTTTTTTTTGTATTGTTTTAATACACCAGGCCCACAGGACGTTCAATTTCAGCAGAAGCGGGGAGATGAAGTTACAACTCTCTATTCATTGGCAGCGTTAGTGCAATACATAACATGAAGTCTGGTGTGAATTCATAGCGGTTTCGTAATCACAAGTAGCCGTGCGCTGTTAATCCATAGCATGACAAACCGGGACCAATTCAATATCAGCACTGCTGAGATTCAAGGGAAAGGTGAAATTACGGCAAAGCCCAAAGGTCCTAATTTAGCAGTTACATGAACATAAAGTTGTCTGTTGTTTATGATCAGTGCTGCGCATGAACTCACATTGAACTTCTTGAAAAGCAGACAGACTTTGGCAGATTTTTGCCGTCTCAGTGTGAGTAGTGAAGGGCACAACATGTAGATATTCAATTTGTTTCTGGTAGCCATCCAAATATCTTCTTATACAAGTAAATTATGGAAGTATAATTAAATCAGTATATATGATATCCAGTCATCTGTGCAACCCTACCATATGATCACTTGTCTCTTATCATTACTTACTATCAAAATACCGGTCCTGACATACTCATTCCTTACTTTGAACCATATATATTTTGTAACTCTGTTTTCTTCTGCATTTCTTGGTTGTGATCCTGTAATTTTGATTTCTTTAAAATGTTACTCTCAAGTTACAGATGCTTGGAATGTCAATTACCAATATTTTGAAGTCAGACACAAAAAGACCTAAAACCATATCATTATATTATATTATATTACAT
>WAAE01017025.1:0-28949 GCA_013400495.1 Nicator chloris
TATTCTATTCTATTATTATATATATCCATGTCCTCCCCTTTGTCAATATCAGTGGATTTATAAAGAATTATGTATTGACAGGAATAATTTCTCTATAGCAGAATTAATTCTGCAAGCTCCTGTGAACCACTGACAGCAAGAACCATACTCAGTATAAAAAGTTCTCAGATCAGGTGCCAAGATTTGCCTAAAATTTCATTGTTTTTCTGAGCATATTGTGTTTTATTATCTGGTTGTGAATGGCTGTTAACATTAGCAAAATTGCTGAGTGACAATTTCAAAGCCATAAAATTTTAGCAGTCCCTACTGTATGTAGGTCTGGCAACTGTAAGTCATGACAAGAAGTTTAACTTCTCTTTCAGAAATAAAACACAGCAGTGAAGATCCTATCATTTTATATCTCTGGACTGTCAGGTAAAGCTTATATATCTTACAGTGCTTATCAAATGGCAGCCTTCTGAGAAATAAAGCTGACAATGAGGTGAGTCTGAAAATTAGATGAGTGTAAATTCCAGAGTCACTGTCAATATACTGATTACAATCCAGTGACTGAAAGCTGTTTCTTGTGTGAGTATGAAAAAACTCATATCAGGCCTAGGGGTGTCAGTAGACCATAACAAGTAAATATTTTACACTAATTAGAGAATGAGGAGTTGAAGTCTCCATCTTTTGAGACCACGTACTGCACACAACCTGGAGCTTGCCCCAACACAAAGTCAGTGGAGATAGATGAGCAGTTTGGCAAGAGTCTGGATTCAAACTCCTTGCTTCTCCACAGTGAATCTCACCTGCATGAAAACATTTATGAGTGTTCAGGTCCCATCTCTGCTAAGACCCTAGCCTAAGTGTAAAGAGGGTTTAGCAGTGGTGCAGTTATGAACTCACAGGCACACAGGTTTTGTAAACATCAACAATGGCATTAACACGCATATACATAAGGCAAAATGACAACATTTCATAGAATCACAGAATGCCTTGGGCTGGAAATCACCTTAAAGACAAAGTCCAATCCATTTCTGGCTGATACAGGTGGCATCCTCTGACACTTACCTATTAAATCATGCTTCCTATTCCATTTAATTTTTTCCAAACTTGAACCAACTATATCAAGTGTCTAGTCTAAGCAGGATTCAATAAAGGTTAGAACAGACTTCTTGAAGCTCAAGCAAGAAAACTTCTTCCACATCACAAAAAGAAGGTTTGGTTTTAAATGGGGAAATAACAGTTTACCCATCTGAAAGAAAGATCAGTTAGTGTTGGAATACTAAATCATTGCTCTCAGCATGGGTTTTGCTTCATCTTTTCCATCACAAATCCCGTGCTTTAGAGACCTTAATTATTTTGACAGCATTCCCAATTACCTGGTCGTATCTTCACTTTATCTCCTGGGAACAACGACCCAAATAACTTAAAGCCAAAACTCTCAAAAGCATTCACTAATGTGGGGCACTTAATTTAATAGCATCAAGCCATCAATCTCCTGAATACTTAGCATTTCCCGGGACCTTGTATCTTCAAAGCACAACTTCAAGTGATTTCAGCCACAGTTGTGGGCTCAAGGCTTCCACAGATCTGTTCCTGGATATTTCCTGCTGAGCACACAGAAATAGAAAACTAACTCACAGTTAGTGGCCAGCTGTGAAAGAGCCGCCTTTTTGCTCTTGGCTCTGCTTGAATTTGCTTTGCTTTTAAAAAGGACTAAACCAGACCATCATGTACTACACAAACCTGATTCGTTTTTAAAGCACACTTAATCTCGTAGGCTAACTACTAGTGGAAAGAAGGACTGCGGGAGGCCAAAAAGTATTAGTGAGGTTTGGATTTGCTTGTCTATTTGTTTTAGAGGGATAAGGAGATCTGTGCAAAAGCAAAGGGCTCAAAAGTGTCAGCAGAATTTTGGCAGTGACGTGAAGAGTAAGGTATGAAAATGAAAGAGTGTGGGGGACTGTGGGTGAGCTCTCTAACATCTCTCATGAACCTTCAATGCCCCATTCCAGCTGATCTGATCTTTGATGGTGTCTTGTCCCCAAAGACTGGCTTAGCTGCCTGTGTTCTCCAGGCTACTTCTGCAGCAGCAAGTGACCCCATAACAGAGGGCCAGGACAGACCCTCTCATGGGATGTGAAAAACAATGTGGAAAGAAACTACAAATGCCACTGGGGGAGCCATCTACCCTTTCCCCGAAACACATAGCACTGCTTTATGCTCCCTTAGCAGCATTAGCAGCAAGCCTGGTTGTGTGTGAGGCTGTGCAGGCAAGAGGCAGACTGGCTGCTCAACAGCAAGTGCTGCTATGACAGATGGCCCAAGCCGCCTTGAAGAAGAGACAGAAATTATACAGTCAACAAAGCTAAAGACCCTTCAAAGGGTCCCAATAGGACCTTTCCAAGGGACATTTCATTTTAGTTTTTCCACTATAGGTAACCACAAACTTTGTGCCCAGTACTGACCTTGTCTCCAGATGCACATCCAGAATGGAAGGCAGGTGGGTAAAAGTGCATAAAAGAGACTTTCAGCCACTTTGTCATTCCAAGCCAATTGATTTTGCAGTGAAACATATTTTTAATGTAAATTATTTTGGATGCATAGACACCAAACACATCTAACAAATATCAGAAATCTCACAAAGCCTTGAAGAATGTCATTATTCCAGAGCCTGAGAAAATAAACGGACAGCCAATCTGCTCTGCAGGATCTTTCCATTCATCTCTGACTGATATTTAGAAAAATCTGTACTACCCTTCCCCCTGGTTTTGAATTAGTAACACTTGCATACTAAAGACTCCCATTAAAGTTAACAGTTTTCTTGATCCTGTAAAGTGCACAGGAAAGGAGTATAACAAAAGAAGGATTACTTTCTCCTTTTTTGTGGACTTTGTAGTGAAGGTAACGCCACATGTCACAACTACTCAATAAACCTGATAGGTAACGTGCCCTGCCTGCAACGAAATGTGCAAGAAGAAACTTTAGAAGTCCAAAATGTATCTATATCTATTGATTCGGCTATATTTTCATTTCTTTGCTTTGAGAAAAGCAGGACAGTCTAGAGCACGAACAGACCATTAAGGAGATGGTACTGCATTAGTCCGTGTGCCCAATTCCTTCATCAGGTTTCCACTGTTACTGTACATCTGCAATTATTATCTCTCTCTATGGAGTTCTCTACTGTGATGTTTGTTGCTAATTTCATATGCAGCAGAGCTTGGTAGCTTTGTGTACACTGTGCTCTGTCAGGAGGCGTTTGGGACCAGAAGATGCTACTGGAGCTTAAGCTCATTAAACTGCCTATGACATGAATGAGAGCTGCTTGCAAAGATGAGAGACACAGGGTGACCTCAATGAATACAAAATAAAACAATTTTAGAAGAAGGTCTTCCTATAAGAAGCTGCATCATTAACTGACTGTGCAACTTGAAATTGTCTTTGGGGACAGAAGCATGCATATACGAAAAGAGAAGAATGCTTAATGCATCTAGCCTTGCAATGTCAGTACAAGATCAGGAAATGATTGAACTTTATTATTTAATTTTTTCCCTTTGAGGAAATTCTAGATTTTTAAATTTTTTTTTAATAGAAGAGGAACATTATGTATTATAAAACTCCTCTCCCCCTAATATTCACCCATGACAAGCTGCGATAACAAGTTTAAGAGGAAAATGTTCTCATTACAACAACCAAATTTATTTTCTCTCTTCCATTTTCAGTCATGCTCCTGCAACACAATTTACATGTCTTCATATCACCTGTTTACTCTTTATTTGTTTTCACTCCTCTCTCCTGTACTTTGAATAATTTAGAGATGGTTACCCAAATATATATGGTATGGTCACACATTTCTTCATAAAGACTGCATAAAATGTCATTTTTAGATGTACAGTTCTACCAATTAGGAACCATTTTTTCTTTTGAAAATCAGATTCCAGTATATAATTGTTCCAGTACTTCTTGCACAAAATTATTTTACTAAAATTTGCAGTTACTTAACACTTCTCAATTCTTAGTCATATTCTCCTTCTGATTATATATTTTTCTGTTCCTAAAAGCCCTTAAATCAGAGCCTTATCTCTTTCAGCACTATATCAATGCTTAATGCTCTACTTTTCCTGACCATGTAGCTGGACTTTATGGGATTAGTATTCATTTTGACCCCTATTTCCAAAACCTCATTTTCAGCCAACTTACCCAAACTTGAACTGAGGCAAAATTTCACCTGCCATTTGCAGGTAGTTTAAGGTGATTTCTTTATAAAGTTCCAGTAGACTGTCCAAATTGCAGAATTATTTCACATCACCCCTTTGCTCCTCATAGGTGCTAGCTGTCAGTGAAGGCTCTACATAGATTTGTCACTCTGCAAGCCCAAGGTCCTTGGGACCTTCTCTGCCATTGCAGCCCTGGGTTGCTGTGGGCTGCTGCAGGCTTTGCTGGAACAGAAGTTGGGGGACATGAGATTTGAAACAGAAGTCATTTATTTCCTTATATCCCCAGTGTAGCCTCAGCTTATCGCACACTATTTCTTACACTGGCTTTTAGTGTCATGCCACATAACTGGAAATGCAGAAGGAGAGAAAAATTGAAAGGAGACAGGAAACTTCCAGAAAGCTTAGGAAGAAGGAGAAAGACCGAAAACAAGGATGATGGTGGAATCAAAAACAGTATTTGCACTGAAAGTGGGGAGGAAGTAGGGGAAGCTGAGCTGGAAAAGGGAGGGAGAGGGAGCAAGACCTCTTGGTAAGGATGAGTGCAATGGTAGTCAGGAATAGGGCAAGAATCTATTACAGAAGAATAAAACAGATTAGGAAAGTGGAAATCTGTAAATGCCTGGGAGACAAAAACTAGAACTGGAAGCCAGGAGACATAAGAACACAAAGAGGTTAGCAAAAAGATGAGAAGGGATGAGAAGCTGCAATAAAAGAAGGCAGTCTGGGGAAAAGGAAAAAGACCCAACATGTGAGCCTTGGAGGAAACAGTGACCAAAGACCTTGTGATCCAATACCGCAGTTTCTGTGCTCACCCGTTCTCTGCTGTCAGCAGCACAGCACAGCAGCTTTGCCATGCAGGGACACAGCACCCTGCCCTCCTTGAGCACAAGCCCAGTGACAACAATTTGGCACATTCCATTAGACACTTTGTTAATTCAAGTGGGAGAAGTCTGCAGAGGATGAAGAAACATTCACTCCTGCTGGTGACCCCAGCAGTTGTAGATATAATGCCATATGCTCTAATGACTTGAGTGCTTATCTTTTAAAAGCCGTACACAGCTTATAAAAAATTCAACTATGCCTTTTTAAAATACTTCAGAACTAAATTCTTATAGACTACAAATTCACCAGCCATTTTTATATACAACATTTTCATTCTCTTCCTCTAACACTGGAGCCATACATTACTTTTTTAAAGGATCCTTCCTCTCTTGCTGTACTGAAGGACTAATATTTTGGGAACAGAGGATATGCATCTCCCAAAGAAGACCCACATATATAACACCTGCCTCATTTTTTTCACAATGTGGTAAAATAGCATGGCAGGGACATATAAAGTCTTTCTCCTGGGGAATTGCATCTACCACAGATTATATATTATATGGGCCTACATGGTACAGCAGCTACCCTATAGCAGAAGGGCAACATGAATGTCTCTGAGATTTTTCAACCTTTCCAATGACAGTCATAACATGGTCAATATTTATGCTGGTGTACTTCCGAAAAATCCTCATAGAAAATACTTAAGGTAGTGAGGAAGCAGACAACAAATTAATACATTAATGAGTAGTAAAAGTTTTTAAAAATATTAGGATTCAACTTCACAATGATATAAAATCAAAGCAAACCATTATTACTTAGACTTTATATTCTGTAGGCATTTGGAAGTATTTCTTAGTCCATTTGCAAAACTTTCTCTAAGTTCTAAATAAATACTTCAGAGTGAACACTTGGGCTAAACCCCACATTTTGCATATATAGTTGGAATTTTTTTAGGGATTTCAGTAGAATGAGTGTGCAGAAAACAGCAACTGACATCAAAGGAATACAAATCCTTTTTGTCAAAGCTCAGGTGAAACCTGGACTGTTCATTCTCCTAGTTCCTGCCTCTGCCTTCTGTGACAGGGACAGCATGACTAGAGGACTTGTTGATGAAGACAGGTAAAAAAAGACATTGAGTACCTCAGTCTTTTACATATTCTGGGCAACCAGGTCTCACATTTCCTTCTGGAGAGGCCCTATATTTTCTCTAGCTTTCCTTTTATCTCCACTGTACCTAGAGAAGGTTTTTTACTGCCCTTCATGTCCCTGCCCAGATTTAATTCTATCAGGGCTTTAACTTTCCTAGCCATTCTTCAAGGATGAAGACTTCACTATGTCTCTGGGCAACTAGTGCCACTGTGCTTAGTCACCCTCACAGTCAAAGAAAGAAAAAAGCTTCTTCCTATGTGTAAATGGATTTTTCTTTATTTCAAACTGTTCCTGTTTCCTCTGGTTCCATCACTGGATACCACTGGAAAGAGTTTGGCTTTGTCTTCTTTACTCCCTCCATCAGGTATTTATACACATATATGTATCATACTGCCTAAGAACATGATGTGAGAGAGGGAGTAAAACCTATGAAACAATGAGCATGAATGGGAGAAATAAGTTTTATTTAAATTTCACCTGGCCTCACCTATGGTCTTACACTGATTTTTATTACATTAATAGCCTAAATGTTCTGCTAAAGAGCAGTTTAGAATTTTTCAGCCAAAGAAAATAAGTAGGTATGAATGGGAAAGATGTATACCAAACACTGAACAGCATAAAGAGAAAACATCCGTGAACAATGTGGCACATTCAAGTCAAATTTCAATCGATTAGTCACTGCTGAAGCGGAAAATGAATACAGGTGGTAAAGTGTTGATGAACAACTTCCAGTATTTGTGTGGGCAGCCACCGACAGACACAAAAACTGCTTCAGTAATACACGCTCCTTCTGAAGCTTATTTTTTTCACTTAATCTTTTATATTCAAAAAATACAAAGGACATGCTTTAAACACAGTGGAAACTGCTGTAAGAAATCTGGACGTCCTGAGCCATAGATTAAATACTTTTAGTTGTATTCAGATAAGTTATCCATACAGTTCGGCAGAAATGCAGATTTCAGATCTCATTTTGTACCTATAATATTATTTCCTTTGCCTATGATTCAAGGACAAAACCACCCTGCTGCATAAGTGACTTGCCACTACATATGCAAGTGACAACTAGAAACGGTGACAAAATCCATTTACACAGATATGAGATTATAAGTTAAAGTAAACACACCACTGTTCAATCTAAATTCAGACCATTTTCATAACTATTCACAGCAGAGAGGAAAGAATTCTGAAAGTGTTTTTAATACATCATATTACAACGAATATTCACAAAATAAAGACACAATAAAAGACCTAGAGTTGAATAGTTTAGAGAGGACATTTTCAAGTGCTGTAATAGTGTATTAAATTATTTGACCCTTTTTTTCACCCATGCCTTGTATCAGCTGAGATAGAATAACATTACAAATATGACCATGTACCTAACTGGCTTAGTCTGACCTTGTAAAACCACTAAGGCCATTTGCAGTGTTAAAATACAACACCACGTGGCATTATTGAGGCTGGAAACTAAAAGTGAAATAAATGCAAACCTAAGATTTTGTCATCAGGCTACCTGACTTGCATACCTTAGCTAAACAAAATAAAACTATCCCATCAAGCAGAACCAGGGTTGTTGCTACAGTCTTCCATCTTGAAACTATTGATTTGGCCAATTTGCTCTGAAAAGTGTAGAAGCCATTTAAATGCAAAATTTTGCATATAATTACTTGTCAATATTTCTTTCCAGAAAAAAAATATATGATATCACATGCTTAAATGTTTTCAGGTATGCAAACATAATAAGTGCTGTTATAAACGTCTATTTAAAAACCTGGAAAGGTTTTACAAACAGGTCATGATCTCAAGGTCTACAAGTCTCCAGGGCTTTATGGATGTCCGCTGCACTCTCAAACTTGACCTTGCTGAGCAAGTTAAATTATTTGAATGCTATGAATGGAAAAAATCCAACTTCTGTAGCCACAAGGTTTTACACTGATAGTCATGTAAAAATTTTAACCATTTTAAGCACTATTACAGTTATTACATACATTAGTTAGTATACATTGAGTTAAGTATACATAGGAGGAGATCCCAGTGTGATTGGTCTACTGCAGGTCCATAAATTTGTAAGCACATCAATTCAAAAAAGTTTCTTTTTGCAGCTCTACCCATTTCTATCCATTAATTTTTGAAAAAAAAATCTTTTCCATTTCTAAAATGTTGTTCATAAAGATATACTTAGCACTGAATTTACTGTGATATGTATATCTATATTCTGCTTTTTCCATGGAATAATTACAGCTCTCAACATTTGATTTTGTTTAAAAAGTACTCTGGAATTCCAAAATTATAAGGCATCAGCATTTTCAGTAGAGAACATTCTGTCTTCATCAAAATTTACAGAAGATCGAAATATTGTTGAACACCAGCTTTTGAGTTCCTTGGCCAGATAGAGATTCTTTTCCTGGAGTGATTTTGGCATTTCTATTCAGTTAATGAAGAAATAACTATGGATGCTTCCAAGCAATTAAACATGTCAGTGGTCAGTTTAACCAATTTCTAGACAGCTAGATGAGATTGCCTGTCATGTCAAGCTGTATGCCACCACAGCTGCACATGAAGACCATTAAAAAATCAGCCTAATCAAAAATTTACATGTCTGTAAATTTTATGAACAGCTTAAGGAACAGCTCAAGCAAAAACCACAAATTCTAAATATACTCCATTTTCCTACTTACCTTCATATCAGCTATAACAAGGGATTACTCTGGTACTCCCAAAGTCACTGAGACTCTCAGGACAGGACACACTGTCTGTTCTGTCATGTGCTTGTTTGTTCATGTCCCTCAGCCATATCATGAGATGCTCAGGATACCAAACCTGGGGATTAACCCCAGGAGTGTGGCTGTGCAGACACTGCAGTACAGAAGGGTGGGAAGCCAGCAACAAGGCACACAAAAGGGAATGTAGGTAATGATGTGCACTTCTGCTCCCCTCACCAGACACAAAACTGACACTCCTGAATCATCACAACAGGGTCCTGTAGAAAAGAAATTCTCTGAAAGAACAACAGTGAAAGGCACTGGCCCCATCTCTCTGCCTTTCATCTTTCCCCTCTCTGCTGGAAGCCACCAGGGTGGAGAACATTCAAACAGACTCTCAGAAGTGTCTCAATGGCTCAGGTACAGAACGTGGTGAAAGGCAGGCACTCAGAGAAGGCATCCACACAGCAGAATAGAGACACCCGTTTGGCATAGGATGAACTATTTCCTGGATTTCCTTCCTCCCTACTGATCTGAGATATATGCACCTTTGTATCTTGCCTCTTTCCCCCACCCTCTTAAGTTACACTTAGGTTTGGGCATGAGGTATGGCCAAAATGTTTCCATGGCATGACAGAAAGAGAGGAAAAGACACAGAAAGTAATTCTGTTTTTGAAAGGAACACATGAACAGTAACATTATTCTTATATGATCTTTTTTTCTTTTATTCTTTTCCATATCAAGGTACAATGTAATTAAAAAAACAAATTCAGCCAAACCAAGCTGCAACAAACAAAACCAAACCAAAACACAACACACAAACGGCAAATTTAAACAAACAAACAAAAAATTTATGCCAGTGAAAGATTATGTTGAATGATTTTTCTTTGGTTCCTTTTTCATAATGTAATAACTTTTCTTCTTTAAAAGCCAATTTGATACAGGTTTGTTTCAAAAAGCAGTTAAGGGAACAACCCACATTAAAATGGCCATAAGCATTTTAATTTTAACTAAAACAAATGCATAGTTTAATAATTGTACTACAGCATCATTTTTCTCACTACAGATATTTTAGTTCCTTACTTTGCCTGTAAGTGTAATAATGCAGTAAGTGATTAAATGCAGAATAAGATCCAAACTTCTAATTTAAATACAGCCATAAGAAAAACAATTGCAAAAATCACATATTAGGACAAAGTATTACTTTTGCTCAATGAGAGTGAGAATAAGCAGCATATGTATCAAATTAACAATACTTCAAAAACTTCTGAAACTCTCAACTCTTCATTTGTACAAGTCTTCTAAAGGAAATTCATAGTAACCAGAGTTCCTGAATATTTTCTCAAGGAAACACTAGCAGGCATGTTGATAGTGTCATACACCCCTAAACCCTGCCTCCTAGAGGGGTAAATCAGAACTATATGAATAAGGGATTTTATATGGTCAGCGACAAAAAAAAAAAACAAAAAAAAAAACAAACAAACAAACAAACAAACAAAACCCACACAAAAACAACACAAAACAAAAAAAAGATTTTGGGTAGGATTGAAAAATTAACTTGAATCTAACACAACTTTTTTCTATCCTTCTGTTAGTGAAATTGAAAATAAACTTTCTGGCCACCATGAATTAAGGAAAAGAGATAATAAACAATTAAGATGGCAAACTCAAGGGAGATGCTTGTAAAAATCAGTGGCTGCTACGTGCAGCCAGGTCACTGTAGAAATAAAAAATCATTACAATAACTCACAACTTAAGGAGAGCCCCTAGCTGGTGGACTACTATGGCAATAAGCCTCTTAACCTTTTCATTGGCAAAGTTTTAATAGGAGCTGCCCTTCCTGTATCCCTTGTATGCTTGTTTCCCATCACTCTCTCCATCAAGAGGAAAACACACCACCATTATTGACATTTAGTGAAACTGGCCTGAAACAGGGCTTCAGTTTCTTTAGACTGTTAATGAAATTCCACCAAAGGGGTGGGATTTTATCATGAAACTATAAAAATGAGAGGAAAAGGAAAAAACAAAGAAGGAAGATATTCACTCACCACTCAGTTGATGCTTTGTCTGGGTGGGCAGATTCCACCATTTCCCTTATCATCACATTATGTGATAAACTTTTCTGTATACTTTCTATGCAAAGGTCATCTTGTGGGACTGGTGATTCAGGGACAATAATTTTTTTCTCCATAACACAAAAAAATGCTTTTTCCACAAAACACAAGGCCTGTTCTAAAGAACTTGCTCACAAGAGAGCAGGTCCTTAAAATTTTTCATGTGCTTTCTGAGAAGCAGCTGGAATGGTTATGCTGTGGAAATGTATTGTAAATTACTCAAACCCTTACACTTTAATGTTTTTTGGGGTTTTTTTTTGTTTGGGTTTTTTTGTTTGTTTGGTTGGTTTTGTTTGTTTTTTGTTTTTTTATGGAAATTCAGTGCTACTGTAAAACTTATCTCCTTCAAAAGTTCTGTTTACTCACTACTTTCAACAGGCAGGTACAAGGAAATGGGGGTTGGGGAGGGGGGAAGATTAATACAAATTTGATTTAATTTATTTCCTGGAAGCGGTTATGTCTTTTGGGACAAATTTTTAAGGCAGAGGAATTTTTGGGCTGCAGCAGAGCTGCCAGCACAGTGGTGACTGCACAGATATTTTTACCACCCCAAAGGTCATTTGCAAACTGCAGTAACTCTAAAATGTCAACTAATTGATGATGGATGGATGGGAGTACTCCTATACTTTACTCTGGCATCTGGATTGTGAACTCTGTAAATTGCAACCTGGCTATAAAATGGAGGAAGTTCTGTATCACAACGTGCATAAAGGAGTTGCTAAACAAACACAAGTACTGCATCTTGCCTGTACTAATTGCTGATGTGGGCTAAAGAATTGCTACAGTCTGAGCTTCTGTGCCTTTTGTTTCTTAACACAGGAAGGTCAGAAGGGAAGGGGAGAAATTGTTCTAGTTTGGTTTGGAAAACAAAATTATCTGTAGAACAGAACATTTTTATACATCCTGTCATTCACCTCTGTGTGGGGGAAAATTATGTGTTTAGTGTTTGCATGCTAAGAAAACAGCTACCTGTTTTCAACTAACAATTATCTGATCAGTTCAGTCAGACCCAAGTTTGAAAATAATTTTTATAATGCATATATTCAAGCTCATGGAAAATTCCCATAGATAAATGAATTGCAAAAAATCATACTCTTTTTTTTTTTCAGTAAAAACTCCTATAGAATTGAGTGAAAATTAAATCAGTGGAGTTCCACAGAAGTGGTATGAGTTTCTGAACAAATTACAGGAGAATCTACAGCATTTAAAGATAATTTCAGGTGTCTGGAATACATAAATATATCCAGGGTGTCTCAGCTCATTGGGCCTTTAGAATAAAGTCTCTTCCTGACTTCAGTTTTAGTCACTTTCTCTTAATGTGAAACAACCCATGTTCAGCACTAATAAATTAGTGTTTTCACAGGTTACAATGATTATAAATGCATTCTATTGTGTAGGCAAGGAATGAGTACAATTAGCAGAATCCCAGGGGACCCCAGAACTAGCATATAAATCTCTGCACATGCTTAAACTGACAGTAGTTTGGCAATCACTGCTAAGAGGACTCCGAGGAAAGCCAGAGGCTGCAGGTCTCTACTGAAGAAGCACCAAGAGGAAGCCGAGCAAGTTTGCTTTGTTTGAACTGGGTTGCAAGTTCTACACACAGAAATATTGTCCACATCTGTTGGTAAAATACAATTTCATCGAGAAATTGATTTCAAGGAGTGATATTTTGTTAAGGAAAAGGAAATGCAGTACTCTGTAAGCCTAAGTAATATTTCTCCAAAACATTTTTCTTTACAAGTACTGTTGCAAATTTGCATATGCAGCAAAACACCATTTTCTAGTCATGCTTCAGCATCTGGGCCCTGACCAAAAAACAAAGTAATATTGAGGCTTTTTAGGGTAAACTGTTATATTACCATCTCTCATGGTGTCCTATCAAGCCATGTCCTCTCAATTCAGTGTCCACAATCTCTGAGATAATTTAATTAACACCAATAACCTGAATGAAAACTTAGGACTACCTTTAGTTTCACAACCCATGCAAATCTGATATGGATCCAAATTCAAGGTAAATCAAGGAACAAGGATATTCACTCATCCCGTGGCTGAGACTTCTTACTCCTCTCCATTTTTCAAATTGGCTATTTCATGGAGGGTTTAAGATTCAAATTTATTGAAGCCAGGAGGAACAAAGGTTTAGAACCATTGCATAGATAAAGAAAATTAGCTTCAAATTCATTATTACAACTCTTCTGGAAAAAAAAAAAAAAAAGACAACTGCAGTAACAATAGAACAGGCATTCTATCCCTATTTTCACTTTTTAAATGGAGGCACTGAAACAAAGATCAGAGACTGCTTTATCTTAGGTCAAGTTATCCCCAGCTGAAAGCTTTGGTACAGAATAATCACTAAAATGATCAGTCCTCAGAAGTGTCAAGTTATACTTAAGGAAAAACATTTGCAGAATTGAGATCTAAAACATCTGTCTCTGAAGTAATTCAAGGAACATTAGTCACACTAATCTCTTTCAGATTTCATTTGCACTTGAAGAGATATATTAAAAGTATTCAACCAACAACAAGGCAGTTGTTCTGAAATGTACTCTTTGAATCAAATTGCACTAAAGCAAATCCTACACAGGGCAGATTGCTAAAGGATTCATGTGTTCCCTGAAAATTCTCCTCTACAAAATATCCAGGTAACTTATGCAGTAATAAAAAACACTAGAAACATCTGTTTCCATGGTTAACATCTTAACCTTCTCATGAAAATTCACCTAAATCTTTAAAGCATGGCAGCAAGGATTGTCTATTGAAGAACCTGAATCATTTGTTTAGGCTACATTAGGAGTTACCAGTGTGTCAAGGGAGTTTATCTTTGCTTTCTACTCAGCACTGGTGACACACTTGGAGTGCTGTGACCAGTTTCAGCACTCCAGTATGGAAGAGATCTAGAGAGACTGCAGAGTCCAGGAGAAGTGTTGTGTTCTGTTAAATGGTTTATTCTGTTCCTCCCCCGAAATGTATGGTTCATCCCCTTGTTGTTAACACCCCTAAAGTTGTCAATCCCTGCTTTGCCCCACCCTAGTTCTCGCACCTTCCCTGTCATTCCTATTCCTCCTCCCCTCAGTGCTGTGCCAGTCACTCTAGCCCTCCTCCCTTCGTCTGGAAGGTTCTTGGAAGGGCGTCGAGTGATTGGCCAGCCTGAAAGGGTCCCTCCCTAACCCCCAGTTTAGTGGTTGTTGTTCATGTCCCTCATCCCCTTCACCACACCCTACCTGAACCTTATTGGCCCGGGATCTGACCCTACCCCATTCTCCTCCCCCAGTTAAAACCCCGTGTTTTCCTCTGTTCGAGGCTCTCTGAGTCTCTCCCCCTTTGAGGGCAGTAGCCCAACAGGGTTACTGTTAATAAACTCAAGGATCAAAGAGACAAAGGGAGTCGCCTGTTTACTCTGCCTCTGCGGGATACAAAATAGCTTCGTCCTAGCTGGGGAACAGGCGACCAGTCTGGACCCCTGAGCTGCAGTCGCAGCTGACTCTGCCTGCCTGGCAGACAGCGGAGGCTGCACCCCCAGCAGTGGCTGTGTCCCGAGCTAGCCAGGGAGCACTCCACAGAAAAGAGGGGACACGAGGACGGGGCACATCCGCAGCGAAGGTCCAGAGACCTGTGGCTGTTCAAAGGGGAGAAGAGTAGGCTTGGGGGACTTTTATCAGTGTATGTGAATATTGGAAGGGAGGGTGTACAGAAGAGAGAGGAAGGCTCCTAGTGATATCCAGTGACAGAACCAGAGACAATGGGCACAAACTGAGACACAGGACGTTCTGCCTGAACATCCCTTTTTTACTATGAGGGTGATTGATCACTGGCAAAAGCCCTGTATAAAGCAGTAGGGGAGGCAGTGATAAGAATTACCATCGATTCTCTTCCAGTGGAGAGTCCTATGTGACAGGATCATACCACTTCTTGTTGACTTTACCTCCTGCCCTTCAAATGCTATATTTCTCTCCATAAAATGGGGCCAGCACACCAAAATTAATAGAGGCCTGAACCTAGATTGCATGGATCTAATTTCCAGTCAGGACTGAATCATGAAAAGTAAGGGTTTGAATTCTTCCATCGGTAACAATTCTACCTGCAGTGAATGAGGAACCGTTTACCTCTAATAATGAAATGTTTGAAAGACAGCTGTACTTCCTGCTCTGGGCATTACTGCTGTGGCCTGCTATACTTGCTTATATTGTCTTTTCCAGATAAAGCCCCTTTAGGCACTTTGGAGGGCTGCCTTTCCTGGGAACCCTGAGGGGCAGACAACTGCAGAGATTCTCCATTCTGCCAATGGGGTGGTAATTTCACATGCATGGCTGTAGGATTTTAGCCTTTTATAGGTCCTCTAGAGAAAGAGGAGTTTCTCATAAGTTAAGTATGATATCTGGGTAAGTCTGTCTATTGATCTTATCTGGAGTGCCTGACAACAACTCTAATAACCTCAGTATACACACCTATTTCTGAAAGGCACAGCATGTAGTTACAGCAATCTGCTCTGATAACAACACAAAGTTAGCCATATAGTATTTCCTTATTTTCCATTCAGAAACACATTTATTTTCCATCTGTTTGATTTTGTACTGGAAATATCATTCAGAAAGTTTGTGTAGTTTCCCTCCTAGGCAGCTTTCAAAGGCTGACTAGATAAATCACTGAGCAACTTCTGATCTCAAACCTGCTTCTGCTTGGAGTGGGAGGTTGAACTGCAGATATTTTCAGGTCTCTTCATATCATTTTTCCTACGACCCTATGTCAAGTTTTCTGCTTTATCTAAATTTTGCCATAAGTTTTGCTGGTTCTTCTACAAAGGTGGTAAGTAGAAGATAAAATCTGACTGCTCTAATATTGGACCCGTCATCAAGTCACCTGAATATGAGTGTAGTTTTATTCTGATAGAAACTGTCTGCTAACATGGTCCTTTCTTTTTGTTTCTAATTGACTGAGGTTGACTGAGGTTTTTTACCAGGTTGGACAGATAAACTCAAGGCAAATTTAGCATTGGATTTTGTCTGTACAAGCAAACACTACCATGAGTACTCACTAAAATATCAAAATATTGTTTGCATTTTGAGTTGTGCAAGTGATCACCTGCATTGCTCAAAACAGCTCCTGCTTCCTTCATTAGATGGCAGAGACCTGGAAAAGAAAAGCTGCCACCATAATTTCAAGATTCTTATGATTCTGCTGAGAGAGATAGAAAAATACCTGGGGAATTATCATATTAAAAAATTCTCTTACTTTCAGTTTGAGTAAATTACCCCAGGTGAAATTTTTTGAGAGTAATGAAATGGAATATCTCTTCCAATACATGTCAGAGCTCTTAGCTGCTTTCAGCACTGTATATGCCATATCCTTCTGTAACAATGTGCCTTTCCCACATAAACATGCTGTATGGTGCTGTAATGATGAAGTTGCAGTTGGCCTCAAGAGTTTCTACATCTTGCCTTTTTGCTTGATTAATTGCATCCAAATCTGACTGTTGGCATTGAGGCTGGGGAGCCTCAGTCAAGAGCTTTCTTAGCTGCATTTCAAAAGCCTTTTTCATGTCTTGCAAGAACAAGCCATTAAGTGGACCTGCTACTGAGAAGTAAATTATTCTAATAGAAACCATGTTTTAAAGCACAGTTTAGCATAAAACCCTAACCCTCTGACAAGCACGCTGATGGCGTGTCCCTTCCCAGGTTGTTATGACTTTATTCTGCTATCAGTTATGCAGGATGGCAACCATCCTTCATGTGAGAGAGAAATGGGAATTAATGGATATTAAGTGGGAATTAATGGCTGATGAGCCAGTTGGGAGCCTGGGGAGTGAGAGGGGGAGAGGACGGGGGTGGTGGGAAGGGAGGGCACAGGGCTCTTTCTGGATCTCAGTAACAAAGACCTAACCACAAATGGCTTCATAAAATAGCTTAAGATAGAATAAAGAAATGAGGGCAGATATTGCACGTGATGTCTTATATCCCTTCAGATGGCTGGAACCCCATGTTGGTGCTGCATTGATGGATGGGATGTGCATAGATATTTATGGGAAAGTCCATTTAGGTTTTGTCTCTCTCACCTCACCCCCGTCTGCCTTCCTACCCTGCCCGATGCAGAACACGGGCGAGGCTGGTTAGTGCTACACCATTCCCAGCAGTGCCTTGCAAAAATACAGAGATCATGAGCACAAACTGAATTACAGGAAGTTACAGTCAAACACAGCAAAAAACCTGTTTTTCCATGAGTACAGAAAAACCCTGGCACACGGTGTACAAAGGGGCTTTTTGAACCTCCATGCTTGGAGATACTTGAAAACCTGCTGGCTCTATGCAGTCTGTGTTGGGTGTGTTTTGGGCAGGGCAGTTGGACCAGACCATGTCCAGAGGTCACTTCCCACCACCCTCATGCACTGATTCCATGAACCAAAGTAAAACACGTTTTGTAGCCTTCGCAATTTAAGTCATTATTAAGACAAAATTTCTAGACAGAAGCCAAATCTTTTCTACTCTACTTCTACCCAGAAGATTAAAAAATGAAAAGAATGTAGGATGTGTCTGAACCAAATTATTCAAAACCTGAGAAATGTAAATTACGTGACTGCCTTAGCAAACTTTTTTTGACACTTTGTTGAAAGATGATTTCTAAACAGTTCCTGACTATCCTTATCCAATCTTTTTAACTCTTTAATCAGCATTAGTCATTAGATCTGTCAGCTCTTCTGATGAAATAGTGAATACAATATCACTTACTTTCTTGTGGGCATGTATTTTGATGCGAAAATGACATGGTTCAAGATTAAACTTTTTCTCATTTTTACAGCTCATGAACAAGCAATGAGATTCTAGTCACTATTAGCTTTGCAGTAGTAGGTTAGAAATACTTTTGTGTCTTTAAGATGCAGAAAAAATCTTTATAGGAATTTATATATTCAAAGCACATCTCCAAGCAACTCTGCCTGCAGCTGTGATTGCTCAGCAATTATTTTAAAGAAGCTTCAGGTATCAAAAGTTGGATCCCTTGACAATGCACTTTCAGTGTCCAGTTCTGAAGATTTCTGCTTAAGTAATTTGCCTTTTCTCATATACTAACTTTGTGGCAGAGGCAGAGACAGAAGGCAATTTCCCAAGCTTACATTCATCTTCTTTAACGTTTCTAGTCTTTACTATGTCTGTCATCACCCCTATTCTCTGCATAGCACTCGGCTGCCTCATCCAATGAGGCAAGGAAGGACCCAGCTACCTCAGCTACGAAAGCTTAATTCGCCCCAGGGCGCTGGGCAGATGGACTCTGAGCAGTAACAGACACATGCTGTCTTTTGGAACAACTGTGGCCACTGAATAGACACTGCCAAGTACACAGTCTGACAGCTAAAACACTTTTGTGAGTTTCCTGAGCAGTCATTACAACCCTGGCCAATACTGAATACTTCCTTCCAGCGCTGGGTGAGTGTATGGAGAAATCCCCTGTGCTCCTCAAAATTTAAAACCAGCATGATGAGAGCTAAGAATCATATAGAAACAAGCTGAGTTCATGTTCCTTAAATCAGAAAGTGTTTTAAATCTTCTACATCCACCTTTTAAACCAATATATAGCTGTAGCCATAACACTGTTCCATATGGAGCAACCACAAGATGGGAAAAAACTACACTCCTTGCTAAAATGTCAGTGATTTGTTGATCATGGAGATATGCCAAGGCACCAACTCCTGAGCAGTTCATTTGTAGCTGTATTTTTTCAGGACATCAGCCCTACTTATCTCTTTTGGTTTTTCTCCTATCTTTGTTATTTTTTGTGGCTAGTGTTCTTATACATGGATGAATATTCAATGCAGTTTAATCTTTGTTATTGGGTACTTCCAAACTGTCATGATCTCCACTATGCCCTGCAGGAATTTCAACTTGGAGTTCAGGATGGTCTGAATTTTATCCAAATATATAGAGACATTTCCCCCCAACACCCCTTAAGATTGATCACCCTGGTCAATCACATTCTGTCACGTCTCAGTCATCATCAGTGACCTTAAGCTGGTTCTCAAGGAGTGGTTTTTCCTAGAATATCGATTGTGTGGTCAACACAGAAGAAGAAATGACAAAAAAAAGTAGAGGAGATAATGCTAAAAAATCTGTGTGAGATAATGTACCCCTGTATAAGTTCCATTACACTAGAAGAAAGATTGCTGAAATAAAAAATGCCATAATAATCTCCACTTAAGATGAGGTCCCTAGCAGCCAAATTCCATGTATATTTATAAGAACAGTTTGTGATGATAGTTAGATTTCCCAAGGATATTCTAGTGAAAAAAAAAGGTTCCATGCACAGGGAGTGCAAGCAAAAAGAACTGCAATGCTCATTTGTTCTGTTCTCCTTGCTGTACTGGAGCAGTATTTATTTTAAACTGTGTTTGACTTGATCACACTTCCACATTGAAAATATCTCTATTGCTTTTTACATGTGTGACTCAATCATTATTTATGGTTTCAGTTTGAAAGTCTTCCTTTTACTTAAGCAGTGCATTATCTATTTTAAAATTTTGTCAAAGTCTTCAGTCTAGATATAAAATGAATATTGCTTTATTTCTAAAAATATTTTTTAAAAATTACATCATTTAAATTGTATTGTCAGCAGTTGCTTATTCATTCAAGAAATCTGTGGGCCCAGATCACATCTGAACTTCCAAGTTCTACATGAATTGGTTTAAGTTTTAAATAAAGACCTCTAGAATAATTTCTAAAGATTGTAGAGAACTACTGTGAGTGAATTTCTGATAGCCTCAATCTCACAGGAGGAATGTGAGTCCTTGTTAAACTAGCAGACCCATAAGAAAGGACTGTTTTGAAAGAAGCAAAACTGAGTTCCTGTTTGTAGCCAGCAGGAGTAAAACTAGAATAGCTTTCCCTTGGCGAGGAAGAAAAGGAACTATCAATAACTGAGTAATTTTGAGTAGAGGAGGCAGAAAAGGAACTTGATAAGCTCAAGCTCCATGGTACCTTTTATGACAAAATTCCCTGTAAACGGTCTGTTACTTTTTAGCTCGCTGCCAGTGACCTCCAGGAATTCACTCTTGTTCCTTCACAATAAAAGCATGATCCAAACAGCACTAATGAAGCTCTAGATTGAACCAAATACCAACAAAAGTCACATTATCAGTCAAGGATCTCACTGTCATAGAATCACTTGTGTTGGAAAAGACCTCTAAATTCATCAAGTCCAACTGTTAATCTAACAGTGCCAAGTCCATCACTAAACCATGTCCTAATCTTGAACATTTTTTGTTCTTTTTCAGAGGCTATTCTCCTTCCCTGAGTGTTGTTTCAAGGCCCTTATTTCTGTCTCTGCAGAGGGGTCTTTATAGGGCAAATAGCCCTCATTTGTACAGGGAAAAGTTATAGTTGAGAGTGACAAATAATTTCTGTGCAGGTAAAGATTTTCAGGAGTGTTTAAATGACTCAGGAACCACAACTTTCTCTAAAAATAATACTGGCTTTTGAAAATGCCCATCTATTCTTTCCCCTGAAAACTGACTATGTCTGCAGTTGGTTATACAGAACCAAGATTTGTAATGGGAGATTCAAAGTTTCTTGAAGATGGACTCATCTGCTGAAACATGAAATAATTGAAGCTATCCCAAGCCAACGCATATAAAAAATATTTCATTTCACAAAATAGCTTACATTTTTCTGCTGAAGAAGTCATAATTTTGCTTAAGCAATCAGTATATGATTGAACAGAAACACCCTGAAGTGAATATTTCATTATAAGGAATTTTTCTCTTAACCATACTCAATAAAACAAAAATTACTCTGACTTCCTTGTACAACTAAAACAAATTTGGTCTTTTACTCTCCCGTTGTCTTGCAGCTTTAGTACAAAAATGCATTCCAGGCAACTAGCTACAGTTGTCTGCTATCTCATATCTCAAATTTAAATGCATCAACTGACCAGTGTAAATAAATTTCAGGTATATAAAATTGTTTAGTTATGTTACTATTCTATCTTATAAATGTCTATAACTCCACTAAAGATATAAGAAAAATGGCAACAGTACCACCTGAGCAACAATTTCAAGTGCTGATGTGTTACACAGTAGTTAAAAATTAACACCTTTTTCTCAATTATTACTGTTATAAGTATGAGTGTTAATTCATGCCAGGTCTCTTTTATTGTATATAACTAATATTTTCTAAGGATCATAGTTTTGTTCAGGCCCCTTTACGGGAAGTCAATTCCAGTGGGGAGCCTGGAAACCTCGCACAGTCACAAACAGCTGCAGTTAAAGGAACAATGGAGTTACGGGAAAAAGTCCTGGCTGACGATCGATACTTAAGATCGATACTTAACGCGCGATCGTTATCATCTGATAAGGATAAGCTTGTCAGCCTCCACCCGGACTCTCATCTGAAAATGAATCAAGGAGTCATCACCNTAATCAATAAATTCTATTTTTTATTTTTTAATTCGGCTGGTTTTGGCTTTTTACCTATAACATTACGTAGACATAGTAATCCTCTTTTCCTGTTCCTTATTTAGCATCTTGGAGCAAAACACCACTGAAATTCCATGGATTTTTAAAAATAACTATACAGAACGTCTGAAGGAAGAAAAGGTTTCTCTTCCGTTTCTGGTAGCAAAATGTGTGTCATCACATTCCTGTTATAGAACCCTGCATCACAGAAGTCAACGTGGGAGACATATGCTATCATCTCTGCTGCAAGGCAGCACTTCTTGAATAAACATTGAGAGCAGTAGACATAACAGCACTGTAGGATCACTTGTATTCCACGTAAATAGGGATAGATAGATATATATATATCAGTTAATTCCCATACTAAATATTAAAATAGATAGTAGAAGGTATTGACAGGATTACGGTTATAGGAAAAAGTTATTTCCTTCTGTTATATGAAATATGAAAAGGATAACACACGTGGATTAAAAAATGTTAAATTTGAATAATTTTTAAGTTTTGCTTAAGAACCCCCCCCCCCCCTTTTTTTTTTTTTTTGGTCTTATTTGAATTGTACTGTTACCAGTATGAACTCCTTTTGGTATTATTTAACTTTATGCAAATCTCAGTAAATTCAGTTTCATATCTTAGCTATTATGATTTCTTTTTCTTCAGACTATCAGTTAGATCTGCTATTCAAGTGTTTCCATTACTTTTGGGATCTATTTTTCATAGTAAATCTATTGGCATAAAAGGGCATCTGTCTTCTGCTTTAAATCTCATTTACACATATTTGTTCTTCCCACACTTTTCCTTCCCTTTCCCTCCTATACAGATGATTACCACCTTCGTTTCAAAGGAAAAACAGGGTGGAGGAAAAGAATAGCTCTTAAAAGCTAGGTTGGAAATTAGCTAGAAGCTATTTTCATAGAATTTTTTCCCAAGTCTTTATAAGCACTCCTTTTCTAACTAACAGAAAAAAATAATTGTTTCATAAGATAGGCTTATGAAAACCAAACAGACAAATATTCATTAGGGTGCTATGTGGATACTATGGTCAAGAAAATATTAATGTAATTTTTCTTTCACAAAAGGATAAATTGTATAAAAAACTGTGAACAAATCAGGGAAATACAGTACTTGTTCACTGATGAGAGGACAGGGACCAATGGGTTATATTACTGAAGTGTTTGATATTTAGGACACCCCATAGAATGCTGAAATTAAACTGCTGGAATTTTCTTCAATGGACCTAGCGAAATTAAACCTCTGGAGTTCTCTTCAACTGACCTCTCCTCTCCTCCCCTCCACTCTACTCCTTTCCCCTCCCCTCTCCTCATTTTCCTCTCCCCTCCCCTCTCCAAAGCAGAGTAGTCCTGATTTCATGAGAGGAGTAGGGTACAGAAAGGTTTTTGCAGACCATTCCTTTCTAAATTAGTAAAGATTTTAGTTTGAAGTTCATCCATTTGCAATCTCTTTTTTTTTTTTTTAACTCACAGAAGAATCACATATTTAATTCTATGCCTTTAGGAAATCATCCCCAGTTTGCTGAAGCAAAACAAACAAGCAATACTCCTTCAGAAGCCCATTATATGCATTTTCCAGCCATGCATGGCATTGGAGCTAATCAGGGAGTACAGTCATGGGAAAATGTTGGGGCCACAGGAGAAGCTCCCGGTTCTTTCAGGGAAAGAAAGATTTTCCTGAAAAAAAAAAAAAACCCAGTGCATTTCAGATGGGGCTGCCCATGAGGGCTTCTCGTGTGTGGGGTCTGGCTTGACCCCATAACCTCCTCTGCCCTGGTCCTACCCTCAGCCCCAGCTTCCCAGCTGCTCTGGGAAAGCTACCCCATGCAACACCCTGACACCCTTTCTTATCCATTATCTCAGAAAGCTTGCATTGTAACTGAAATAAGGGCACAAATATCCAGAATTTGTGGCAATTCTTGTAGTTCCCCAGTTCCCCTTCTCAAATTCTCTTGGTTGTCTGGTTTCCTTTTTTCTTTTTTCAACCTGACATAATTTCTTTTGATAAAACTTTAAATGAAAATAGAAAATGTTTGGTATTTTCACAAAAAAGGCAGTAGTGGATGGCGAAAGTAAGGAAAGCCATAGCATTTTCATGCATTGCTCACTGGTGAAGAGGTAAACATGGATCAGTCACAGCGTGGCTACCATCTCCCCAGGAGTAAAGACATTCTCACTTCCCTCTCAACTCCACACAGCTACCTTTTATACTCCTTTTCTCAGTGCAAAGCCCTGCTAGCCATTGTTACCTGTAATCTATGCCACACCCAGAGATAGGGACAGACCACCAGGAGAGAGTATTATACCTGCCAAAAATGGGGCATGGCTCCCAAGAGCCCTGAAGAGGTAAGACATCTACTACATTAAGTGTTTTACCAAAAGAAAGTATGAATGTCAATGGAGAGATTATTCTTGTGCTCAAAATTAATATTGTAAATCTTTTCTTCTGATGCCACCAACCACATTTACAGGTGTAACAGTAATTACTGCATGTTCATTAAAAGAGAAAGTTGAAACTTTTGATAGAGTCTGTTGTTTGTTTGGGGAAAATTATGCTGAACCAAGAAATGAGTGGTTGTGCAAGAGCCACTAGAAGAGTGATGGTAGGGTTGGGAATTGCCACAGAGAAATCTCACCCCTGTGTCTTCCATGCTTGTCAAATCTAACATCTTCAGAAACTTGCTATCCACAAATCCACCATATGCAACAACAGGATTCATTCACTGAGTGGATGGTTGCCACCAGCTGTTTCAAAGGATCCTGCTGTAGACACCACAAAGAGGTTTGTGAAAGAAGCTCAGAAGTAGACCTGCAAGTTTTTTGCATGCAAGGGACACAACTAGAAGTCGTGTAGCTTTCTGTAATATTGAAGCATAGTATATATTTGTATTATGCTGTCATGGTTTAGGAATGATATTCTCCAATTTAGTACTCCCATGAAAACCACGTGCTGCTCCTCCCAACCCCTCCAATTGGAAGCACAAAAGGCAAAGATCATGGGTTGAGATAAGTAAATTTGCCGGAAACAACAATGAGATAAGAAAACAAACCCTAAATGGCAACAATATCAATGACAGAGAGTATAAGAAAAGAAATTATCCATGCCGAAAAATGCCAGATTATAACAGACAATACCAGATGGCTCCCTCCACCTGACTGAACATCTTCTCCCTGGAAAAGAGTCTCTTTTCCCTGCCCCCAGCAGTCATGTGAGGTGGTATAGAGTAACCGTGTCCTGGCCATGCCCCTTCCTGTCTACTGCAAAAATTAACCCTGGCTGGAACCAGGACATCCGTCTAAAGATCCCACCTATGTACAATTCTAGGATTTCTACTGTAAATGGAGCCCTTAACACTACCAGTTTTGGCTCCGCAGCAGTTCTGTGGAAAGTTACCACATAAACCCACTTAAAATAATCACGTTGAGACATAATAAGACACTTGAAATGTTTTTCTGAAGAAGAGACGTCAGGCAGTTTGAGATGAAACTCGATGCTCTGTGTGCTTCCAGAGTTCATTGCAGCAGCACGAGATCAGTGCCAGCACAAGTGGGAGCAGACCAGCTGCTGCAGTGTGACATGCCAACCAGGCTGGTACACCACACCCCACACAGCACACGTTATTTGCTTAAGGAGCACACCAAGCTGGGTCTTACCTATCACTGGGTACCCTCCAGCAAGTGGATGTATGGCCCCCTTCACCACTCTGTGTGCTGTTTTCACATCCTCCATTTCATAGTAAGTCAAAAGAAAATATTATCTCCATGTTCCATGCTCTGGTGCTGCACAGACAGCCACTACAGGTTCATTCATTTCTGAACTTTTTAATTAAACACTAAAGAGGAAAAAATCCAGTGATCATCAGTTCTTGTACAAGAGGGCAAATCAATTATTAAACGGAAAAAATTACAAGGTGTGTAACTGTGTGGGCAGAACAGAATGAGATACAGAACCTTTGACCTCTGCATTTCTGGTTAAAATCTACACACAGCTTTATAGTCAGTTAGTTATAAAAAGTATCTTGCCATTTGACTCATTTCTGTACACCAAACTTCTGAAGGAAATTTATTCGTAGTTATATTTGAATCACTGTCTATATCCCTTGACACTTCAAATCAAAACACTAGAGGAATCTAATGATTTTAATTCTAATGATTTAAAAAAAGAATTAAATTTAAGTCCTACCTGGTCTTCTATATAATTTTACCGCTGGGAAATCTCTCAGGAGTCATTTCTAAGTCACAGACTTTAAAACCTGATGAAGTTTCTAGCCTGAAAAGTCATCTTCTTGCTCCAACAAACCCATATCTTTTTGGTCATTCCTTTAACATTGTCCATTCAACCTTGATTTGCTGTTCCTCGGGCTTTGTACTGTTCGTTTTCCCACTGGAGGCATGCATTTTCTAAAAAGCAAAAATACACCAGTAGCCAACAGTCATAATATCCACAATACAACCCAGAAGGTACATATATCACTTCTGTAGATTTCAATAGCCTTAAATTGATTTGCTCTTTTGTCCATAACAGAACAGCTGTGTAGTTCAGTGCAATCTGAAATCCATCTAAACTTGTATGCAGAGCCAATTTTACAGGGCAGTCATCCAATGTGAAAATGTGAGGTCTCCATACATTAATTTCACTTTTTCTCCCAGACATAATGTTGTCTCTGAGCCCATCTCTTTATTTAGATGTCTGCATCCAGGATGTCACAGGTATGTTGTTCTCAGTACCAATCACAGTTTGTATAAAACCAGTCCATATACACACACAGGCTTTGGATACAACATCATCTAAAGTTCAGCAGAATACTTCTTGAAGTATGAGATAGAAACCTCTTTTTTACACCAATGAATTATTACCATGCTCTACACACTGAAAGTTAGGAAATTCAAGACAAAGAGAGAAAAAAGACTGGTTTGTTGCAGTGTGTGGACCATTCCCATGAACTACAATAAAATGCCAAAATTGGCATGTTTACTGAAAGCATTTTGTGCTGTAATTTTCATCTCACACATTGAAATCATTTTCCCTACAGTTCTTATGTTCTTACGAACGCCATAGACACCACACTGGGAGACACAGGGATCATATATGAAAAGAAGCCTGAAGAAAGTGGAAAACAAAATCTAAGTAACAGAAAGGTACAGAACTAAAACTCTTGAATATTTAAATCTACTTGGAGATTTGGAAGACAGAAACACAATACAAACAACTTCAAGATGTCCAAGTTTTAAGTTTGTTACGTGTGTTTTTAAGTATAGAGTTGTACTTCACAGAAAAGTGGGGAAAAAAAGGTGTAAGTAGCTCCAAAACGTTCAGCAAACATCCATGCTGCATCTCAGAACAGCTTATAGCAAATATAAAACCAGTAGGAAAACACAATAGCAGCAGCCATGTGTGATAGAGTGTCATCAGCATGTTTTTTGGGCATGCAATACTGTGAATTCATCAGAAATCATGTTCAGATAGAATGTACTGTGTCCTACTGTAGAAAACTACAACAAAAAAAAAACCAAAAAAAACAAACCATCCTCCCTTAAAAGCATCTCTGTTAATCTTATCAAGATAATATTTCTTCTCAAGTTAAATCTAGTCATCAGTTATATTCTGGACTATACATGGAGGGCAGACCTGGTTACCTCCCAAAAGCATTAATCATAAATCTCCAAGTTATCCAACCAAAAGCCTGTCTTCTGCTGAAGTCATCCTTCAGTGTCTGTATGGCTCCAGAAACAAAACCAAAAACATGAGTTTAACAAGTTGAATGAAGGAGAAACGCTCACATAAGTGGGTTCTACTTCATCTGTACATCCTGCATAGCAGACACCAAACTCAAGTGACAGGGCGCCTCCCCTTCTTTAAGGAGTGACAGTGTTGATATTCAGTACCAGTTGGTGTCATGCAGGCTTTTTGAATTTGCAGAGAAAAGCAGACACCTCCTGGGAAGGCTGACCTCCAACACCATTAGCTGTGAAGTTGTGCTGCTAACCACAAAAGTTGTGCTGTGCTCATATAGTTCTTCCAGAATAAACAGAATAAACTCATTAAAACTAATACTAGCTGTTTCCACTCATTCTGCAACACTCAAAACCTCTTCATACAGCTAAAGTACAAAGTTACTGCTTTTCCCACTTCAGTCGTGACACTGCCTTTCTCCAAAAAGAAAAAGGGAAAGATTGCTCTCAAATTAACAACTGAAAACTAACAGATGAGGACAGCACAGCAGGATTAGATAAGTGCTTAAGAAGCAGAAATATTTTAGTGTTTTCATGTAAATATTTCTAGTGCTAGATCAAAAAATTAAAAAGCATTGTTTGCAGGGGGTTTCTGAATTTTCGAATATTGCTTTTGAACTTATATATCAGTTAAGCATATTTATCCTTTTAGTGCTGAATGCTGCCATAAAAATCAGAAGAAATAAGTTCTTACAAGTTCTCTTCTCAGCAGCCTTTTTTTCCAGCACACTAGAAGCGGAAGCAACATAGGGACTGGAGGTGCAGATGCACTCCTCACTTGTTTTTTGTCAGCATGGAGAGAAAACTAACCCTTTCTCATCATTGTGCTATCTATTGCTTCTGTAACTCAGAGCAGCAGCGTGAAGATTTCTCTATCAGCATTTTAGAGAGAGGCAAAGGCTAAGTTTTATTATTATTAGCTTAATTTCTACTCTTGCTTCACACAAACACTTACTACTGGGCCCTAGGGAAACATTTACAACAGCAGTCTCATTTCTTGTTCTTAATACTGGCTTTAATTAAATGTTGTTTTTTCCCTACTTAGCCAGGTGGCATGGGACACAGGAATTATTTGAAAGGACTTGGGAGTGGACTCAAGGACTGGTACAGTGGAATTAATAATTTCTGTGCAAAAAGAATTACTAATTTTCTGTCAATTTCTTTTTTAACTAGTCCCTGTCCAAAACGCTGTGACTTGCTCCTGCAAGTCAGCCATGATTCCCATCAGATAAAGAAAGCATGATTGCTGCACTACTCCTATGCTTGGAAAAAGAAAGGGTATCAGATGTTGTGACACGGTCAATATTGCTTGAAACCAGAATGCAGAGACCTTGCATTTCTCACTTTTATTAAGCTTTTATCATACCTGAAACATTTGTCTGGAATTGGTCAACTCAAGATAGGGAACAAAGATAATTCACTGCTGCAAGAACAGATTTGCATTGAAATCTACCTCCCTCCTCAAATTTTTAATCTGACTTCAATTCAGAAAAATAATTTTTTTCTCTTCTCTAATGAGTTAATAAACAAATCCCTAACTGTGTACTTCTAGGCATTTGCCTGTAAAGAACCAAAGCTAATGCTTATATGCATGGGGATATCTTTTATGTAGCCAAACCTAATGGGAAAGGAGCGATACACAACAGGGGAAAACCTCCTTTCCTGAGACAATGTGGAAGAAAGCTATTGGCTACTTTATACCAATATCGAGTACTTGCAACCAAAAATGCAATCAACACAGGGTTTTTTCCACTCTCTTGAGCTTCACGTTGGGCGCCAAGAAGAATTTG
>WAAE01017028.1:0-12961 GCA_013400495.1 Nicator chloris
CTTCAAGATCATTGAGTCCAGCCACTAACTGTCAGGTCCATCACTAAATCACTTTCCTAAAGACCACGTCCACATGTGTTTTAAAGACCTCCAGTGATAGCTGACCCCATCACTTTCCTAGGCAGGCCCTTTGATAAAGAAATTTTTCCCAATATCCAAATGAAACCTCCCCTGACTCAACTTGAGGCCATTTCCTTCTGTCCTGTGGCTTATTACTTGGGAGAAGAGACTGACACCCACAGAGTGTTTAAGCCAAAGTGTTTTCCATGTTTTAATGTGCAGCTGGAGAAAAGGGAATGCAAATAATTATCATCTTCTCTATATTCAATTCATGTTGCCTCTTATTTGCAGGCTCAGAAAACTGAGTGAAACTGAGATGCACATGCAGTTCAGAAAACAAAAGCAAAAGTGGTGAAAATGCTTTACCTCACATGTAAACAGCAGGTTTCTGCATCATTCAACAGACACACACACAAACACACCCCAAGTTATTTCCAAGGAGAGAACACAAGTGATTTCTCCAATGCTAAGACAGCTATCATCTGTCAAAGCTCCTTTTCAAAAGCACAGAAGCAGAAAATCTGGTAAAATCTATAGTTGCAGAGCATTAAGCAAAGGTAAAAATATTTTCTTGTTCCTTAAGAAATGGCTGATAATACTTCTCCTTCGTTTCCCAAAACTCAAGTCAGAGAAAAGGTTGGAAAAATTGCGCGGAAATGAACTGAATGGAATCCAACACTCATATGAGCAATTAGAGTAGAGCAATAAAATACAATAAAATGCAATATGCAAATTTATGCTAAGTCATAACAATGCTCTGCTACAAATAGTCTTGCAGATTATCTGTATTTAAATGTATTATTCTTTATAAGACATGGACACTAAACTTGTTACTGCAACAGAGGTATATTAGCTAAAGGCACGTAAAGCTACAATGAATTCACAAAAGTTATCCTTACACAAGGATATGATTTTAGGACCAGCCTACAAACTATTAAAGTATTCCCCTCCCAGTTCTTCAAAGCAGCACCTAACCGTTATTTATGCAGAACACAGTGAAATAAACTGTGCCTCTTCCATACATTTCGTTACAAATCACACTACAAAGGCTGATTCATCAAAATGTTAATTATACACTTACAGAGTTTTTTAAGCAATCATCATCCACATCAAAGTTTGATGTATCAGTAGGGCTGCTGACTTCTGGGATGTAAGGTGCCTCACAGTTCCTAATGTTGTCCCAATCAATCCCAGCAAAAAACGGATGGTTCTTAAAGTCTTCTATTCCATTTTGTCCAAGTCGATGCTCTCTGCTACAAATGAGCCTTCGGATGAGGTCCTTTGCACTTTCAGAGACATCTGTCACTTGAGCAGGAAACTGAAACCTCTCCTTAAAGATTAAAATAAGAGGAAATAGTTTATTACCAAGAAAAAGTTGGAAGAATTACCTTCTTAGTTAAAATCATTACGTGGAAAAAGAAATGTGCAAATACTCCGGCTCTGAAATACATGCAGTAAGGTTTCAAGGAAAAGACTTCTGCTAAGGATAGAAACTAATAGAGATTTTTTGTCTTTTATTTTTTCTTCTTTATTTAAATTTCTCTTACACTACAGCTGTTGAATTCTACAGCTAGCTCCATGTTGGAAGAACATTTTAGAATCTTCTGCACAAGCCAAGGAATGGATTCACCAGAAGAAAGAAACAACAGGATGGATGCCATGCAACTAAGACAGACTCCACAGAGTGAATTAACAGCCATGTTTCCAAACCCAGATTTTAAGTGTTTGCCTTATGCCAAAGCAAAGTGATCTGCAATCCACAACCATTAACTTGCTACATGGAAACATTTTTTTTCCTACATTTATGAACACTTAACATAATTAGTACATAAAAACTTATTTTTAAATACGTGTTCAAGTTACTCCATTATTACAAATTAGCTTAGAGACAGACAGAAAGTGCACTAACTTTGTGGTTCATTATTTTCCCATAGGTCTCCACCAAGGATTCAGCATAAAAGGGCGTTTCTCCATAAAGCATTTCATACATGCAAACGCCCAGGGACCACCAGTCACACTCGGGCCCATACTTCCCTTTTCCATCTTCCATGGCCTGCAAGATTTCTGGAGAGATGTAGTCTGGTGTTCCAACTGCCACTGAAGACTGGACCTGGAGAAATTACATTGTCAGGATTAAAATCAACTTTCATCATTACAGACACTGTGGTACTGTGTATACATTTAGCCCAGCACTCTCGTCAAAACAAAAACAACTAAGCACAGGCAAAAGCTTCTAAATTCATAAAGAAATACCTAAGCATCCAAGGTACTGCATTAACAGGCATCCCAATAATACACTTTTGCTAAACTATTATCAATATTTAAAAACAGATAAAGGACAAAACTGTCAATTGTCAGGATTAGAGCCAGTAAGCAATTATAGATTTGGTAATCACATATATTAGGTCAAATACTTTGTAACCCCCTGGGACATGATTAAACATACTGGAATTACATTCTAGTCACGCTTACTATATACTGTGCAAATTTAAATGTACTAGAAGAACATCATCACATTTCAGTATCTCATCCTGCTCATACTGAAGCTTACATTTTCAATAAAGATTAGAGCTCAGAGCTTAAAGCCGAGAGATTCATAGTTCATAAACACCTACTTGGCATTGACAGCACAGCTTCTCTTTATTTATTCATGAGTTGACTGTATGCTAGAAAGTTTTTAATATACTGCAAATCCAAGCAGTCTACAGTTATATTTTCAAGAAAGTTAGTTATATACCAATACAATTTACAGTTCCATTTCATTTGCCATAAGGCACCTTTTCCCTTTATTAGCACACATTTTGCGGGTAGCAATGGACTGAAGAAAAAGTATTTAGGAGTACAGCATTCTTTCTAATTTACCGTTCCATCTTCCATCAGTTTCAGACAAGAACCAAAATCTGCTAATCGAATATGTCCATTCATATCCATCAAGATGTTGTCTGGTTTTATATCCCTGCAATTAAAGAAATTCCAGGATTAGTACAAAATGTATTGCATAAGATGCATTCCAAGCATTAACTCTGCAACAGTCTTTTAATTCAAAATCAGCAACCCATCAGTACACAGCAGACAGTCACCCATGATATAGTGAAATTTACACTAGGGACATTTCATGACAGGGGCTGTAGATCAGTCAAATCCTACAATGCTTCTTAATTTTAGTAAGAATTGTGTAGTTAAATTCCTCTCATGTCTCAAGGGTAGACAGGAGAATCTTACTTGCTCTGAGCTTTTGTATATAAAACTTTTAAATCATCTGAAGAATTTTAGTGAAATGCTCTCAAAGTGGAAGATGCATGCTTATACTGGAGCTGAAAAACAACTCCTAGATTTTACAACAGAACAAAGGCCAACGAAATCCTGAAATAGTTAACATTATAAAATGAATGTCACTGATAGCTTTGCAGACAAATCTCAAAATATTCACAAGCTAAGATGTTCACATTGCACCTGAGAGCAGATTTTTTTGTTTGGGTTTTGGTGCTTGGTTTTTCCCCAGCTAGAAATCAAGTTATAGACAAGGCTTACTGATAATTTACAATGGAAAAAAAATTAGAACCACAGCTTGAACAACATTATAGAAGCTATGGCATAAAGGTATCCCAATGTCACACACTTGGTGACAACTAATATGGTAACAATTTGTTGTTTGGAAGAAAAGTACTTCCTGAATTTATGTTACTCATAGACAAGCAGGCAGCGCCCCATGCTGAAAACAAACTTTAGGCCCCTTTAAAATATACAGAAATATTTACAAAGTAGAAAGCAAACACTGCAAGAAATCCTATGTTCACAACTTGCAACTGAGCATAAAGACAATTCTTTACAAACTAAATCAGAAAGAAATAACTGAGTCCATTCTCATAAGACCAATTCTTCCACTTGATTCTTGCTGACACAGAATATGCCAAAGAATTGCAGCCTCCAGATTGAGATAGTCTTGTTTGTTTTGCATTCACCCACCAAAAAAATTCCTTAAACACGCTTCTAAATAAAAACAAACACTTGCCATTGAGACTGCTGGAATTATAACTTCAGTTTAAAACACTTTGTAAAAACATGCACCTAAAATCCAGTTCCTCCTAGAAGCTGGACCTAGTTCAAGCTAAACAAAAACATGAGTCACCCTTGAGGCTCCATTTATCCATGTTCTATCTTTTAATATATTCCCAAGAGAAATAATAATAACATTAATAATCATCATCATCATCATCCTAGCCTCTCCCATTCAATCTCACAAAACAGAGAGAAAACATGAAAAATCTCATTGTATTGTCAACACTGTGCAAAACCAAACTTGCAAACAACACTGAATGCACTTGAAGAAGGATTTCTTGCAGAAAATTTTCTGCATTTGTAGAAATCTTCGGGCATTTGTAATGCTGAGAAATAACTTCATATGAACAATTTTTACGGTTAAGGAAAAAAGAAAAGACATTTAATAAATACAAATTCTTTTCAGCTCTTGTAACAGAATCTATGGGCTATGAACAACTGTTCTGAATTTTGAACTACATTAATAAAAGACAGTTTGAAAGACAAGAATTGCTAGTACCTGCAGAGCAGAGTAGGCTATAAGCAAAGGGAAGGAAAATTATGAGCCCCAGAGGGGCAGAAGGAAGCGGAGTAATTATTGCCAGTGTAACTGAAGAGTGTGGTGATTATGAGAAAAAATAATGTCTTAAACCCTGCATCTCTACTGTGTCTGCAGCAGTTACCCTGAGCCTGCATTAGAATCATGCATTTTGTTGCAGGTTTTGTTTTGAATGACATTTGTTTGCTCTATTTAGTGAACAGAACTCATCCTGTTCTGAAGAGAATATGGTATTCTCTCTTCACATTCACTCTACTACCTTCCCCAGCTTATCCCTCTTTCTTTACTGCATGGACTGGTTCCTTCCACGTCCATCTCAACTGTATTTTTATTCCTATCTCTTCTAGACTCACCTCAAAAGCTGAGACTTCCAATCCTCCACAGCCTATCAACCCCAAATTTCCTCCCCTTCTATTTCCTTATTTGTCTGTCAGCTTCTTCATCCCAAGTCCTCATCTCCCTGCTTGTTCAAATTTAACTAATCTTTTTTTTAACCTGTTTCAGTTCTCAGCAGTCACTATTTACTCACAGTCCCATTCCCACTGGCTTCCTATTCCCATGATACAGGACAGATAGCCACCTTCCTCATGTCCAGTTCCTGTCCAATTTGCATAGCAATCTTCTTTGGCACCAAAAGGAAGAGAACTATCAGTAACAGAGATACTCCATGCTGTCTCTAGTGTCTATTTATCAGCATCCCCCCAAATTCCTTCAATACTACAGCTCTGAAACAGAGCAAAGCTACAGCAGAAGAAAACTGAAAAGTATTTAGGGATCAAACTCTGCACACAGTTCTTTGGAACTCATAACAACAGGAATATTGAGGGGGAAAATTATAACCTGAAAATATCTAGGTGGGGGGCAGAGGAATGAAAATATATCCATGAGGATTCCTCATGGAGGATTCTCTCCCGAATTTCAAATCTCCACATCCCACAGCAGATGATTTCCTCACTGGTTTTGTAATAATTATTTTATTAATTGTAAGTCTATATAGGAAAAGCAATCCATGTTTCTTGATCTTGTTTCTGGAAAGAGGAACACTTATTGCTTCAGGCAAATACTAAGGAACAAAAATTCCAGACCAGGTAGCTAAAATCTGGCAAAATTAATGAGCAAATAATGAAAAGTTATATGGCTTAGTGAATAGACCACTGGGCTGAATCTCTGTAGATAAGAGTTACCAGGTGATTGTGGGCAGATCACTTAAACATCACCCAACAGGAACCATGGGTGGTCAGTCAAGCAAATAATATCATCTGGCTGGAAGGCTGTGGAGCCCAAATACCCTACTAACTCTGTAATTAGTTCATTGCAATAAAAGAAAAAGGTCAGCTCACTTGAAATATGAAATACTAATTCACTTTCAAGAAATATAAGCATTTGAAAGGTATTTTATGAGCCAGACTTATCGTGGGAACAAGTATCCAATCAGGGCAATTGCTCTGACACCACTGTGCTCTCTGGACACCCTGAGCCTGACCAAGTCCCAGACAGCTCAGCCCTACTCTGACAGCAGCTTCTGGGGGAAGCTCAATGTGCAAGGGGTGCAGGTTCCCAGAGCTGGGCCTGGCACACGCCAAGCTAGCACAAATTCTTCAAATATGCTCCACACTGAACTAAGGGAACAAAGGAACTCAGCATACCCAAAGAAACTTTTTTTTTTTTTTCAGTGAGTGATTTAACAGTGCCGAAGGAACTAGAAATGTGGACCAAGTAAATTTCTCTAGAAACACATATATCCATTTAAATTTTGACTCCAACAGAGTGTCCAGGAGCAACTTCTAGTTTTTTGAGTTTTGCTGGCCTTGACTATAGGAGTAAATCAGCACTGCACAGCAGCTTTGCTGCTGTTTTCTGGAGAATGCAATAGGCATAAACAGTAATAGTGAACACTTCCCTTGCACTGAAAATGAGTGTGAAGGCTAATGAAATAAAAAAAAGAAAAATCTCTAATGAATCCTTCCTTATAATGCTTCTTAGCTTAATTTGGGGAGCTGTTCTTCAGATTGGCATGTTTACCCAGATGACTTCACTCACCTCCCTTTAAAACCGTTTACTTTCTTAAGCTGTAATTAAAACCCAAACATTTTACATACTAGCTGTGTTAACATAAACAACATTCTGAAATAGGACTACAGCAGATACCTGGATTATTGCCATTTATTTTGATTTCTCTGTTAATGAGCCAGAGTAGAATTTCATTCTCTCAGTAAGACTCAAGAAAAAGTATTCCCTCTGAGACATGCTAAATCCATAGCACATTCCAGCTGTAAAATAAACTAAAAAAGAATTTTTAATACATGCGAACGTATTCTTTTCCCTGGATTAATTTCTGATCCTAAAGGAAACTTGAGGAATCGTGAGGTCTTGCATATTGAAATTTGGACTAGAAAACTCCCTTATGTTCCTTACAACTTGAATTATCTGATCATCTTATGGTTTCAAGGCATACGGGTTCCTGAGGTTCATCTGTGTCATTCTTGAATCACTGGATCAATGCAATTCTGTTATTTGCAAGACCACATGAAGTTCCTCAGGTCTACAGAACAGGAAGCAGCAGATTTAGAAGAATCTTAATTTTGTTTCAAGGGCAGCTTCATGGAGAAGGGGACCAGACAGAATGGAAGCTAGATCAAAAACAGAGGGACAATTATTTCAAGAATTGTATCAGAACGATTGAGCAGCAGTCATGTCAAACACTACCAAAGACCGTGCCAGTGGGTCAACCCACAGGCTTATATCTTTTAAGTTTATGTGATAAAATCCCTGGTGGCATTAGAGATTTTGTGACCAGCAGGGATCCCTCTTCTTGGCAGCTGTACAGTTACAACGCACAATTTACTTGGTTTAGTTACTCACCTGTATTACTATTTTTTCTTTCAAAACATAAATGATCAGACAGAAAAAGAAGAAAAAGCGAGACCTTCTCCTCAAGACCAACAAATATGGCCAGGTGGTGCAAGTGGGAACCTCTTAATATGTCCAACATATTCTCCTTGGAATAAACATTTCAGATGCTGATGGACTGTCCTTGCATACACAGCTGAGCTACTAAAAAACTAGCAGAATTGAAATGATAATAAAGGAACTCACACTGTTCTACATGCAACAACCACAATGTGAGCTGAGCCTGAATAAAGAAATGGACCTGTCTGAAATCAAAGGAAAAATTTGATAGCTGAGCTACTAATTTATTTGAGCCCAGCAGATAAGAAAGAGATAATCTGGAGACAAAATTTTTATTCCTAATGCTAACATTAGAAAAGCATGGAAATCAATTAATTTTCCCAAACAGGTCACATGCCTCAAGACATGCTATTCTTGAATAGCAAGGAACAAAGTGAATAGCTTATGTTATTTTTCCATGAAAAATTCACATGAACAGTGTTTTTTAATGCTACCAATGCAAATTAAAACACCAGCATTTGAGAAAAATAAATTTGTTTCAGCTGTAACTGCTGGCACAGAGAAACTGATCCAGAAAGCTTATTACCAATTAAAGATCTCACAGCACATTATTTGCTCCTTGTACATGCAAGAGCATTCCCCAAAAGTATAAATGAAAAGGTTAAAAGCAGACATCAGTCATTATAATTATTCACTCTTACAACAAGAAATATCATCCTTTGCCAAGATACCTACTTTAAGAAAAAACACAACCAAGACTTCACTGTCAGAATACCTGGACTTTTTATCCAAAATTCCTTCAGAACACAGGATTATCCTTAGTCAGGACAGAAGTTTGGCAAACTGCTTATTTCACTCCCTTCTGTTGTTTCAGTCAGCCTTTCCCTACATATACCTCTCTCATAAAGAAATGCTACATCCATGATTAAAAACGAAGACATTTGGTTTTGGCAGCACTCCAATGAAATGAGAAAATTTGGTGCCTGCGAAGTTTTTATTAAGGTATTCAGTGATGCTCTACCGACAGCTTGCTTTAGATACGCAGAGCGAAACAACTGGTGAACTTCCATCAAGAATGCTGGTCAAATAATGCCTTTTTTCACAGTCAAATGTATGGACATTGATGTCCAGCAGCTTATTTCCATTTTCCATTACAGTGAACTGGGTTATATCAAAGTCAGCATTGCCATATTCTGCCAACTACGGTTTATCTGAATTCTGATGAGCAAAAGTAGAAATAGGCTCCATCTGGCAGAAAGACCAATGTGCACTGAGCCAAATTAGATTTGGACAGTCGGCAGTTATTCTTTAGCAATCCCAACAAGATAGGCTGCAGAAGATAGCAGCATGAGAAAACTGGAATATGTTGTACCTCATTAACTGTGCCTCTTATCAAGACTCTACTGTGCCTTCTCCTAAACAGACACTCCTTCATTTTTGGGTGAAATCCAAAAAGCGCGTATTTCGATTGAAACCAAAATAATTTAAATAGCTTTGATCTTAGCCTTATTATTTATATAGCACCCAAACCACTGCAGCATGTTTGTATACTAAACAAAACCTGCATCTTGTAAAGCTGACAAACTAAAGCATACAAGTAAATAAGATGCAGTAGCCTTGCATATAGCCCTGAAGTCAACAGCAGTAGCCAAAGACTGAACACTTCAGAATTTAAGCCTTTATAAGAAGAGCAACTACAGGGAAAAAATAAATGCTACAATCAACCTTATTTTATAATAATTTTTTCTTAAACATTATCTCAACACTGTATAACTTTCTTGTTTTCTCTTTAACTCTTAATAATAAATTATTATGTATGTGCTGTTCCAGGAACACCCAGTAATTCACCTCTGCTGAAAGAATCTCTCTACTCTAAGCAGCAGGAGATTCCCCTAAATCTCATTACAGTCAATGGACAGACTCTCATCAATTAGCTGGAAACATTAACCAAACCATGACAATAAAGGTTCTAGATCTGTGATATAGTCATTATTTATTGATCAGTGTGAACAATTTTATATTCATATTCTTACACATCCTAAGTTTTATTCTTAGTAATATCACAAAACTAAATGAAAAACACTACAAAATTCAAGGTTCCATGTCCTGCATGCAGTACATTTAGTGCAGCACCTACAGAATCAGAAACTTCCAGACTAACTTAGTTGCAGATCATACTTTCTGCCAAAGAGTACTTTTTTAATCCCTAATCCAGACTGAAAGAAATAACTTCAGTTTTCATTAAAAGTAAGGTAATTACATTACAGTCCTCTTTTACTATGAAGAATCTGCACCACAGACTTGAAGTATATAATGCAAAACAGATTAAATTGAATACTCACCCACACTGAGTGTGGTAACACAAAAAGTAATGAATTTAAGTACCAATGAATGAAAGATACTCAAATGAAACATTAGAAAACACTTCCATAATAATAACAATAGGACACTGGAACAAATTGCTTCGGGATATGTCACCATCTCCATCACTTTCCTTTTAGAATCAGTCAAATGTCTGTCAAGACTGGTTTAGCTACAGTTTGATCCTGCCTTGCAGCCCAAGAAAGTACTGGCTGACCTCTCCAAGTCCTCTCCCAGCCCTTTGCTCTACAGTCTTTAATTTCTGCCACTCAAGCAAGTATTCTGGACACAACACAGTGTTTACCTTATGGTATCCAATGTTCTTTATGAATTTCAAATGCTAATAAAGGAAATAATAACAAGCAACAGGGAACGAGTACATCAGCCAACACATATATATCTTGAGTTTGTTCAGGCACTCATATTCATTCCTGAACACTTGAATAGAGTGTATTTACTGGCTTATAAATATATGCTCCACCACATCACATTATAATATCCTAGAATTAATTTACCTCAGAAAAATGTCTCCCTGTGGGCTTTGTGCATATGTAGTTATTTCCAAGTAATGGATATTTTAAACACGATAACAGTTGCAAACCAAGAATAAAAGCTGCTTATGTCCATTTTTTCCCTTCTTTTTAAAAAAATAAGTGAAAGGGGTGATTTGAAAAATTCTTTTGGATAAATGCTTGGCAGCTAGATACTCCCCGTAGCTACTGTCTTCATCTAAAATGCTAATCAGCTGACAGGACCAGATATCTATGGAAAAAACCCTTACATGCAGGTTAGGCCCCTCATGCAGCATTTTAAAGAGATGTCAGGGCAAAGTCACTTGTGATTGCCTAGGGATTATTTCTATTGTCTTGTCAGCTTTACAGACTAAAACCAGGAACACACTGTGCTATTTGATAACCATTGTAAATTTGGTATTTTACAAGGCTGATTTACAGATGTGATTTTAAACATCAATGAAATAAGAATAAAAGAGGGGTAGACATTATCAGAAAGACAATTCCTTATGTCAAACAATTCAGCTTGTAACACAAAGTCCAATGCATTCTGAAACTTGTAAAAGTTCAAATTTAAAAAAAATGGAAGTTAATTGAAGTAGTTTGACATAGGAAGTGTTAAAAACAAATGAAAAAACCCAAACCCAAGTTAACTGGCGTCTCACAGTGGATCAAGAATAGAGAGGTTTGTAACTTTCCTCAGGGTTGACTTGTAGCTGGGTTACTGATATTAGACAAAAAAAATCTTGTGAGGTCTCAAATATAAAACTGGGCACACATAAAGTATTGAACATTTGAAAGTTTTATAATGCATTGATCTTGAACAGAATAGTATAATTGAGTAAAATTTCATGCATGAAATTATGAGAACCTTGTACTTATTTCTTTTTGGGTAATTTTAATAGTTTTTAATAGCTTTTTATGATGGTCTCTCCTGTTGCAAAAGATTGAGGTACAATCAGAGAAGTTTTGAAAGAGGTGCAAATATAAAACAGGAGAAACAAAACAGGAATGTTTTTAACTATTTCTTTTTCAGAAACAACAACTGATTTGGAAAACAAACACTTGGTTTGAGAAGTCCAAAAATCAACACAGGAAATTAGTAAAAATTGCTACTAACTGAATGCAATTTGTAAAAATCAAGGAGACAACACTTGGGAAATGAGGTAAATATTCTCACATGAAACAAGTTGCAACAGAACTACAGCACAATATTGTGAAGCTCTGGAGGTACTGTGCCATTCAGTGATCAAAGCCAATCCAGAATTATAGTTAATTCGAAAGGACTACTCAAAAAATACAGTGGGAAATGGGTCTTGGGAATCTGCTCTCAGTGACCTTATTCTGATCATGAGTGTTAGACTAGCTGACCTAAAGAGGTCCCTTTCAACCTCACCCATCCTGTGATTCTGAAATTATAACTAAAACTGCCTTTTAAATTTTATTTCACTAATAACCTTCTGGTTATATTGTACCAAAGCTCCTCAAACCTAATTCTGAAATGCAGACCAAAGCACTACAGGTTCAGTTGTAGCAGCCTACACACTTCGGACTTCTTGTGGCTTGAGACAGAAAATTGGCAAAGTCTCTCTCTGAATTCTGCAGGGACATAACAGCTAAAAGCACAAAACTCTGTTGATTGTACCTTGACATTTAGTAACAGTCAGGCTTACAAAATTTGTTAAAATTAAAAGCTTCCTTTCCCTGATCTAGAGTCTGACTAACAGAAAGCCCCTATTTACCCCAAAATGCTCAGCAATCAAGGTTAGTCTCTGACTTTGCTTACAGTGTTAAGATAATCAGTGCTGGCAAGACTGGCCTGAAGCCATCAGACACCGCTGGATGAGCAGCCCTCCACACCACTGCACTGTCACACAAGTTTTCCCTGTGTAAGGTGTCTTGGCTATCAGAGAAGACTCATCTCCTCATAAGAATGGCTACAGCACACATATGTGTGCATATATATATTTAAAATAGCCAGGAGCAAAGCAAGGTTTATAGGAAGACTTTCAGGTGGCAAAATATATAAGAAACTTGCTGAAGATGCAGACTAGGCACTATCCTGGCCTAGAGTATTTCTTCCACTGCATGGATTGCTTTTCTCACCATGCTTCCATGAGCTAAATTGTTTTGTAAACTTGCAGTAACTACATGCAAGCTTTTCATTATTATCAAAGACTATTCTCAGGAATACACATTCCCTAGAACAGAGCACTTCAAGACCTGCAGAAGAAAATGATTTGTATTAGGGTTGTTTGCTTACAGAGGGTTCTTCAGAACCCAACTACTTGCAGGCAGAAACATTCAAAAGAGGTGTTTAAATTATATCCTTGTGTGACTAGCTAACTGTGCCTACACTGAAAATAATGAAGCAACCTGAAATGAAGGAGCCTCTGGGAAAAATGGGACGGCAGGAAGTGGATTGCTCACCTAGCAAGGGGCCCTGAAGTAAAAGAACACGATCAAAAATAGGCCATGAACCCAAAGTTGTGCCACAGTAGGCTATGTACTATTTGTGAAG
>WAAE01017029.1:0-38736 GCA_013400495.1 Nicator chloris
TTTGTGTTTTAGTCTGACATATTGCTGTGCTGTTTCCAAAGTAACTAGAATACCATCAACAGCACTGATAGTTTCAGTAAATATATTCAGGGAATATGAACCAGGTATGAACAAGAGACTGGGGCAGCTAGGTTCCAAAAAATACTGGCCAAGTTAAGCTTTTCAAATAAAAATCAAAAGTATATTCTGGTAAATACAGAACTGTCTCTGTACATTTCATTTGTAACTAAAATCGACCAGTAGGAAAGGATATAAATATCTTTTTCCTTTGTGACACTTAACAATATAAATTTTGGAACTATATGATATTATATAATCTAATTTTCATTTTTAGCAAAACAGTAAAAAGTACTTGGCAAAAAAAAGGCAATTTTACTTTCACTTCAAAACAATTTTTAATACTTCAGGCCATGAAAACAACTGAAGCCAGCAGTATTTTCACATAGACACACAATGTTACAGCAAGAAGTTACCTTGCAACCTTCTATATATAGCAATCTAGAATTAAAACTGTGGTAGAAGGAAGACTCCTACTCAGAATAACTACCTTTCATATTTGTTTCAAAATCATCACAGAACAACTGATTTGCATATGCTTTTTATTTGTTAACAGTACAGTAAATCTTGTTTGTTGTTCTTCAAATGAAAATACTGTGCAGCATTTCAAAATGAGGAAAAACTAATCAAGCTTGTCATTTGCAGACTACTAGAGAGAAATAACATAAGGTTCTTTTTATATGCTTTAGACTAGGCATAAAAACAGAAGACCACCTACTTAATGCACCTAGTGAGGACAGAAGGGCGGAATGCATTTCAAGTAAAAGCCTATGGCTGGCACAAAAAAAAATTCAGCAGATGGACAAAAGTTATTAGTCAAAGCTTATCATTTCCTAGCAAAGCTCACTGAACACACTTCTACATGAAAACTGAGTATATCTAAAAAACAATCACTTACTGAGCCATTCACTCATTCATCAAATGATACTTATATAAAAAAAAACAAAAAACCAACAACATACATACACCATTCAGGAGTTATTCTTGACAAATCTCCAGGGGAGCCACAGGGAGTTATTTACTATTAAAAATAAAATAACATTTGTGTGAAAATTTCCTTTCTAAATAACCTATTTAACTTGCAGGAAACTCTGAATTTAAGTAATTCAGTTCACAGAGCCACTAGATGGAACTGAGAAAAACTGTTCCTTTACCTCTTTAATATTATCACACATCTTTAATAATTGCATACAATTAACTCCTTCCTTTATTCTAAACCACAAAGTGAGAAGGTGCATTCAGACCACACTTGCATGTGCAGAAAGTTTCTCCTTTTAAAGAGAAAATATGCAAAGCCTAAAAAACCAAAATGTCTTCAGCAAATTTTTATTCAACAAAACCTTGCTTAAATTAATAATCCACCACAAGGTTTGTTTGCTTTTAAACACAGCTTTAAATAGGTTAACTACTGTTTTTAGTAAACTACTCACTTCTAGAAGCTGAGCACATGACAATTTCTTACAAATGAACATTAACTACAGAAACACAGTACATACATAAAAAAATCAATCAGGTATTAAAATTTTAGCTGGAGATAGTACCAGAGGGCTGGGCTGCTGACAGTTTTTAAATGATTCATGATGCACAGGAAAAGGTAGGAAACAGAAAGTGTTGCCTAGAGGAAAAGGATCAAAGCTATCTTTGCATTCCTATAAATTCTGAGCTACTGCAGAAATTAAGCTTCACACAATACAAGTAGCCTTAACAACAATTCCAATTTACACAAGCTTCTGTGGTGCTGCTTGTGGTTTGCAATACAAGCTGCAGTAAAACTCAGTGATGGGTTCACTTCCCACCTCAACATCCAGGAATCGCCGGAGAAGAAAGATTCCCCTGCAGTGGCATAACACTGTCTGCACAGAGAGAAAATCTCCTGATATACTTTAAAACCTTGGCTGGAGACCACAGGAATAACATCGAAAAGGTCAGTGGTTCTTAACTCTTAATTTGAATTCTGTTGAATCAAAAGAATCAACAGTTCTGAGTGCTGCGAGCTCAAATTCTTAATTGTACTGACAGGCACATTATCTTCAATTTCCAAGATGAATTTTAGTTAAAATTCTACAGTAATCTCATTATACAGATTTAAAGATGCCCGCCTCTTCCAGGTCTTTGAAAAATGCCATGGATTTTTTTAGCTTTGAAGGAAAATGAGCAAGATCCAGAAGAATGGGGCAGGGGAGCAAAGGTATAAGTAAAGTCTCATCAGTTAAGTTTTAATTGCTCAGAGAAATCAAGTAAACAAGGGCAAATTTTCTGACAATCATCACATTCTCTTTGTGCTGATTCTAAATTTTAACAACACATTATAATTTTATTCACCCCTCCTCTTTCAAACATGAAGTTTCCATAGTGACTGGAGATACTTAGTAGTAACCAAAGGCAGAATAATAATAACTTATAACTTGAAACTCACCTTGGTTTCTAAAAATATGTATATGCTTATTTTAGGACAACAAACATTGTGGTTAGTTATTTTTTACACACTCCCTATGCGGTCAAGATAAACATCTCAAGTTCCTGTACTTTAAAAAGCCAGTTTCACAGACAGGTGTAACAGACCAATCCCAAAATCCCAATGAAGTCTTCCCATACATCAGGATTTCTGCAGTAAATTAGTCAACCCTTAATGTAAAATAATACACTTTTGCCTTCTGAAGAGTCTTTGACGATGCACTAATTTTTTTTTTTAAAAAGCAACACTAGCTTTCCCACATCACAGCCCTTTGCTGTGCGTTCCTCTCCCTGAATGCTGATTGAGAATGAATACTAAACACAAAAAAGAGGTAAAGATGCACAAGTTAGAGAACACAACCTAAAAATCAATTAGAAGGCTATGAAACTGCTTACTTCATACAAATGCTAAAAAACCCCAGTATTTTTAGGTGATTTTCATAGTAGTAGTATCATCATGGGAAATCTTATCAAGATCAACAGCTCCTGTGTACAGTCCTCTTTTGACAAATATATGGCAGCTCAAACTAGTTATGATAGATCTGTATCCCTGAAGAAAATGAGTCATGCCCAAGTTGAGTAGGCCCAGCTCGTCAGAATTGGGTAGGCTGTCCTCAGAAAAGCAGAGCTGTCTTCCTTCAGAAAGCTTGTAGCTGAAAGGGCAACACAAAAACCTGCTGATGGAGACATGACAGAGCTCAAACATGTCAGGGAGCGACACTGGGGATATTAAGAAAGGGTCTGCTACATACTACTACTACTCTAACACAAGAAAAAAATACCAGCTAAATAACCTGTCTAAATCACAACACTAAGATTGAATTCCCAGAAGAGGTGAAGGAAAAACCTCCCAGGACACCAGAAGGTGCAGAACACACTGGCAGAAGCACTGAAGAGTTGCAATCAAAACACTAGAAGGCTGTAAGGCAAAAAAACTCAGCTAAGGGCAAAGCAAATTACAAGTGCTTGATGTCTTATCTCTGGGTGGGATTCCAACGCCACTCAGCTACATAAAGGCTAGGATTTTTCCTGGTTGTTTTTTTTTAATATTTGTTTCAAAACTGTCCACAAATCCAGTCATTCACAGCTTTTTTAACTGTATCTCATAGTTATGACAATGCAGGTGCTGACTGAACTATCAAAACACAGATCTCTCCCGAATTTCTTCTATTCTTTATCAGTAAAATAAAAAACATGCTAAGTATTAAAAACTTAATTTAACTGAGAAACTAATTATATTTCAAAGATAGATTACTGCATTGAGATGCCTTCAAAAAGTAAATGATAACTTGAAGTCAACACCCTTGAGAGGAGACAGGACTTGAAATTTGTCCTCCTACCAGAAACAGTAAAACCAGATTACAAGGAGCTTTACTAGAGACAAACAGAAGAAATGGAATTGCAAAAACAAACAAAAAACCCAAACTTGTAATGCTGAGTCTCCATACTACAGAATTCTACTAGCAGTTTACTAAGAAAGCAACAGAAGTCTCATAGCTCACAAACTTTTAAGACCAGTGCATGCCAAACTAATCATGCAAAAGCATTTCGCTATGTGCCCAAATTCACCAACCTCTTTGTATTAGCTCACCATACACAAAGGCTCACACAACCACCAAATTCCAAATGCATTACTGGAGCCCCAAAAAGGCCACTGATGCAGTTTCACAGTCACCTTAGCAATGAAATTCCATGAACAGCTCTGTTCAGACTATCACTAGGCGCCATCACAGGAAGCAGACCATCCTTGTTCCCCTCTCTTGACACCATGGTCCTCCCTCCTCTTTGCACTGCTGCTAGGCTTAAAGCAAGTCAGGAAAGAGTCTGGTAAGAAATTCACAGTTTTACCCCTTGCCTGTGGTTCTAGTCACATTCCTGCAAGCCAAAGCAACAGACAGTGCTCATCACAACACGAGGGCAAGTCGGGCAGTACAAAGCAGAAAGGGAGCAGGAAACTCCTTCCCTGCTTGTGGGTTTCCAGAAGTGGGATGAGCATGCCTACTGCTACTAGCTCTCTTGTGGTAACAATATTGCCTGCATGGCCAGCTGGGGTCAACTCCAGAGGAAAAAGCCCCACTTAAACAGCCACCCACATTAAAACAGCTTAAGCCAATTGTAGAGTTGCAGCTAAAAACACATTTTCCAGAAACATTCGCTTCTCAAATGCCAAAGTGTGATTAATTTGAAGAGTTCAGAGTGTTAAGACGATGGCTAAGTTCCAGAATAGAAATGTAATTAAAAGAAAAATCTTTGAATTACTGAAAAAAAAGGTTACATTATGTTGCCTATTGTTTCCTCAGTAAATACAATGCAGTGCTGTAGTTAAAACTGGTCTCAAATAAGACATAATTTGAGAGAAATTTATTAGCCAAATACAGGTGCAAGTTCTCTGTTGCACCCAAAGGCAGACAAGTTAATCCACGATCATGAATTAAATTTAAACATGAAAAGAATCCACAATTATCCAGAATTACAAAGCAACTTAAAATTGGGTGAATAAGAAAATGTGAAAACCCAGTGTTATCTTCAAGCTTAGAACAGAAGGTTCCTTAAAAGCTTCTACCAAATTAAGTAGTGAACAAGCAGAGCTGGACTTGAATAGCAAACAGCTTCATGATGTTCCCTTCAAGGGAGACACAGTTCTGTTGGTCCAATTTTCATAATCGTGACTAAGTTCCTTCAAGCACAGTGTCACATGTTACACATTCAGCTGTCATTTAAAAATACTGTTTAAAAGGCACATATATACAGGCAAGACAACAGTAATGATAATCTATATAATCAAATAAGTTAATACCTGACTATCTGATGAAATATGGCAAAAAGAGAATCATAGGCTCTTCCCTAGTCCTAAAACTCATCACACATCCCTTTTCTGTCAAGCATCTAGATTATCTTCGCCAGCTTCTTCTCTAAGCCAATAAAAACCTCTCATACTGGGAAACCTGTTTAACAATCTACATAATTTGACTGTTACAGGTTAAAACTTTCCAGCCTATATTTAATCTAAATCACACCTACTAAAATTTACTTCCTCTTAACCTACATCGCAACCACAGAAAAAAAAAAAAGGAAAAAAAAAAAAACCAACCAGAATAAACTCCCAGTCCTTCTGTGAACCATTTCTTACATACCCATGCCACAGCCTTTTCCATCACATCAAAATAATGCAATACTTTCATAGGGAAAAAATATTAATTCATAGGTTGTGAACCTCTCAAATCACATCGCCACATTCCTCTGTACTTTTTGGATTTAATACTCAAAACTAGACACCACAGTGTAAACAAAAAGGAAAAAAAAAAAAGCTTCTCTAATTTAAACTTTATCAACATATCCAAGGATGGCATCTACTTTTGCCAGCTGCCTGTTGTTCATTTGGACCAATTTGTGACTAGAAGTCTGAATTATGTCCTACAGCTCTGTTTCCCAAACTTCTCTATCTGAGCATCCCATAGCCTCTTCCTAGTGCAGCAGGTATAGCATCTATATCATATATTTAGCAGCTTTTTATCTTCTGGATTGGACTTCTCAAACCAGTCAAAATAACTGAATTAAAAGTTTATTCTGTTCTTCTCTAGACAAGCATTGGCATTCTCTCCTAACTCAACAGTGCATTTGCAACTTTTACCTGTCAGGAAAATCATAGACAATATTACTAAAATCACTCCCTGAAAAAGTCATCTGGTTTTTTTTCCAAACCTTCAAGAGCTCTTTCAGCTTTGCAAAAAGTAACTTAAAACTATTTGGGAGCTAGTTAGACAGACAAATTGAAATTACCTCCATGACAAATTGTATTTTTTAAGTGGATGAACAGAGACCTACGTTGAAACCTCCTAAAATTTAAAACTGCTTGTAAGATGGCTTTTAAGCATATGTATTTTCCAGACTATACTGTCATGTAACACAATAAATCTACTTATAGCACGTTAGATTTCTCAAATAATTGTATTTCTTCTTCACCAGAGTCACTACTTAGTAGGAGAGAACACAGTTGATAGGCATCTCAGTACCTTTACAGTCCACAAAACATTTTAAAAAATTGGTTTTTTCCATACAGGCACATCAAAATTGATTAAGCACAAAATGCAGACAGCATCAGCAGTATTCATAGTAAGAACAGCTTAATACCACCTACAACCAGATCAATCACAATCAAAAACCAAAAAGAGAGAGAGCTGCTCCAATACAGCACTTCCACAATACCCGTGGGAGGTACGACTGCTGCCTCACAGACTGCGGATGTTCCAACTTCCTTAGCTTATACAGCAAGCCAACAGACCGGACAATTCAGAGTTCAGAAATGTCATGTCCTCAAACAGAACCGCTAGATCACGTAGCCTTGCATCTCTACCTTGGAGTTATGTCACGACTACTGCTGAAGTTTCATTAATTGTAATTAAAATTCATGTCCTTAAGATGTTGGGCTGAGAAAAAAACGTAGGTATGTGTCATCAGCTGAAGTTCAGCACTTTCAGCTCAAGGTGTCAATACTATTCCAAACAACATCAGAAGTTTTCCTCTGACAAATGCACACTACTTTGATTCTGAAGGGATATGGGTTTTTCTTGTTTCGTCCACCTTTCATGTTCTTCCTTCCCATTATGGAGCTTATTGAAAAGCTCATTATGAGGCAAGACAAACTTCTAAATGTTTTTGAGAATCTCCTAACACACAAATCCCATCTTCTTAAGTGAACTGTCTAAAGGCATAAAGCTTCCTCCTGTTCACTACAAGACAGATTCAGAATGTGTATAAGCAATTCAGAGCTATCAAAGCCTGCTGCAATTAGATTATTTTAAAGGTTTCAGTACAACCGCTGGTTTTCATTGCGGGCATTCCCAATTGCCCTAAGTACACTAACGTGACTTTTCTTCAAAGAATTAAGTGAAGGCTGGAACGCCTTCCACTTTCCTGGAGAACTAAACCCTCCTGGGGGCAGGGATGGACACCTCTGCCTTCGCAGGAGCTGTGCAGCGATACAGCGGGACCCGCACGTTGGCTGCGGCGGGTCCCTCGCCGTCTCCGCCGGAGGCCGCCCCGCGGTTGCGGCGCCGGGGCGGGCGCGCTCGGCGCTTCTCGGCCGCGGCTGGCGGAGCCCCGGACACCGGCACGGGCGGCACCGCGGGAGCCGACACGGAAGCGGCGGCTCCGGAGCTCAACAATATCGCTATTCAACAGGATCCTGCACACATCCTGCGGCGGGCTCCTTCCCGGGAAGGGCCGCGCCGGGCAGTACCGCAATGCCGCCGCCGCAGCCGGACCCCCTGCAGACCGGCCCAGCGCCCTCTGCAGAGGCGCACCGCGCCCGGCCGTGCGGCGGCGGGAGGCGGCCGGAGAACAGCGTATCACCCCTCCACCGACAGCCCGCCCGCCGGCGGGACGCGCGGGGGCCGTTACCTGTCACCGGCTCCGCCGCAGAAGCGGCCGCGCCTCCTCGTCCTCCCCGCCGGCCGCCGCCGCCGTCCGCAGCCTCCAGCTCGCACCCTGCGCCCGCGCCGGGCAGGAGCAGCCCCAGCAGCAGCAGGCAGGTCGGCAGCGGCCGCACACCGGGCGCTCGGAGCCCGCTCATCGGTACCGCCGCTGCCGCGGAGCGAAGGCAGGAACACAAGGACGGAGGGAGGGAACGCAGGGCTGAGGCTCCGCGCTGCGCCGCTGCCGCTCCGGCGGCACCAACCCGCTCCGCTCCGCGCCGCCTCCCGCCGCTTCCGGCGGCCCCCGCGCCGCCGGGAGACACGTCACCGCGCGGTGACGTCACCGGGGGGCGGTGAGCGGCGCGCGGCCCCGGTCCTGCCCCATGGGCAGCGCGGCCCGGCCAGGCCAGGCCAGGACTGGACCGGTCAAGACAAGACCGGACAGGACAGGACCGGCAGCAGCCGCCGCAGGTGCCAGGACCGCACCCAGGCCGCCCGCATCGGCAGGCGCGTGGGACTTTCTGTCGGGGTGCGGAGAGCAGCCGTCCCGCGGCGCCCTCGGGGAGCCGGGCCAGTCCGCGCCGGCACCTGCGGGGCGCCGGCTCCCCCGGGCCGCCAGGCCTGTCCCGGAACCCCTCAGGTCCAGACCGGGTGGGCCGGGTTCAGGAAAGGCACAACGTGAAAATAAGAAATTTTAGCTACAGGGCAAAACGTGACCTTGGACTTTGTTAAACTTGCCCTTATCACACCGCCAATGCTGACACCTGAGAAGAGCTTTCTAAAGTTTAGGGGTTTAGTGTGTACTACAGCACTCTCAAAACATCAACAAAACGAGAAAAGGAAGAGTTTCAAATCTGATCCCACGCAACTGAAACCAGGAAAGCTAAGTCTTCACAAAGATTCAACCACGATTTCCTTGTGCTTAAAATCTCGACCAAAAAAAACCACTTTTGCTTATGATGTCTCCATCAAGCCACTGAATGGCACTAAAGTCTGTTTGCGCTTTGTCCTGTCCAAACATGTGGTACTTTACAGCATTAGAGCCATTTAACGAGAATAACACAACCCTTAAAGACCAATCTAGTATCTTAGATACACAATACGTGAGAAAATAATGCAGCACAGGTGGTAAAAGCTATATTAACATTACATTTCCTATTAACCGTTGCAATTACGTAAGAAATAACAGAAGAGGTGTTGAAAGAACCTTGAGAAAAGCCTTTGCCTGCTATTTAGCCCCTACATCAGACAAGAGCACGAAATGGAGTTGTACAAGCTGCTTCTGCGTGTCAGCAAAATCCGGAAAGCTAACTGTGAAATCATTACAGTACTATTAAATGCAGCAGGAAACAATTTCTCTAGTGATATGGTTGACATGCAAACTCCATCCCAGTTGAAACATATTTTTATTGGAAAAAAAAAATACCAAAACTTTAAAGTAATCATATAGCATTTAAGAATTTGGAAAATATGTCTACAGCTAATGAACTCTGATTGAATTGTGAAGTCTGTGCACAGCATTACCATTTCTGCTGGTGAATACAACAGCTTTTAAAGACCAACAGTATCTCACCAGATCTTGTCCAAAGAGAACAATGAAAAGCCTGTATCTTAAGAAAGCTTGTTCAGTGTTGTTTAACTTTAGGGAGGGGAGCTGGAGTAGAGTAAATTTCCCAGATGGAAACAAAGAAACCGGCTGTTAATTTAATTAATTAGTTAATGTTATATTACAAAGAGAGAGGAATGCCTGAAGGGTACATGAAAGAAGCAAGTTTCCTGGACAAGTGTGAACTGTTTTAACTGAGAATTAGTGAAGTCAAAAGACCCAGACTGCACAAGTAAAGAAAAGCCTATTCTGCATGAGAATAGGTGTGAGAAGGGGACACTCCAAGAAAACAATGTGGGCCTAAAATAATATATGATCCTTACTAAAAGTTCTCTTGCAATACTGGTTCATTTTCACCTTCTGCTTTTAACTAGAAGTCCCCAAATCATGAAGCATGAAATGGATTGTTTTCAAGCAACTATCTGTATTCTGGAGTTGGGTGATGTCACTGCTGGTCAGGACACCATAGCAGATGATCTCGCAGTGAGAAGCTTCTTAGCCGGAAATGCCTCATGATGCAGTGCAACTTCATATCATGAAGGATCAGGTCCATGAGCTCAGAATCAGTGCAAGGCTCCAGCCTGACCCATTAATCCACAGAAACCTAAATAATTTGTAGTTTCAACATGAGCATCCAAATTGGAAGGAGTGCCCTGCAAAGTTTCATCACAGAATCAGAGAAAAATGTATGACCTCTAGAGTTTGTCTAGTCTAAATCCCCTACTCAGCCCTGAGGAACATCACTCATAACCAGATGCCAGTTTCATTTCAGATTGGTCACCACTACTTTTTCAGTAGAGTGGTTCAGACTGCCATCCACCTTGTCTACTTATCCAGTCCCTACTGAACTACAAAGATGCTCTGGATGTCACAGCAAAAGACCCTTGCTAAAATCAGTATGTGCTGCTCTTATCACTTCTGTCATAGAGCCAACTCTCTCATGACCAAAGGCAATTGTGTTGGTGGAACTGTCCTGTTTTTTTCTGAATTGACTTGTCCTTTGTCATCCTAGAAATGGCTTCCGGAAACATTTCCTTCATTATCTCCTCTGAGAGAGATACTTGGTAAGGATGACTGCTCTGCAGTTTCCTGCACCTTGCTTTGATGATGAATGTGACATTTGCTTATTTCCAGTAACTGGAAATCCCATCTGATTGCCACCGCCTTTAGAAGGTGATAGAAAGCAGCACAATGAAGTTACTCACCTGCCTCAGCACCTTTACCACCAGCTCCCGATCAGCCCTAAGGATTTGCAAACATGTAATTTGCTAAATTTGCTAAAATCTCCTCCTCCAAACCTTGCCAAAGGAGGCATAGAGCTCTGTGAGCCCTAAGGGCTGACCTTGCTAGCAAAGAACAAGGGAAAAAGGGCTTTGAGCATCTCAGCCTTTTCACAGTTCTTCATCACTAGTGACGTGCGCCATTCATCAGCAGAGCTGTGTGGTTTTGGGGTATGCTTGCTCTTTAGAATGTTTTCTCTACCTCTGGGTACAGACAGCTGTAATAGAAAGGCTGGAATTTGTTGTGAATGAAGAATGAATGGTAGTGTCTGGGCATGGTGGCTAGATGAAGCACACAGCAGCAAGAGTTCTCAGCTTGGACTATGCTATTGGCATGCAAATTACCCAACCCAGTACATCTGCGTGCAGTTTTACAAGACACCCTGTTCTGGAGAAAAAGAGCAAGGAAGAAACCCTGATGACTCACAGAGGTGAGACAGGATGGAGACACTGATCACTATCAGCTGCTAAGGGCTACCAAGAGGCATTTCCAAAATCTCTGGATTGTTTCCGATGAGATGTGAGAACCTCGGAGTTGGTGTCACTTCTCTCCTGTGTAATTGCCATGGATGCTGAACTCAGCACTGTCTGCACAGAGGCATCACCGTGGCAGATGGGCAGCCTGGTCAGCACTGCAGTGCTGCCCCATGGCTGTATGGGCTTCACGGGAGCACACGGTCCCGGTGCTCCCAAGCACGGGAACACTCTCAGAGTGCGAACAGAAATTAAAGTTGCTTTGTTTCGAGGTTTGCTCTAAGTACAACCACCTTCCCCGAAGAAGGTCTGGCACTCACACATGCTACATTGTTGATAGAATGTTGCAACAGCATGTCCCACAAGTGCCTACTTTTATCCTTCTGCAGGGAGCAAACTGGCCTCCAAGCCTTAAGGGTTCAGCCATTTATGTTACTTTCTGTCACGAATCCTGATGTGTATTAATGGACTCCAGTCTTGGTCGAATTTTCTGAGTGTTCTTTGCTGTATGGATAACCTGAGAGCCTTTTAAATCCTGTCCTGCATCCTTCCATTGATCTTCAGAGCAGAAAGCTTTTTCCCCCTTTTATTAGTGTGTATTAACTGCTTTGGGTTGCCTTTCCTGTTAGCAATTTTATCATTCACCTAGCCTTAATCACCACATGGATTTATCTGAACAGAAAAAGGGAGAGGAAATAATCTTCAGAGTTGTTTAATGCCAACAGTTATTTCCAATATATACATTCAGCCAGCCCTACAATAACCCTCAAGCAGGTTTGAACAATAGAATAAAGGAAAAACAATATTTTTTCTGCTCTTTGGTGCCATTTGCAGTCTCTCCAAACTACAAGCTGTGAATGCTCTGGGTAGATGAGAACACTGATGAGGAAAATGAGTGAGACTAATAATAACAGATGAGAAAGAAACCTGGTGGGGGAAACAGAAACAAAGCACAAACTTAGAAAAAAATGCTACAAGGTCACCTTACAGGAAAGAAGACTCAGAAATTAATACAATAACTTCTTTTTTTATTAAAAAACAACGCAAGGACAAACTGGTAATAAGTTCAAATTCAGATAAGCAATGACCACTAGATTATTGGTAAGTTGCCCAAGAAATATTTGATTCTATTAATGCTGTGAAAAGAAACATTTGTTTTTGAACAGGCTTGAGATTAAAATTCAAATATCTTAATTAGTGAAGTTATTCACATCTGCACCCAAATTATAAAACTTTCTAGTTCTCAGATTTCATGTGCTGATAAAATATCAAATGAAGGTGGAATTTTATAAGATTTATATTTGCCAGGATGAGAGGATCAGTTTAGGAACCCCTTCTCAGTTGTTTCTGGATTACTGAAGTTTATGTTTTGGGGAGGGAAAGTTGTTAGTTCAAGAGGAAACTATACAAAGTATTTGAAGTGGTCCCATATTTCCAGCTGTTAATGGACCAAAACTATGGGTCATAGATGTTATCTCATTCCAATAAGAAAATTGGAATATAGAGAATGGAAGTCAGTGGAACATCTTCCTTATCTGATGGGAGTATTAGGCCTTAGGGTCTTCTTATCAGTGACCATGAGTCTAGATATCCCTCAAACGAGCAAATTACCTGGTAATAGGCTAAAATGCTGCAAAAATGACAAAATCTCTTTCAAGAAGAAAGGAGCAGTCATTAAGAGCAAAACAAGAGCTGCAGGTCTGCAAAGAACTTTTTATTAAGTTTCCTAATTTGAGATTCTTTTTTTCAATCAGCACTGTCACAGGCATTGCAGAAGATTTTTTTTCTTCAACACTTATGGAGTAAAGACAAATATAAAAGAAGTCTTGGAACACACAATGGTGAGCAAGTGGTCATTGCAGCTAAGTCTTGTATTTGCATAGAAGCTTTGCTTATCCTTTTTTCAAATTGTTGAGTTCTTTATGGGAACAAAGATGCCATTCCAGTTAGAAGATGTTAACTAGGCAGACTGTGGTTGGGTTCTGTTTGTTTCAAAAATAAACAAAGACTCAATCTGTTTACACAAGATGTGGAGGCACATCCGGAGATACGGAGTCTGAAGGAAAACAATGGCAGAATGAGTGAATAAAATATTTCAGGCAGCACTTTGATTTCTGGAATCTGTAGTAGGAGCCAAACAGCTTGCTAGGGCACAATCTTACTGGTGGTGCAGGAGCAGGGAGGGATCTTGCTATCTTGAATATTTTGGCTTGTCAGATTACAACAAAGTGATGGGTTGTTATATACTTAGACAGCTAAAGACCATTTGAAGCAACACAAAAACAGTTGTGGAAATTAATTTTACTACAGATTAAGTGATCAGAAATATGTTAAAAACTACCAAGGGACACACTTGGAGATCACAATGTGACAAAGTTCATCATCTGATCTATTCAGAACATACATCACTACAACTGGTTTTGCCAAAATTGATTGCCAGACTGTAAAAGTCCAGGCATCTTATCAAAATTTAAGAAGGCTTTGATTGTGGTAATTATGCATTCACAGTAAAATCATAATGGCTTCATTTGTAGTTCAAACTGTCTTTAAATCATCAGTGCAACCATTCCTGATGTTTAATGAACAGCAATATTAACACAACAAATCCATACATTAAAAATAAATTGCTGGCTTTTCCGCTTTTCAAGCAAGGTGAGAATGTAACCAATATCAACGCAGAAGTGAGAGCTATACACATGAGAAAAAAAAAAAAGATCCAAATATGTACAGAATATTTCTTTCACTTTCCCTGAATCTCAGCAAATCTCTAGATCTGCCATTAACTAAGCAGAGACAGTCAGTGCTTTGTGTCTTATTCCCTCCCTTCCTGCTAGACAGGAAACAAGGAAAAGCACAATCAGGAAGTGATGAGAGTCACTACTGCACATTACTACATTTTATCTTATAACAAGCATATTGACCAACTGCGTGGAAAAAACCCAGAATAAAAATCACAATTTAAAAAATATATAATTTGGACAGAGTAATTTAGCATGTTTTCGTGAGTGCAGTAAGTGTTGAAGAGTGCCTCCTGGGACATGTTTGGGTATGTTTTTAATCAGAGAAATTAGTTCCTACTCCTGTGTAACAGGAACTGTCAGGATGGAGTCTGCTTATTCAGGCTGGTAGAGGCATTCTGGGGATCAGTTTTAATTTCCTCTGTGTCTATAAAGTAACTCTTGCATTACAAATACTGCAAGTAGTAATTTTCAGATTTTTTTTTGTCTACATAAAGGCTTAGTTTGTAATATATAGAGTTGTTCTTTATCTGAATGAGCATGGTCAGAAAAATGCTGTCAGATTAATTATTTACAATGGAAATAGTTTGTCCCTTTAAGACAATATTCAGGATAAGAACAAAGACTATTTATGACCTTCTGAAGAAGCAAGAAGAAAGTGGCAAAAGCTTTTACTTCAAGTGTGATTTTGATAGTTTCAGAAGCTTTTGATTGAAAAGTGAAATGAGCAATCACTCAATCAGAGGTCAGAACTTTGCTGAGTAGATTATATTATCATGATCTGTGACTAACAGAGTAATAAGCCTAGTGAACATGTGTGTCATGTAAATACAATTCTATTGTCAGATGGTTTGTGGTAAATTGAAATGGCTGCTCTGAGGTCACAGCAAGCAGACTGTTTCCTGGAATTTCTGCAGGCAAGTTGCACATCCTGTACACAAGAGCTCTCTAGATCTGTGGCATTGCACTGCCAGGTACTGTGAGTGACACAGACTCTAATAAATAAGATCATTCTGCAGAGGCAGAGAAAGCTGGTCTCAAATTGCCCAGAAAGTTGAAGGACATATGGAAACCACTGCTGAGAAAATCAAATAACAGATAATTTTTCTTTGCCTCAATTTTTGAGTTGGGTAATAGAGAGAAAGCATCAGAGGCTGCATCCTCAGTTACAAGGTGGTTGGATACAGACCATTTTCCTACTCTCAGAATACAATATTGGGCATTTGGTGTTATGACTTGGTATAAACAGCTGTATTTCTCACAAAAAAAAAAAAAAAANGTAAAAAAAAATTTTTTTTTAAAAAAAAAAAAAAAAAAAAAAAAAAAAAAAAAAAAAGGAAAATTTCATCCATTGCTTACATTTTCAGAAAGAGTTCATCGTTCATTTTTGTTCCTGCTTGCTTTGCGGGTTGGGGTACTTGCAAGATCGTGTGCAATGTGCTAAGCTTCCTTGAGCATTGGAGTTGAACAAGCTTTCATGGTCTTCCTTGGATCTGGACTTTTTTTTAATTCCTTTATCTGTCCATTTTGAAATTGTGACAGTTTTGGTTAGGGTGGGACTAAAAGGTTCTGTATTCAGTGAAGTTTTTCAGCTTTCTGATATGACTTGTATAGAACAGGTTCCATACTTCTACTTAACGAGTTTTAAGAGGTTCTTTCTAAACTCCATAGTAGTTAATAGGAAATGCAGGGAAGGGCTCAACTAAAAGTCTAAATCAGAGACAGTCAACTCTTAACCCCTTTAGAATCAATAAAGAGTAACGGGAACTTCAGGTTGTTAATTTCTTATTAATTAAGCATCAAAGTCCTGAAGCTCTTCAAACATGGAGACGAGAGGCAAATCAGCTTTCAGGAAAAAGAATGTGAGTATCTTCTGTCTCTTATCCATTAGGAAATGAACAACTAACAGTGCCCCTGATGTCTGTCTTTGTTTCATGTTCTTGGAACAAAGGAATCAAAATACTTTTTAGGCCTTACTGATATACCTAGAAAACAACCATAAAGGAAACTGCTGCTCACTGCATGGAGTTGGAATGCACATCCCGTAGCAATGGGTTAACTTTTCCTCATGTTTTAGCATCTGCTTTCGTGTTTATGCTGCAGTAATTTCAGAGAATATCTTCAGAACTAAAATTACTAAAGAGAGATTCGGAAGAGTATTTGGTTCCTAAAATGTGCTCCCAATGGGATTACCTGTGCTAACACCAGCAGTGTTTCCCTTCCCCTGGAATCAGTGTCTGTGATCATTCCATACTGAAAGTTTCGATATCACTCCAGAGCAAGTCTCTTCTACACAGTCTTGATATCTTTGTAATCTGTAAAAAGAGACAAGCTCAAGAAACAGTTACCTACATGATCCGAAAAATTAGCTTCACAGAATCACAGAATAGGTTGGGTTGGCAGGGACCTTACAGGTCATCTTGTATATGGCTAATGGCTTCTGAACTATAAAGGCTTGAGGCAGATGTGACACCTATAGAGTTACTGGAGAGAGATTGCAGTAAACCACAAACTATGGCACTGAGTGTTGTTCCTTAAGGCAAGGCGGTTGCCTTGTCCTGAGAGTTTTAAGCTGAAAACAATGACTGGTGTGCTTCTTAAATGCTATCAACTTTTCTTTTTAAATCTAACTGATCTCACAACCTGAAAACTCACAGTGAAATAAGTGAGCTAGTGAAAATTTAAAATATATTACATTAGGGAGGAAATAAAAGCTTAAATGCCTAGCACTAATCCTCACTGAAATCTTAATAAAGCACTGAGCCTTGAAAGAACATTTCTGTTCCATAACAGCCCTGCCTTTGAATGGCCCAGTCCCACCAAAAGCAGAGGGCACAGCACTGACCTGTTTGCATTGGAACAATTTCCTGAGCAGTATCAGTAACCATCTCTGTTTAAATGTCTGGACTGAAGTCAGAAGAGAATAATTTATCCTGCATTTGTCATTTGAAAATCTCACCATGGTGTTTTCTAAGAAGGAACAAAATTTCCTTCCAGAGAAAACCGAAAAGATGGCTTACATTTGCATCAAGAACATACTCATTTCATTGGGTTGTGCCCAGTTTTCTGAAAGATCTAGAAGTAAATTCTACAAAAAGAGGACTACAGAAGCCAGTTCAACTCAGAATATTTTTTATTAAACTGTTTGGAACCTGTGAACAAAAAATCTCTATTGATGAAGGGCTATTTCTTCTATGACATTTCACACTGGATGTGTTTGTGCTGCTGAAAAAGAAGGTGATATTTTCCTTTATAAAATGAAATAGCCTGAACTAAAATTTTAAAATAATGTTCCAAGCCTAGCAAGAAGAATAGTTGCCTTGAGTTGAAAACAGAGAATAAGTGTGAGAATTACAGTTCAAGCTTTTAAACTAGGAAAATACAAATACATATAATGATATACAAGTACAAAATTAATTATTTAATTAAAACAAAAGTATGTTATCTGAATGGGTCAAGATGGACCTTATATGTCAGAGAGACTCTTGCTCTTTGTCTTAAACTCTACACAGTTAAAAAAAAATGTACAAACCTCAGGGGCAGAATTTCATCATTTTGCAGAGACCAGGAAAAAATCTGCCAACTTGAAAAAAGTGTCAAGCCACTACCATTATGAATTACTATTGTAGGTATCACATAAGATGACACTTGGCTTTTTCTTTGCCCAAATTGCTAGGTAAACTTAAGCCTAACCCTAACATTCTCTGTCTTTTCTCTGGAAACAGTATTTTCACTTTGTCCTAGTCTCATGTTCTAGAATCCTGTGTAAAGATCTAGTGAAAACAAAGTTTCTTTGTACTATCTACCATCTTGGCCCCTCCCTCATCCAAAGTCTAGTAGTAGGGATGAGTTTTCTGGCAATGTTTTCCATTACTTGCTTGCAAGTTAGTGCCTAACACTCCTCTGTGTGTGATTTCTTTCAAAGCCAAGGTGGCCAAGGTCTTAGACAGGTTTTTTTTCCCAACTTTGAGTGAACACGTATGTTATCATCCAGCCTGAGGAAATCTGCACTTACTATGATGTCTGCAACTTCTCTGCTTCTCTCTCACTGCTCCCTTCTAACTGAATCCTGGCAGGCAATGCAGCACTCCTTTTGTCCACAGAGCTCCCCAGTGTCTGCATTTAGAATGGTCACCTAGGATGTTCAAGAGAACACCCGGGGCATCACTTCCTGATGTTTCTGGAGGACTGCACTGGCAGGAAGGTCTTTGATATATGTGGGTTTCTAAGATTGCAAACCTCTATTTAGGCCTTTATTAACCTAGATTGTTCCAAACATCTACCACTTCCACCTTTTAATTTTGTGTTTTCAAGACTGAATATTGATTAGCTGCCTAAATAAATAACACTTGTCATAAACCAACTCTCCACTATACTTACCCCTTATCCCTATTACCACCTAATGTAGGAATGAACTGATACTGAATTTAAAGTTTTTCCAGGATTTCTTTGTAACAGAATAGAAATATTTCTCAGGGGAAGAGAACAACCCTAATCAGAAAGGTTCCTATTTTCTGTAAGCTGTAAACTGTAATTTCCATAGACAGGAAGACCAGAATAGACAAAACTATGTAAGGATATTTGCTGAAGACTGCAGAAAAAGAAGAGAAAAGAAGATAAAGCTCTGGAATAGAAAAATCAAGTGATACAAGTCTGAATTTCAAAATTTATACAAACAAAGACATTTTATCTTTTGGATGATGAATAAAAAATACTCAAGCTTTTAAAATTAAAAGAAAACTAATCTTTGAATAAAGATGCAACATAAAGTCAGTAGAAGAAACTGTGCTTCATTAAAAATACAAGTAGCAAATGATCACTTTTTGTTTTGCAGAGATCACAGTCTACAGCCTTTGAACACCTTTTTCACATATTTTCCCTTTCTTTGAAGGATTTCTCTCCCCACAGTGAAAGTGCATTGTGTGAGGCAGAGATGGCAGATGGGCTCTCCTGCTTCTATGTTAATGGAAAAGAGGGGCATTAATACTCCTAACACCCCTTTCCCATGTCTATCAGTTAGCTGTAATGTCTTCAGAAACCGGGTACAGTTAGAATATATTACAAACTAAAATGAAACATCTAATTATGTCTTAAGGTCAGAAATGATGGAGGGAACTTCACCAGTAATGTGAGTGCTGCTAGCAACTGGAACTTCCTTCACAAGCTGTAACTATGCCAGTTTTCCAGTTAGAACTTGATGTTAACATTAATGAACCACGACTGGGCTTCAAAGAAATGCTTTTTGCAACCCACATGCACTGGAAAAAAAGGGAGAAAAGGGAAAATGTTTTGATTATCAAAATAATTTAGATAAGAAATAGTACTGAACACATAGAAAATGAAATATTATTGCTTTTTCTAACATTTTCTGTTGATTTACTATTTATAATTAGACTTATTAGGGTATAAGTATCTTAAATAGAGCTTTTCAGAAAAAAAAACCCTTAGAGTGTAACAGAGAACATGATTCTTGAATAAAATGAACAATCGGACACCTATTAAAACATATTATGTGAATAAAACATAATATTTTGCTGTTGACTATCAGATTCCAACTTGTCTCTTAGCAACATGATACAGACTTCTGTTTAAAGCAAAGCACAGAAATTGGTCACATGCTTTGTCTTGCACAAATTGTGTCTTTAACTGTTTTGTTAAATATTCCATTTATTTTGGTCATAATTCCAAAAGAAACAATTTGTTCAAACTGTTCAGCCAAACACAATGTCATTTGGCAAAGCACTGAGGTCCTCCATAAAGCCAATTCTCTAGAGATAATTGTTTGCACAGATCAGTAATCCAACATCTACAACATGCTGATTTTGAAATGTGGTCACACAGACGCCCCTATGCAACTTTGTTCAGAGAACCTCAAGTTCACTTTCTGTAACCAGCAATGTCTGACAAGACAGAATCAGGTGAGCCTCCCTGGGCTTAAACAAAGACTCAAAAAAAAAAAAAAAAAGCCAAAAAAGCAGTATTTCTCCCTTTGTTTTTATTTTAAGGCTGATCCCTGGCTAGTATTTAGCAGTCAGATGGCAGTACCACTGTTTATGTGTTGCAGTCTTACAAAGCATGGTGATGAACCCAAGACAAACATCTCGTCCTAACCACAGACTCATTCTGTCTGATAATAACTGCTGACTTGTGCTGAACTGTGTCCTCTGCAGAAAAGACAAGTATCCTGAGATGCTTCTCCAAAGCATAATTGGCCAGTAATGTCATAATTTGGTAGGTACACTATTAATTGACTAATTAAAAAAATACTGAGCTGAGACATTTTAACACTGGTTTAAAGCAGAGCACAACTATCATACTAATGGATCAAAATTATCTTCCCTGCATTAACAATTATGTTAAGGTACTGGAAAAGCTGAGCATAAAATGCACAGAAAAAAAAAATCTTCCAGTGATTTGAAATAGCAGCACACAATCCCTGGGTTCTAGAGATTTCAGATTATTCCATAGTTATTTGCTGCCATAAGTGGTTCAGATCACAGATGTGCAGCCCCTCACTACATGTGCTAAAAGTGTGAAGCCTCCAGAAGGGTTCTTTTTCCCTTCTGTATTTATTCCTAAAGCTGTAAATAAACCCTGAATCCCAAATGCTGGAGTTGTCCTTCAGCACTTCTTCTCGAAGCACCCACAAGAATGATATCCAGTATCACTCCTATGGCTCCTGGAGGGGGGAATTTCTCACAGGGGTTGTTTCTGCTGCCGGTGCTGCCCAGTCCAAGGGGAAGGCTGGCTACTGCCCCTCTGCCCGCCATTCCCAGAGGCCCTCACCTCGGCCCTGGCCCTGCTGCACTCCCTGCCCAGCAGCTGAGCTTCCTGGGGCTGGAGGAAACCTGCTGGGGCTGGCTGGGCAACACAAATCCGCGCTCCAGCGAACTGCCCTTTCTGTGTGCGCTGCGGGGATGGACGCCGCTGGTCCAGCACGTGCACGCTGCCGGGCACGGCCAGAAACGGCCCGGAGGAAAAGAGGGAAAAGGAAGCGCCCGGCAGCTCCCACCGCCCCAGCTGCATCCGTCCCCTCCCTGCCCCATTTCCTCACATAAAATGCTGGACAGAATCTTTTACTGACCTCTTACAATATATTGAAAGGCTCTTCCCCTTCCTCCCTGAAGATACAGCCCTTCAGTTTTGCAATGTATTTCAGTATCTTTTAGAAAATGCTTTTTTTATTGTTAATTAACAGCTCACTGTATTGCTTTCCCCAAATTGATCTTTATACAGCAATTCTGTGTTAAGGAATCCCTTCAGTCTTGTTGGAAGCATTTTATAAAATTCATTAGAAGATAGTAAAATAGGTGCACACTTCAGCATTTTTCTTCTTTTTTTGCTGTTTTCTGGCAACAAGTAGAAACGTGTCTTAAAACTGGAGACTCCTTGCAGCCTTTTCCCTTTACTGGGATATCTAACTGTTTTACACTCTTTATACACTCATAATTTCTCATAATAAAAATTGTTACTATGACAAAAAAAAATGCACTAAAAATTATAAACTGTTCTGGTTATTCAGTTGTTCCATGATCCAGCCATCAAGATTCGAGCTTCAACATATTTCTGGAAGTACTGAAGGAAGATAACTTGGGAACATTTTTAGACAAGCCTATTTACTTTTGCATTTTTACAACAGTCTATTTGACATTACAAGAAAACCTTGACAGACCATAGCCAGAATCCTAAGGTAAGCAGGAAAAAATTTGATCATTATCTACAAATATGAAGACAACTGGTTCTTGTACTGAAATGTCTGTTTATATTGATTTCAGATAGAGAGGAACAGACCAAAACAATTTGACTAAATCAAGCCATTGGACATTAAGCTGAGCCTGTTTAAACCAACATAATTATCAAGTTAGATATGATTCTACAATCACATTTGGACATTACTTAAAATAGCAAAAAGGAAAAAGGAGTTTTAGGAATTTGGAAGTCAAATGACAGACTACAGATGTCAAGAAGTTTGAACTGATCTCTAAAGTTAAAGAATTAAAACTTAAATAATTCATACTACCTATGTCTACAAGAGAAGTATCTAGCTGCAAGATAGAAATCAGTCATTTCAATATTAAAAAAATCAATTAGTATTATTTAAGCAAAGGAGATTAAAAATACAAGTATAAGCCAGAATCTGAAACAGTATTTTGCTGGAATTAAATAAGTAACTGAGGGAACAGGAAAACAACATCACTTCAGTAAAAGCAACATTTTAAAATAGATTTTTTTAAAAACATAAAAATCTAACAGTATAGTTGAAGCTTAAGGTGAGGATCTAGTTTATTTTTTAATCTCATCTTAGTCTCATTTTAAAGCACTTCTGCTCAGTGCTTTAAAATGCTCCTGTATACAAGAAGGTGTGTGGGGACCCTCATGAGCTCCACAGCACAAGGTTCCCTGTCCAGTCATCACGAGAGACACTGGTGCAGGTCAGGAACAGTTTAAGTGCTCCAGTAGGGAAGATGGAGGGGATGCAAGGGAGATGAGAGACAAAAACAGACCATATTCTGTTAGTCATGGAACTGCCTGTTCAAACAAGAATCCAACAGTCTCTATCTCTGCCTACTTACAGCATTTCCAAATTTATTGAAAATGAAAAAGAAGAGAAAATACTGCTAAAAAATCCTAATCTGGAAAAGGTTAAGGTACCGTTCAGATTCTGCACCATGTACTAGCACAAAGCAAAGGGAATTAGAGGGTCAGCAGGCCTGTAGGGAATCTCCCTTGCTATTTAGTAAATACTTTTCATTCTTTAAAAAGCCACAGTAACCTTCTAATGACCTTATTGAGCCACAGTCCTTGTGACTGCTTTGTAACATTATAAGTTCTAAACTGCTACCCAATTCACAGATTTTAAAAACCGCAAAGTGTTGCATTTTTAGAGGTAGATGTATATTATACGTTGTTCTGAAGCTGAAATAAGATCTCATGGCTTATACACAAACTGAGTATTCAGAAATGCAAACAGAAATTCAAGAGAGGGGACAGACTGCTCACCTCCTTCAGGAATTTACGCTGTAATCTTCAGCAAATCACTTAATCTTTCTATGCCTTCATTTCCCATACATAAAACAGGGTAATACTTGCTGTAAGGGATAAAAGCTGTCACATGCCTTTTAAAAACTAAAGGTCACAGAAAAACCTTAGTTAAACAGTTAAAACAACTTCTTGCAAATGTTAAGGAAAACATCAATTTTCTCTGTCATCCAGAGCAAAATTTCCCCAAATATTCTCACACATAATATCTGCTAAGCAGTTTGGTTCTTCATATAAAAAGTGATACCAAGTCCACAACTTCACCTTTTTTTAAATTAGCCTTATAAATTTACTAGTTCAGTAAGTTTCTAGTACATTATCCTGACAGACAACAAGAGTCAGACATACAGCTCATACCCCTACCTGAGACTACAGCTTAGATCACTTGCTACATTTTGAGAAAAGTGTGAAGGATTCATGTTTCACTGATTTACACTCAGTATGGCAAATAATGACAACTACATGTACATAAGCATGTACATGTTCACAAACCAGGCAAAAACAAAAGTCCTATTGTAAATGTAGTGACTATAACTCACTATCATTTTTCGACTTAGAGCCTTTTTCAGGTGTTAAAATATACTCAATCAAATCAAATTATTGATTCCAACTTTGGTATTTAACAAATCAAACACATTTTGTGAGGAAGACCTCACAAAAAGGTACAACAGCTAACAGATGATGCCAGACTGGCTGCAGTGACAATCCATCACACATCAGTATGAGCAGGGCTCTTGCACTGAAGCCTGAGCTGTTGAATCACAGAGGCTGGAAAACTGTCAAAGGCGTAGCACTGCTCTCCCAGAGAGGGTGTGGGGCACAGCAAAAGGACTCTTGGCATCATTCGCAGGGCAATATTTTGTCTCACGCAAAGGCCGGCTCCAACAAGTTCTGAAGGAAGCGATGCTCAGGCCTTCCCTGCAGGGGAACACACAGTATGCCTTTGATGGGACTCCGGGGAGGAGTTCAGCAGACGCCTGAGATAGCGCTGTACCTAACCACACATGAATGGGGAATGCGTGACTGCATCTCTGTGTATGAAAAGAATAAACAGGAGCAGTTAACATGATAAAGAACATGGAGAAAATTTCTGTGAAAAGAATAAATAAGATAGGGAGAGCAAAACGGATGTTTGATCCCATCTTTTCCTTAGAAAACAAGAAAAATAATCTTGCAAGTATCTTTATTTTCTCACTTGACAGTATTGGAGATGATATCCTCTAAGCTGTGAGCCTGAAAAAGTAATTTCATATTAAAAGAATAAGAGCTTTTACAACTCTGACAATACCATCACAAAACTCAGATCACGAATTACATTTACTTTATTTAATATTACATGCATTTTAGACAGTGATTCATATTATTTACTTGCAAAAGTAGTCATTCTCCATGTACAAGTAATAACCATTGCTTTTACAGTGAAATTCCTTAGCATGCACTTGACACCATCGTGTGCAAAGTTATTTTTTCCAGTTAGAAAATATCAAGGTAATTATTTCTAAATTGATTTTATACATGGAGTTTAATTTTGGTTTTATGCAGACATTGCATAGTTGATGCTTAGCTTCTCCAGAAAGACTGGAATGTGGTATCAGTATTGCTGAAGCAGATCAAGTGACAGTAGCAAACAAGAAGATTTGAAGAAGAGGCATAACTTTCAGGGTTGAAAGGTCAGCAAGTACAGCCTAGGATGAAAATCAAAAAGGCTTGTTAAACTTGACATTTGAATCCAATTTCCTTAAAGCAAGTTAAGAAGTCAGAAAAAGATTCAAATACTGACTACAATACTGCCAATAATCAGATTTGGACATGGCTAAAAAAAAAATACTGGTTTATGTTAGTATCATATTGCATAATTTTTCATTATAACATCTCAAAGAAAAAACACATTTACTCAATGTATAGTACCCAAGTAACTTCAGTTTAGCCTTTAGCCTTACTTCAAATATACACAGCATCATGGGTAAATAAAGAGTCTAACATTTCAACTTGCTTCTAAAAATAATTGGGAATTAAGAATCCTTATCCTGTGGCTGGGCTAGTACTTGTGAAGTAAAGTCCAATGTAATGCCTCAAAAAATCAATGTCTTGTCATGAAAGTATGTTTTAAAAAAAGCCAAAGACACTGATCACAAACTCAAAGTCTGGAAAAAATTCATCACTGTATTTTTGAAAAAAAAGAAAAAATAGGTTACTAGATACAAACAATAATAATCTTCATGCTAATAAGTTGATTTTCTTCATTTCCTATGGCCGTACACACAGTGAAATTTCAGATTCACATTGACAAAGTAATCTTGTAAAATTTTTGTCATTTGTAGACCAGAAGCAACTAAAATGTTCTGAGGAAAAGGGTACAAACTTCTGCAATATTTCAAAAACAATATATACCACTAACACAGATTACATATTAAAAAAAACTTAACCGTACAGAATAATTTTATAACACTGCATTTTTATAGCAAATTGCTTTGTTTCCTTTTACTCCAGAAAAGCAGTGTTAAGTGCTGCATGTTCACAATTTGCTTATTTTTTATCTAAGGTAAGAATTTAGACAGAAGGATTTGCACTATGCACTATGTACCATGTGAAGCTTAAGTTACTCTTATCGGCAAAGCATCAGAAACTATTTGAATCTCCTCGAAGTGAAACTTATCCTTACTTCAGCTGCAGCCAGTGATGTCACCTCCATCAGGTTGACTGCTCGGAAAGCAAACACAGCAGCTGCCAGCACTGAAAGAAAACGTCCAATATTTACATTTCTGACCTGATAAGTAGTGGTTAGAATTAATCTTGATATAAAATACCGATTTTCGTTGAGTGTAATTATTTTGATTCTGAAGAATAATATATAACAAGTGAGTGTGTTTGAGTTTCTTTGACCAGTGTTTCAAACAGACAGGAAAAACACAACATTCTTTCAGGAAAGTCTGAGTGAAAATGCCTGAGTTGAAGATGACTAGTTTTCACTTAAAAGGGACAAGCTGTCTTACATGTACAAATGGAACCAAAACCTTTTCTCTTCTATTCACCTACTTTGTATTTAAAAACTGACCCAACTGAAGATACAGGTTTTCTTTAAAACCTCCATCTTAAAACTTCCTAAATATGAGCACATTACTTAGCTACAAAACTTTCAAAGTGTCCTAAAAATGCCAGTTCAAAGGAAGAAATCCAGCAAAATCAGAGGGACTCTCAATTGCTTTAAGTACCGTAGAGGTAGTTGCCATAAATGACATGAATCTTGTATTTTCTGAAAGGTGATGAATTCATCTACCAGTGAAGGTGGGAGAATATTCTGTGTTCTGTTCAAAGAGTACTTAGCATTTTTTGAGTATTGCCATAAAAAAAATTCCCTAATTACCTGACATATTTTTGATTAAAGATGCAGTACTCATGCAATTCCATTTTTCTAGACGATACATGCTTTGAAATGTATGTAACCTGCTGTCTGCATTCAAAGAGCGGCTATTTTCTTATCATCACAAAATATATTGAAGCTAACAAGTATTTGCCTTATAGTCATACAAACTTCACACGTTTTGCAAAAATAATTGTATTACCAGCAAGAATTTCTAGAGAATTGTATCCCAGGATTCTGTCCCACAGAAGCAAGAGCTGGTCTGTAGCTAAATAACCAGAAAATGCTCGTACCATCCATTTAAATGAAATTCGTAGCCTGCGCACAAATGACAAACAATGGTTATTGTATTTCTGCCTCCCATAATGATCAGATTGTCTATAAATTGAAAATATTTCATTATCCTTCTGCATTTCTTTTTCAGGATGAATAAGCATTTTCTCTTGCTGCAGTAAAAATCAATATTTTAATTTGCAATAGCCATCATTAAACTATTTAGCATCTCATTTGATAAAGTACTAATATCATTCTCATTATCATTCTGATCAAACAATCACATTAGAGTGATCCTCAGCTATTGTCACCCTCAATGTTTCATCCTTTCTGCTATTATGCTATTAAGATGGATACCAATTAAGACAAAAAGGTTCTGTTGTGCCTGGCGCCATGAGCTCACTATTGAATGACTCTGGCTCTCTTGCCTCTTCCAGTACCTTCTGCTGCAACTAACACAACTCTGTGTCTTCTGTCCCCTAGGAAATACATCACTTAGTTCCATCAGATCCAACATGAATTACTGAAACTTAGCTAGAATAATGCAGCATAGAGCATTTCTCACAGAGTGAGTCTCTCTCTTTCACAGAGCATACAGAAGAAATGCACAAAGCACAGACAGCAGGTTAGACAAAGCACTCCATCTGACTCTCAAGGGAAAACGGCACACCAATGGTCATACTTTCATGTAATTTCCCAAAGATTTAAAATAAAATATTACACAACAGCATTTTCAGAACAATGAATGTGCAACATTTGTAACAAGTCAGAAAGAAGTACTTACGGCTGAGCTCCAATTTCTCGGAGGTGATAGAAGAGCTGGGGCAGATGGGTTTGTAGAAGAGTCTCAAAAAGCAAACACAATGATACAATGCCCTAAAGAAACAAGATCATATCGTGAATACAAACACTCATCCTGTCAAATCTAAGAAAACAGTACCAGCATGTAAGTGTGCATGAATTTTCAATTCAAGCAACAAAACACTATTAAATAATACAATATTCAACTCAGGTGAGAAAGGCACAAGCAATTCTAATACCTTCACTCACTAAAGCCTTGCTCCTGCAATTCCGTGTACGTATTAGCATCACAGTATGTTGTGATAGTCCCTTTCAAGTCTGAGTTACTTATGGTGTTTGTATGTCAGGGTTGAAATACTTAATGGATTATTATAGTGTAACCTACTTGAAATATTTCCACTTTGATGAAACAGACCTCAGTTGCACTAAAAAATAAAGGATGTGCGAAAAAGTATCTCTCTGATAAGTAAAACCAAACAGCAACAGGGATAACTACAAAATCAGTTAAACATAAACACATTTTCAAAATGGTTTCAAAAATTACCATTTCAAAAATTAAAAGAATAGACTCCTGTTTGACCCCTTTCTCTGCTATTAAAGATGGAAAGCACAATACATAGCATTGAAATGGTATACCAAGGAAAGGATTTTCTTTTAACCAGGAAATATTTTCAAAAAGCAATATAACTCTTCAGCACTTTTTGAAGGAAAAAAGAAGTATTTACTCTGCTTTATTCTTCACAAATGGAAGACAAGCCAATTTTTACAACTCTTGTACATTCAAGACAGCTGATCCTGGTCACAAACAGACAAAGTATTTAAACTCATGTACTGGTACTAAAAAGCATGTGCTGTCATATCAAGATACTTCAGTTAAAGAAACAGACACTGACTTGTTATCACTGAAACAATATCTCCATATATATATTTTAGTCCCTTTATCCCAGACAATATTTCAGAGTACATTTACATATCTTTAATGAAAGGGAATTTGTGTGACTCTTAGTACTGAGAAATCTATTAGATTAAAAACTTGACTCTTAAAAGACCCCATATCCTCATAAAATGAGAATGTACTATTTTAATAAGGTACATGATAGCAAACATTAACACTGACATAGAAAGCAACAATATTCAGAATGGAATTACCTAACAATTTTCCCAAGCTTGCCTGAAACATTTTATTATATTTAAAAGGATACATTTCAATCCTAGAAAACCATGCTACTGTATATTATTGTTCTGTAGCAAACAGGATATCAAGTGAGTGGATTTAATTCCTAATGAACTTACAGAGGGATGAGAAGAGATGGAATGGAGTCTGAAGAAAAAACGCACATACATCTCACGGAATATCTGATACAATTTGGAAGGTTCATGGTACAGAAAACAAAGTGGAGCAACTGAAAGGATAAAAGAATTATAATTGACTCAACACTGTAAACTGCTAAAAGAGTTCAATGGTTAAGCACATGAAGTATGAGGAAAAGCCAAGTAATTTATAGTACCACAATTTGAAAACCAGTACTACACCAATTACTGACAAAGAAGTATTCAATCACAGTCTATCATTTAATGTAAGAAGTCAAAAAAGGGAGTATGATACATTCTAGATATTATTCCTACATATTTCAAGAAGCTAAACCGATTAGAACCTGCTTACTACAGTACTGGCCTCTGAACTGTAAGAAAAATGCTGTAAGGAGAGCACTCTGGGGTGGAGGGCAATGCTAACAGTGCAAGTTTTTAATTCAACTCTCTGTAACTTTCAGTGTGCCATGGGCCAGTGACCAGCTCCAAATTGATGCTGTTTGTAAACTGCTTGAAAACAGATATTGTGAAAAGGAAAACATTTAAAGAACAGCTTTTGGTTGCCACAATAACATCACTAAGTATGACAAACTCATAGAGACATGTTTATTTCTTACAAGATGTGTAAACCGTGGACATTTGGTAGTTTACTGTTTAGAAGTCTTCTAGTACACCTGATTCAAAATAATAATTGATTACATTTATAAAACAGCAGCTCTGAAACTTTGCTCGTTTCCTAAAAGTCTAGCATATAGATAAATCTGTTTTATGTATGTGCTGCTCAAACACAACCATCATTCCTTGGGACTGATAGTCCATCCACTCAACGCATTCTCACAGTTGCCATATCTTTTTGTGAACAGCCTTTTGATCTGTCCAGTCAGCACGCTGACTGCTTCATTTTACAGGTGTATTGATTTCAGCTGACAGCTTACATTTTAACACACTCATAGTTTCTATCTCTACATTCACCTTCCCCTCCATTCTATTTACACTAAGCTAGGGATATGGATATATTTAGCTGCATATGTATGTACACATACACACATAGATATATGTACATTTTTAATATATATATGGATATATGCACGTGTGAATTTATTATCAGAGAAGGTGGCTTAATAACAAAAATGGTGTCTGTGTATGAGAAGTGGGGTGCTAAAGTAGGGTGAGATGTTCACAGAAATATGTGTTTTTGCAGGGGTAAGAAAAGCAAAGGGTGTTACTCGTGTTCATGTTTTTAATGCTTGAAGATGGAGGTGGAGAACTTGTCAGTGTGTACTTGTACATAAAGGCCAGGAGGGTAACAGATCAGCCTCTGACAGCTGGCACCCTGACAGTGTCATGCAAACAGGAAAAAGGGTATAGGATTTTCATAAGGACCCAGACACTTCCTCACATAGCAGCACAGCATGGAATACAGAAGATGCTCTGCTTGGCCCCAGCCACTGTACCCACAGCCTTGAGCTACATTACGATGTTTCTGCTGCCTTGCTTTTCACCCTTCCTCCTTCTGAGAGCCAGCATATTCTGAGCCTGTGCAAAAAGCAAGGACAGGAGGGAGGGAGGAAAACTCACACCCAAATTTGGGAGACACTGTTCTCAAGGGCAGAGTCAAATCCAAACATTTTGAAAAGCAATTCACACAGAACAAGTGAACGCCTCTAAGTGAGTCCCTATGGTAGAGTTTGTAACTTAAGCGCTCATTACTTCAAAGATTTTAGATTGCCTACTCAGGTTCAAATCTGCATTTCAGATTTCAATTCCATGATTTTAACGATTGTATGTGATCATTAAACTTTATTATTAGCAAAACATAGCATTTTAAGTATAATCTTATGATCTGCTTGCCATGTGATGCTATAAACACCTTTGAGAAACCAAAAAAAAACTGAAAAGCCAAAACATCTAATCTCACATCTGCAATAGCTGCAATACATCTGTAACCCAAGAAGATTTTTCTGTTTTTTTCCTAAAAATCTTCTTGATATTTGTGCTTTCCTCTGTGCAGCAAATTAGCAACCATTATATTATGTAATGCTCTTTTAACACCTCTTGTAGGTAAATGTAGAGAGCAACAGGCCTTTCACATCATTCATGCTTTTAAGAACTATTTTTCATGGGTAACTTGGTCTACCCAGAAGTGAAACGCAAGGAAAGAGCACTTTGTTGGTAAACTTAATCTCTCTATTCATATACATTAAGGTGCATAGCTTAGCTCAGCTATTAGCTCTCAAAGAAGGGATTCTCACATGGCAGCAAACTGTAATAGAAATAAATCAAACAGCCTGAAATTTAAAAAAAATTATATTCAACGATCTTCATACACAAATAAACATAAAAGCACAGGCACAAGTTTAAAGGCTGCAGAAAAGTATATACAGCTTTGAATTACAATATCAGGAAAAGCAATGCTGAGGTTTTAGCTTGTAAGTCACACTTACCATACATAGAAAAGCCATGAAAAGGAATGACACCTGCAAAACAAAAATATTGCTTTTTTTGTTCTATAATAATCCTCTTTATCCATGCAAAAATATTATTCCCCCTCACATTATCAATTTGTATTCTGCCTACATCAGGAATAAAGTATTTCCTTGTTATTGCACCTGCACAGACCTCCACCTTGTAGATACGTAAGTACAATATCACTTATGTCAGTACAACCAATTACATGCTTAAACACATGCTACAGTTCCTAGAAAACTCAGTTTCCAGGAAGTTGCTACACAGAAGCTTTGCTGATATCAGAACCTAATTTAAGATAAATGACAACCTATAAGTGTCATGCACTGACAAGAATGGAGCAGGAAAAAAAGGAGGCCAAGACCTCTAGTAATTCTTGTAGTACTCAGATAGAACATTCACAGTTACTTGGAAGTTGTAGCATGACAGCTCGCTCCTCCTTCCCAACTATCTTAGAGCCCATTCACTGGATTTTATGTAAGACTGGTAAGAGGTGGCTGCTGTGGCAAAAGATCATAAGAACAATGCTTCATGGCTACAAAGCTGCAAGAATTGCAGAGGCAATATAGAAAACAGAAATTTTCATACATAGAAAAAAGTGAAACAAAAGTAGGTACTGCAACTGACTCCACTGAAATACAGAAGACAAAGACAAGGCCAGGCACACAGATTTAAGACTGGTGACGTAAGGCCTTGAAAGCAAGAGGAAAAAGCTTGAACTTGAAATACAAACAGAGGAAAAGGATTCAATATGGGATTGAAATGGTCAAGGTAAGAGCTGAAATAAACAATTTTAATAACTGAAGTTATAACAACAGCAATGATATTAAAATTACATAGATCTGTTGTGTCTACACACATTTTGAAAGGAGAAGACTTTAGGGTGTGGTTTGTTAAGGAGTGAAAAGCTGGGAGGTCAGCCAGTTTCAGCATTTATCATTCAAATCCTCTAAGTGCTGACACAAGACTGAATACAAGCTGCTGCAGCTCAAGTAGTTTTCCTTTTCCTGCCCACATACATAGACAAACTCCATTTGTGATCACTAACACCAGCCTGAGTGTGCGTTTGGAGTAGCTTCCACCCAGCTTACTCCTTAAATTAATGAATTTCAGAGAGTAACAGCAAAACAAACTGTAAAAAGAAAATACCATGTATTTGAGGAAAAAAATCTTTCAAACTACCACTAGAGGAGGCAATAGTATAATTCATACCATTTGGAGGATAGAAAACAGCGTATTCTTCCATTCCAAGTTTTCCTGTGAACCACAAAGAAAATGTCATTAAGCTGTAAAAAGGTATAAGGATATAAATAATTTAAATTTAAAAGTAGATTTTAAGTTATAATTACAAAAATCATAACTAATTACATTATTGACCACCTGACATTGTCTAAAATGTGGCAAGCAATGCAATGGGACAGGTACAATGTCAGATATAAAACTGAAATGCGGCACCAATAAAGAAGAATGACAAACAACAAAAAAGAGGAGGAAAATTTCAGCAATGCTGTTCCATTGAGATTCTATTTGGGTGTGTGTCTTAGGAGCTTCTAAAGGTGTTTGCTGCAGACCTTGAAGACAGTGAAGCTCTAGGAGGGAATAAGGGCAGACTGACCTAGGGACAGGAAAGGCCTTTAAACGGATACAACCACAGATAAAAAATATTCGAGGCTTTGTTAGGTCTGCAACAGAGGAAGATGGATGTTCTGATACAACAAACGAATATTTAAGTAATCAGCTGGATACAAAAGACTTAGTTAAGTCAAGAAAATCCCTGATCATATAACTTTTTATCTTCTCTGCAAAATGAACATTTTATTATTAAACCATATTTTAACTATAGAAACTAATAATCCAAAATCCATTAATAAAATGTAACAATTTATTTAGAAACATGAAAGTGTTATTAAACATAATTACAACTAATAAAAACTTGCAATTATTTTAGTTCTGAAATGAGAACATGCAACTAAAAATTAATTACATAAAAATTTATAGAATATTCTGTGTACTCTTTACTCTTCACGGTAGAATTTAGCATATGGAACTTTTGTCAGGTTCAATGAAATCTGGACCTTGATATTTTCCTATAGAATGAACTGACTAAAATAAAATAAAAATTAACCTGCAAAACTCCTGCCTACTACCCCATGAAAACAAAAACCAGTATTTTCCAATTATACAAATGACTTGTTTCATTAAACTAAAACTTATTTTCTTGTTTTCCTTTCAATAGTTTGCTTGTTGTGCAGCAAGGAATTATAATCTGGGAGGATGAGTATTTTTAGCATAAAGCATATCTCTCGGAAAATTGTCTAAAAATAGGACATACAAGCCTTTTGGATTTACACTGCACAGATTTAGGTATCAGCAACATCATTCCCCAGATTTGTCTAGGAATATGCATGATGTTCTCCATAGCTGTGTTTCTGGGCTGCCATGGCTCTGTGTCTGAAGTAAGACCTGGGATCCCACTGCTGTTCTGCTCTCAGGTGAGCCCTTTGCTTATTTCAAAGAGTAGGTGAAGAAAACTCCATAATTCAGTGGAAGACAGTAAAAAAAGGCAATTAAAAAGGAATTAAAAATTAGAAAACAAACATTACTAATAGCAACATAAGAAGCAGCAAGATGAAAACTGTCAGCAGAGGTCCTGTGCAAAAAAAGTACTTGCAAAAAAAGAGATTATATTTGGCTAAATACACAGGCACTAGGACCAAGGAAATAAACAGGAACATAGAAGACGAAGGTACATGAGGAAAAAAAAGTGATTGGATTACTGAATGACTCAAGAAGGAAGGCAAAATTAGGAACCTCTAGGTAAAATCAAGGCAGGTGAGGTTCTAAGGCGCATGGGAACATCCAGAAGAATGGCATGAGAAGCTGGCAGAGAAGGCAAGTGGACTGAATCAAGAAATCTAAAGATTGTTAAGAAAAATAAAGAGACCTCAAGTCAAAGAACATCCAAAAATAAGCTAATACTCTGGAAGATGCCATACTTTTTTTAAAAAAATCAGTGCTAAGTATGCTTGGTAAAGCTCTACTCTCCCACACTTGAACAGAGCCCACAATTCTTTAGCAACATGTTCTGCTCCTGTCTAGAAATATTTGCAAAACTCACTGCTTTGCAAAGACAACATTCTATAACAACTTCCAGTTGCTACATATATTGGGGTTGCAGCAGAAGATATTTATATGTCTATTTAAATGTCTAGCTCTGATGAAGATAGACATTGTCATGATTTTACCATATTGTCATAGTTGTGTTTCACTTCTTCTGGTAAAACACTGCAGAATTATATACAGAAAACTGGAGCAAAAGAACAACATTGCAATCTGTGATCAGCTTCTGTCAGAAACTGTCAGAATCTGTGCAGAGCTCAGCTAGATACATTTTTATTGACATTCTTTAAAGTGTAGTCTACTAGGTGTAATGAACATAAAGTAAATTCACATACTGTATTAGTGCATCAGCCAACAAAAACCTACATGATCTTTTTAAAAGCAACTCTTTTTACCTTGTATGTATGATTTGGGTGGGGTGGCACTACTGTAAGTAAAGTGCTCCAATACAGATGTATCTCGGGAAAAACACAGTAACACCTGCAGAAAAGAAAGTCAGCTGACTAACTGGATCAAAGCAATGTCAAACCAATTTAAGGACCTCTCTTAATTAGCACCTCTTAGATGCTATTTAAGAGATCCAATAAGGTTGAAAGCTCTTCACCACCTTAGTTTATTTTCCTGCTTAAATTTCCAGGCTCACTTTGAACTTGCTATAATCTTACATTCAGCTTCATTTGTTATCAGTTTTATATTCACATTCTTCAACCCTCCTCCTTCCCTCTTGGCAGGTGTTTATCCCCTTCTGTCACAACATTAGTGACTGTATGTGTGCCTGGCTGCTTTTACAATCTTTTTGATTGTTTCCTACTCGGTTACTATGACCTGGGGATGTCCTAGTAAGTGAATAAGCAAACAAAGCATTTACACTCTCAGATGTGTGTAGTTCTGGAAGAACTTACATTTGCTTTGATTTCCAGGATCTTTACAAAATGTTTGCATGCAATTCAGCTCTTTCAAAAAACAGATTATCATGCTTGCCTTGTATCCCAAAGATCAGAAATGCACATCATATACTCTGAAGCTTATTTGGGGTTTATTGTTTACATAAATGGAAAAAACTGTATTCACAGCAACTGAGTATAAAATTAAGCAGTAAGAGCATTCTTAGAAAAAAAAAACAAACAATAAAAATCATCCTATATGGAGTTGTAAAAAATGTAGTAGTTAGTCCTGTACTTGAAAATCTTCATGTTCTCATGCACTGAAAAGCTGCATTATGAAGAATGTGCACGAGAGGGCAGACGTAAGGCAGACTTCAACTCACTGCTGACTTGTGCACACCTGAATCCCTCTCCTGGGATTTAAGCCCAGCTGGAAACTAAGCATCACTCAGACGCTCGCTCAACCCCCTCCCTCTCCCTCTCCACTCCGGTGGAATGGGAAGGAGAATCAAAGTAAAACTTGTAGGCTGAGATAAGAACAGTTTAGTAAGTGAATAACAAATGATAATAATAATGATAATAAAAGACTGATGCCAGATCCTCCCCAAACCCAGATCAGCCACCCGATCCCAGGTAACTCCCCCCAGTTTATATACTGGGCATGACGTTCTGTGGTGTGGAATACCCCTTTGAACAGTCCTGGCTATGCTCTCTCCCAGTTTGTTTTGTGTACCTCCTCACTGGCAGAGCATGAAACAAGGAAAAAGTCCTTAGGATAAACACAATTTAGCAATACCCCAAAATATCAGTGTGTTATCAACACCATTCCCAATCTAAAACACAGCACTGTAACAGCTACTGAGAAGGAATTAACTCTACCCTAGCTGAACCCAGGACACTCTGCTCTTGAATATTTTATTTTAACTGTAGTCAAGGTGCAAAAGAAGGAAATGTTTCACTACATAATTTATTATGAATAAAAATGAATGGATTTTTCCTTCCCACTAATTGGTGACAACATCTTCCACGTATCAGCATTTGTCAAAAGGAAACAGACAAAATGACACATCTGAATATTACTGCTTTAAATTTTTTTTTATGGTAAGCAGGTCATATTTTGAGACTTTTCTTTTTTGAACCTCAAAACTATTTCTCAAATACAAACATGTTTTAAAAACGAATAATACTTTCTTTATCTTAAACAGTTTAAGATAAATATTATTGTTGTGCAATAAACAATCGTATTCATAGCTGCCAAAATATCACTGACAAGAACAATACACAGGCAAATGTAATTCTATGTGTATGTTAACTGAGGTGAAGGAAAGAGAAACTAATCTGAACAGGACATAAACTATGTTCTCTCATAGGGGAAAGAATGTAACCTTCATTTGAGGCCCCCTTTTTTAGGAATACAGTGTCCAGTACCAGTATCTGGAAGTCTTTAAATGAAGACTCTGCATCTTTATAACAGATAGACTCTAGCTCAAACCTAGGTTATGACTATACCCAAAAAACTCTGGGCAAGGTTCTTTGCATCTAAGACTATAGTACTGAAATTGAACTTCTGGCCTGAAATAAAGAATTTACGAATTTACTAATCCATTTATTATGTTATTTTCCTTATTAACAAATTGATAGTGCTAAAGAAAACAATGGCACAAACCCCTTTTGAAGTATAGAAATATTAACCAAATTATTGGATATTTAGAATCCAACTGAAAAAAAATGACGGAATTCAAATCACTGAGGGAAAGAAAACAACCCAAAGTCAAAGCTTTTATCAAAAAGAAATTAAACTCTTACAACTACCTATATTTTATTTTAATACTTATGAAGAAGTAATGAAAAATAAGTCAACTTTGGGAAAAAGCAAGCAAAGATATTAAAGGAAATAAATTATGTCATTTCACAATGTTTTTACTGAAAACAATTGTATGCTACTGAAGAGGTACCAATAATGCAACAAAACACCCTCATCATTTTAGGCCCAAATTTTCTTGTTTTGATGGACATTTCATCTATTCCACAACACACAAAGGACACACTCTGCTAAATGACTCGGAAAACTTAGGAGAAAGTAACTAGTCATGAGAAAAAGCCATAAACCCAGTGCAAAATCAGAAATAATGTATCTGGTTTAAACTAACATTTTCATTATCTATCTTATTTAGCCAATATTTAATTCCATTTATCATATTAAATCAATAAATAATATCCCATATCACAGTGACTCATACTACAAAATTTTTCCAGGGGCTATAGAACAAAATAATTTGGCAGTAAAGCATTTGCAAATTAGGTTGGAAGAGGAAATTATCAAGGAAAATTGATAACTTTTTTCTAGATCAGAGTCTGAAGAATACCACAAAATAGCAATCAAAACTAGAGCAACAAATAATTAGAAGTTTGAAATATTCTCTGCTTCAAAGCCTTGCAGTGAAATTAGCCATTTAATTTTTCAAAGATTTTTGATGAGTCTTCTTAAAACTACTAAAGACAATTGAGTCTTTTTTATGATTTTCATTCCGTAGCTATTCTTCTGGTCAACAGAGATAAAAAAATGGAAAACATTCAACTGGGTTATATATTGAGAATGATTAACAAAATCTATTTTTGATGGTCTTAAAATAAAAGATTATATCATATACTAGTTCATACTTCTTCATAGTTTATAACCCTGTGTCTACTGCAAGTGTCAGTTAATGACTAATTAATGCTGTGGTAGTCTGCATAACAAATGAAAAAGAAATAGAAACCAGATTTTCACTTCCCAAGATGAAGGCACAATGTTACAACAATGAAGATCATCTTTGACCATTAAATCAAGAAAAACGCTTACATGTAAATATTCTAGCAAGCAAATATCAACGTTTGAATTGAAGTTACTCAGTTTCCAAATTCCACAGAATCACTAGGTTGGAAGAGACCTTCAAGATCATCAAGTCCAACCCAGCACCTCAACTAGACCATGGCACCCAGTGCTACACCCAGTCTTTTTCTAAACACATCCAGGCGTGGTGACTCCACCACCTCCCCAGGCAGACCATTCCAGTACTTTTATCACTCTTTCCGTAAAAAACCTTTTCCTAATATCCAACCTAAATTTCTCTTGGCACAGTTTAGGACTGTGTCCTCTCATTCTGTCAGTTGCTGCCTGGAGAAAGAGACCGAACCCCACCTGACTACAACCACCTTTCAGGGAGCTGTAGAGAGTGCCATGGTCACCTCTGAGTCTCCTTTTCTCCAGGCTAAACAACCCCAGCTCCCTCAGTCGTTCCTCACAGGGTTTGTGTTCCAAGCCCCTCACCAGCCTTGTTGCCTCCTCTGGACGTGCTCAAGTGACTCAGTGTCCTTCCTAAACTGAGGGCCCAGGACTGGACACAGCACTCAGTGTCCTTCCTAAACTGAGGGGACAGAGCTGGACACAGCACTCAGTGTCCTTCCTAAACTGAGGG
>WAAE01017031.1:0-25345 GCA_013400495.1 Nicator chloris
ATCTAGCCAAGGTCAACCCACCATGTCTTTAAACTATTCAGAATACCTTACTGAATCTTAATTCAGAAAGACCTCTGACAAGAAAAAGCTCAACAAAATACCACGTCTCTTCTTTTCCCTCCAGTGTGTTTCACCTAAGTCAGTGAGCATATTGGGAGTAGAGAGAGAAGCAAAATAAAAGTCTAGGAACAATCAGGGCTCACAGACAGAAGACAAATCTACTTTCGCCTTGCTACCAATGTGCTGATGGCTCCTTGTTGCCGCTTCTTGACGGAAGTCACGTAATGAAGGCATAATCATTAAAAGTGGCAGGTTGAAGCTTAAGAAACAGTGGGATGGTCCTGTGTCTTTACATCTACATAGATTTATCAAAACTCTCCCGACTAAGCTCCAGGCAATAATATAAACTATGAGTACATGAATCAAATGGCTGAGACACTTGGGGCAACCACTGGTGGGGTTTTAACGTGCCTGATAGAGAACCACCCCATAACTGACCATCAGGGTCCCCTCAGCCTACGCCCAGCTAGATAAAATTACAAGGCTTGAGGGTCAAAAGCTGGATGCTGTAGTGATTTAACCAGTGAAAATTACAGCAGAATTTTGACCATTGCATAGGCAACAAAAATTCTCCTTCGTCCAGGTTTACCTATGGAGCCACTGTGCCTCTGTTTCTCATGGATGAAGACCGGGAACTTGTCAGCATCAGCAAGGTTAAGCACAGCATTACTAGTACATCTATATAAATAATGTCATGCATGAATGGCATATCAGGTATGTTATAATTTGCTTTTGCAGCACTTTGGTTTTAATGACCATGCTGTGAATTTCTAAATAGTCCCATTTTCTTATGATTTTAGTGCACATTCAAGTGTAAATGTTTTCTCCAAAGCATCTGTCTCCCGTCCTTATCTTATTTTTTTCTAGCAAATGCCGTATCCTGTCAGCATACATAGCTCCATCTATTTTCATTACCCTTCTATTTTTCTCCTGGATCTAATTATTTTATATATAACAAAGATCATACCTGTTTGAGATAAGAACTTCTTAAGCATGAAACCAAATTTATGCTTGTCTTTTCAGTTTCTTAGTATGCAAGTAGGGCTCAAATTCTGTAAAGACAGTAAAATTTTACACCAAAATCCATGGGTCCTCATCAGAAGCCAGAACAAAGTGAGAAATGACCTGTAACCTATAAGATAACCTATGTGTCAAATGAAAAGAACACTTTTTTGCTTTATGATAGCTTTCCTCAGAGAGGCTTGGATTATGAATAAATGGGGAGATAAAAACTTACACATTGTTTTTAATCTTTTAATCATCTTAAACTACTAAAAGTAGAAAAAGAGCAGCACCAATAAATATTAAAATAGGAGAAAAATATTAAAAAGCAGTAAAATGAAGGTAGACAAATCATCCATCAACATACAAGTTACACAAAACATGCAAGTCAGATAAAGGATAAGTAGTAGTTTTTGAAGTCACACTTTGTTCTCAGCATTCAGCAGCAAGAAAGGAATAGGGACAATGTAGAAATGCCTCCATCTTTTGAAAAAAAAAATATAAAAAACAAAAAACTCCTGCCTCTATTGATCAAAAATGACCCAAAAACAGTTGTTTGATTTACAATACTGAGGAAACAGTCTCACACAAATCAGAATTATATTGTATTGGAGAGAAGCAATATCCCTTTTAAATTTTGGTTCTGCCTACCATCTCCTGCTTCTATGTAAACTCTTAGGGAAATGGTATACTGCACCAAAATTCATCTATGGCTGAGAATTCAAATAAAAGTGAAAAATAAAACTGTAAAATGACCAGTGAAAAGAATACTTTGATAAACATTTCTTAGGTAATGAAGCATGCAGAAGTATTTTAAAATAGAGGCAAAAAAACCCCCAGAAAACAAATTTTAAAAATTCTTTTGTTAAAACAATCCTTAATTAATGAGATATTTCTTATGGATTTAAACTTTTTTTCCAAATCTGTTTGCTTAAGTGTATGAAGGATCAGCTCAGAGTTCATCATAAGATGAGCTTAGAAGTAATACAGGCAGACTTAATGGACATAATGATATTCATAAATTCAGCCAAAGCTCAAAAGAAACAAACCCCTCAGGTACCTATCAAAGATAGGTGTGATCGGATTCACACTGTGTTTTGAGCTTTATCTCTTGTGTCCATTTGTCATAGTGTCCATTTGTCATAGTGTCCATTTCTGATCTGGTGACATGTCATTACATAACCACATGCAGCCTTTGCTCTCACTGTCCCTTCAGGGTTATTCACATTTTTTTCCTTCTCTGGTTTTGATGAAAACCTTTTGATCATTTCTGATAACCTGATGAAATAACCTCCTCTTGTGCTTTTGTGCAACCAGCCTGTTCCTTGGTCCTGCAAAACAGTTCCTGCAAAGGGAAGATGACAGTGGTTCAGCTTCTCTGGCGGAGGCACTCCTTGAGCAGAAGCAGCCTTGCATGTCCAGCGTTGACTGTCAGCAGCACGCTAGCAAAGCATCCTGGTGCTAGCCAAGAGATTGTTAGGAAAATGGTCAAACCCCTTGCCCTGTTTGTTTTGAGCTGTGTCTATCACACCCATGGCAATGTGTAATTTTCATTAAGGAAGGCATGCTGGTGAAACAAACCTGAATCTTGGTCGCTGGTCCTTCAAGGGATTTTTTTTTTTTTTTTTTNTTTTTTTTTTTTTTTTGACATAGCAGTCCTTTAGCTATTGAATGTGATAACAAAGTTTTTACCTGGAAGGAATTTACTAGTTGAGAAATTTATAACTTTCATCACAAATGCTATTCCAGGTGAGCATAGCAGAATGGAGATGCATCTTTCTTAACTAAAAAACTGTGAGGTAAAGGACAGGACTGATGGATTGTCTGGAAAAATCTTTAGCACCAATTCATCTTACAGCAACAATTTAGAATGCATTTTCTGGTTTAAGTTACTTCATTTGGGGGAATGTGAAATATACCCTAAGGGAAAAAAAAAAATCTCAGTTTCTGTAAGTTATATCCAAGTATTTTTTAGTACACTAAATGAATTTAACACCTACAAAGCACTTCACATGTCTGCCCAAATCTCTCTTAACAAATAACTGACACTTTACAGTAAAGATCCTACTTGCACATATTTTGATCACATAGATTTCTTTTTCCATGTTTCAGATTGTGTGTATTTCAGACCATGGGACATTGATTGCTTGTATAAAAAGAAAGCAATTCACTGCATGGATTTGACCTCCTGTGAGATAAGGAATGCCCAACGGTGCTGGGTTCACTGGTTTCAACAACACACAGATGGAAGACACGCAGATCTAAAATATGTTCTTCTAGAATTATGTTTCACTTTAGCAAAAGCAGAAATCTTTTTTTATAAGTCTAGTTAAATCTAATGCCAGAAAGGAATTAGAGCTAAGAAAATAGTGTGAAAGAGTGCTCTGTGACAGGTATTAGTTTGATCATTATGCATATATTGGGCTTAGGCTCTTCATTTTGATTTTACAGTAGGGGTTTTTTGGCGCTTCTTTGCTTTTTATACAAATGTCTGTTTTCGTTATTACATCTGAACAAAACACCAGGCATTAACACTTATCTTGGGCCTACGTTTGAATTTTAATAGATTAAATAGAGACAGATATTATTAAAGGATGTACCCTTGTTTCCTTTCTAAATGTCTGACTAGTAGCATCTAGTGAACTAAGTAGGGTTATTGCAAATGTGTAAGTAGAAATCTCCAATTATATATAAACATTAATTAAGGACTTACATTGTGTTTTCAGCACACTGAATGGTACTTGAATTGCAGCCCAACAATGGTTCTTTTCCTAGTCTCTATAAATAATTACAAGGATTTTCCTATAACTAAATGCTTACAGAGGAAAAGGTAAAGTCTGCAAATGTAACAAACATTATGGAGTGTTTTTAAAAATCAGAGCCACACTGTTAACACAAGAGGTAAGGATTTGATCATTCCGCTTGTTTCCATGTTTACCAAAGCTATCAGCAGACCTTACAACCCTTTCCAGCTGTGGATCTGATGGATGGAAGGGAAAGAATTTTGTGGTTTGCACAAAACACCACCCACAGAAGACTTGGTAAAGCAACGTTATTTACAATTTAAGGTTACTGCATACTAACGATTATTAAATTCACCTGAATCTGCATGTTAACACGAGATCTCTGATCTACCCTTCTCTTCTGATTTATGAATCATTAGTAATCATCAAGAAAGATATTCTTTCTTCACCAGCATTCTTGGCTAACCAAAAATGCCCTTCTTATCCATGACAATAAAAGTAATCTGTCTGATAAGGGTTGCCAGATTCTAAGCTTCTTGAGTTCATTCCAGCTACTAACATTTTTTAGGAAGAGGAATGTGTTCACTGGTACTTTGCAAAGCACAGAAATCCAGGGATATCTGTTTGGCTGTACTACAAGAATAAATTAGTAACTGGAAAATTCATTTTTTGTGATGCCAAATAAAACAACAGGATGAAATGAAGAATTTTAAACTGAGAGAACAATAAGTCTGTAATTATTCAGATAAGTTATCTGTCAATACATATATCACAGCAAGCATAGGAAAGGCTGCAATCCTGGAAAGGATGAAAAATAAAGACAACTTGTTTTGTAGATGAAATTGTATATGCAGCACACTGACATAGAGCCCTAACAAGATAAACATTTCATAGATTAAGAAGTTAAAATTACCTGTTGAAAATAGTACATATGTGGATATTATAAAACAGAAATAAGTCTTATTCTGTTATATATTATTTTTTCTCTCAGATTAACCATAAAAGTTAGGTGGCATGATCATGTTTTTTAAAAGCTTCCATTTAGGTTCCAACCTATAGTCTATCTTGTTGTTTTTTCTTATGGATAAAGCAAAGAACTCTTTTTATAATTATCTTAAACTTTGGCGGGGTTTCTCCCAGAACCTGTATAGGTAATTGTTATATCAAATTATATCCTGATTCTTAGAAGGTAATTGAAAATAATTTTTGCTGTGATCAAGACAAGCCAAGACAACTTTCTCAATGTTTATTTTCTTTCTCAATGCTTACTTTCTTTCTCATAGTCTGTCATACTAGGGCACAGAGTGGTATTGACTATTTGCATTTTTTATATGTTAGTGATTTCTGCAGACCAGAGATTTTATTCTGTTAAAGACAAAAGTAAATTCTTCAACATTTCCCTTCCTTTGTCCCAATACCTCTTCCTATAACACCTTTCTTAAACATTCAAAAATTATTCTTTTACATGAAAAAACTTTAAAAAGCTAGGTAGTTTTGTTTTTAACTTCTGAATTAAAGTCTGAACAACATCCATCTTTTATAATCTCCAATTTAACCAAATTATTTTGAAAAAATACACTACTATTAGAAAAAAAATGACTTTTTTTATAAACTCAATAAGCTGCACTGAAAGTTACTTAATTTACCCTTTAGGATTTTTTGGTTTTTGTTTGTTTTAAGAACAAACCAAGGAATTGCAACTGTCATGGGAATTACACTATACCTCCTTACACGAGTCAGACTGGTGACCACCCGTAGGTACAAACTTTAGTGAATGCACCTGATTCTCTGAATGCTTTGTTGCCTCAACCAGCTCACCATCTGCCTTATCCACCTGTTGCATGCTGCTTAAATCTTAGCCTGAAATCTCTAGTGCAAGGACTGTTTTGTGCAATTTGTGAAACACTTAGGGCAGTCAAATTCTGATTCTTGTTGAGATCCTTATGGACTTCTATCATTCATGCACTGAATAATTGTAAGATCAGAAATATAAATTACTCTGTAGTGAATTTACATTGTCTCAGACATAAACTTAGTGGTTTTGGCCAAGTTTGTTGTCATCAGCTATAAAAAGGGCTTAAAACTCTAGCACCTGCAATGCCAGAAGATAGCAAATAACTTACATCACATGGTTTGTGATGATCATCTAATCTTGAAAAAGGAATAGTTGCTTGAAATAAATATGTCTCTAGAAAGTGGAGTCTGTCTTTCAGTCTTGGGATCAAAAGCAATTGTGCATAAATATTCTATAAACTAAAAACTCTTTCCATGTTCTCCAATTTAACAGAAGCATGTAATCAAAAAATTCATCTTGGATTTAAAATTAAAACTTTGACTGGTAGCTCAGTAATATCATACAGCATTCAAACCTGAATTGCAGTGGCTCTGTAGTCCTGATTCAGCATATTTTATGAATTGTCCATTCAACCATAAAATAAAATGCTGGTGGAAAAACACAGTGGTAATTTTATGTTTGACACCATCCAAAAACCCCCATGAAACTGAGTTAATGTCTTTGCACTTTAAAAATCAGAACTGAATTTCCTACTTTGGCAAATTATCTGAATTTGCACTTCTTAATCTATGTATTATGTAAAGTTTGTGCTGAATGTTCACTGAGAAAGCAGAAAAATTATTTTTGTGTTTTATATTTTTGCTGGATGAATGGTGCATGTCAAGACTGCACATTTACTACAAGGGATTAGCTGAAGCCAATTTGGAAACAGGGTAGAAGCAAAAAAAAAAAAAAAAAAAGTGAAAAAATTATATGAAAACATTCAAAATGTAGAAAAGGTGAGACTAGGTCCTGACAGGCAGCAGATGCACCTAACATTGATGTAGTTTTGTTCTGACTTGACATCAAAAAGCCTCTGAGTTTTAAAAAGGTTTGGTGAGCAGCAAGAGTTGGAAGAAACCTCATCTGGAATTTTTCCCTCTGCCAGTAACAATTAAAGTTTGGTCCATCCTTTAGCAAAGAATATTTTTTTTGTTCAGGTTTTATAATCTGTCTGTAGTTGCCATTGCCTACCTATGAACAGTAAACACTTCATCATTCACTAAAGCATCTGCTGAGGCTCTTTCGGTTGCTCTGTGTGGTAAGAAAGATCAGCTTTTGTGGTAGTGATCTCTCTGGAACGGTGAATGTCTCCGTCTCTCTGGGATAGCTTTTTAACTCTGAGTTAAACACGGACTGAATGCCTGCTCTTGTATTGCTTCTTCAGAGAGGAAGTTTGTGTCCCTCATAAACAACAAGGAGCCCCAAAGCTTATGAGTTTGTGATCTATATCTTAAGATACTAACATCCAGAATTCAGAAATACTTAATAACTGTATAAAGTATTTTTCTTCTTCCACGCAAGCTGAAATTCTTTGTGGCTGCAGACTGAGAGATGCTTACAGACAGATTGTAAAGAATTATGTATTATGGGCTTTTTATGTATTCTAGCATTTGCGAATCTTGTAGAAGATTTTGGCTTAAATATATGAAATGGGCAATAAAACCTGTTATCATCAGGAAACAACCTAAATTCCTCAACTCGTTACACTAGTTTCTTAAGTCATGGACTTAAAGCGACTTGGGAAAATAAGCAAGGGTTAGTCAGTCTACATGCAAAGACTGTTTGGCAAAGATGTTTTCTGCCAAGGTATCTTGCTGCTGGATGCTTTTTGCATACTTTTAGGGGAAGAAAATGTGAAACTTTGACATATGTGGTTCTCCCTCTCTTAACAAGAAAGTGATCTTGTTTTAGAACTAACTACTGTTTTGAAAAAAACATAATGTAAGTCAGTGAAACAAAACAGAGAGGTTCCACCATGAAGATTTTGGAAAGAGGAATTTGTCAAAGGTGTAAAGAAATCCCATGCTTAACAAAAAAACCCCAACCAAACAACCCAGTAATGGCCTTCATGCACAGATATAGCTTGTCACTTGCTGTGTCAAGTGGTACTGTTTCCTTAAAAAGAAAACAAAGACATTTTCATTGATATTGAGGAAGGTAAGGTTAGCCAATGAACATAATTTTTAATATTAATTCAGTATAGAGAACAATTTAATCATTAATATTTTTCTTACCTCTTTAACAGATATATTTTTCTATTCTTTTTTTAATAATATTTTTCCTTTGTTGAGTCTTCTTCTTCAAAAGCAAATTAAAAACTCTGTGAAAATTTCATTTGATTTTATTTTTCCCAGCTAACAGAGCCAGTTGATGCTTTAATAGATTCAAGTGGTTGCTTTCTAGTTCTGGCATGCTATAGAGAATTAGAGAGAGCTGACATGGTAAGAGAACCCATGGGTCTTACCACACCCTACCAAATCTCCCCTAGGATGCCGCACAGCCCTTGCTGTGGGACTGGGACCCATGACATGTCCTGGTCCCCCCAGTGAGATTCAGAGACAGGCTCTGTCCTTGCTTCCCATCCTGCCTCTGGCCCTGACTCTGGATCTGACTTACCCCTTGCCACACCTGTCACACAGGTGTGCCTCATCACACACTGATTATAGAAATGAGCTCAAAACCTTGAACTGTGTGCATGTAACTGTCATGTGCACATCCACTAACAAATACTCAGCTCTGTCCTATGCTATGTCAGTCCACCAGGCTCAGAGACTGCTCAGACCCTGCCTGCACAGCCATTGCAGGAGGGAACAGCAAGATTCACCAACAGCTATTTATGTGCCTGATCATTTGCTCTTCAAACAAGCTGATCAACACATAAACAAATTCAAGTGCATGCCTACCTTGTTTTTGATGACAAGCACAATTGTTAAAAGGTATTGAGCACCTCTTGTGCCACAGCTGACATACTAATTTACAGGGAGAGAGGGTCCTGAGCAGAAGCACTTACTATACAAGAGTAGAAGTAGAAATAGTAACTTTCAGTCACAGTTGGATATAGCAAGATTATGAGATGAAAAATGTTGCAGGGGAAGGTCACCCAACCTGTTCTCCCAACCCATATTTTCTTATTCCAACTCTCTTTTTTTCTCTTCTGTGTAATATTACTGCAATGTCTTTCACCTTATAAAGATTAATTGCAGATGAGTTTTAATACATAAAAAAGAAGGAATTCTAAAGCTGAGCAAAACCACTTTATCAGTAAAATGTGATGAATAAATGCTCCTATATAAAAAAGTATTATAAATGCCATTGCTCCAAATAAAACTGAGGAATAAAAAAAAAAGTCTTGCCAACTGCAGCAATGGAAAGCTCAGTAGAATTAATTTACCAGCTTAAGTAGGAGAATCATCCAGTGCTGAGTTCAGTGTACCTACAGAAAACCTGGCTCATTTTAGCAATTAAACTAAGGCAGAAAGCTAAAACTGGACAGGGAGGAAAGTGGGGAGCTACAGTTGGTGACTGCAAGACTCATTTCCACTTCTGTATTTGAACATGTCACTACACAGAGCATTTCTGGTCAGCATCCACTGGCGTCTGTAAAAATGGATCCTCTGATACTTCTACATCCACCTGCTCTTTCTTTTTTCTGGAAGCACTTAGCCCCAATTTCCTTCTCTTCCCCCCATGATATACCTGTGTCCCAGGGTGGGTTAGGAAATGCCATGCTGTAAAACCGGGGCTTGGCTTAAGGAGAAAGAAGAAAATACTAGCTGTAAATCTATTTTCTGGAAGGGAGACAAGGCAGACAGAGAGGCAGCTGGTGACAGGAGATGTGTTCCTCTGTCTTGACTGAGATTTGGGAGGATATGAAAGCTGGACTTCCTGGTATTTTCTGAGTCTGGCTTCACTCCTACCTGGAGCCTTATCGGTAGTACCCACACACTCAGAGTCCTGAAAACCAGCATTATCACAGCTTCAACACACAAAGAAAAAAAAATCAAGCTAGTTCTTGACAGTATTTATAGACACTCTGTACAGCATTCAGGAAGAGAAAGCTCTGGCATATGCTAGAGAAATGCTTTTTCATTTTTCTTACTTAAGAAGGAAATTGGTCTTTTTAGACTCTGTATCATGTTAATGTCACAGAATCACAGAATCAGAATTGTTAGTGTTGGAAGCAACTCTGGAGAACATCCCATCCAACCCCTCAAAGGCAGGATCACCTAAAACAGGCTACACAGGAAAGCATCCAGGGGAGTTTGGAATGCCTCCAGAGAAGGAAACTCCACATCCTCCCCAAGCAGCCTTTTCCAGTGCTCCGCCACCCTGAAGGTAAAGAAATTCTTCTCCATGTTGAGGTGGAGCTTCCTGTGTTTTAGTTTATGGCCATTTCTCATTGTCCTGCTCCTGGGCATCACTGAAAAGAGTCTGGCATCATCTCCTTGAGAGCAACATTTAAAATATTTTTATGTGTTAATTAGACTCCCTCTCAGTCTTCTCCTCTCTAGAATAAAGAGGCCCAGCTCTCACAGTCTTTCCTCATGACAGAATGTTCCAGACTCCAAACCACCTTTTTTGTCCTCTACTCAAGCCTTTCCAGTACCTCCTTTTCTTTATTGCACTGAGGAGCTCAGGACTGGAAACAGAACTCCAGATATGGCTTTACCAGGGCTGAGTAAAGGGGCAGGATCTCCTCCCTTGACCTGCTGGCCACAGTCCTCCCAATACCCTCCAGGATACCATTGGCCTTACTGGCCTCATGGACATTGTCAGCTCATGGTCAACTTGTAATACACCAAGACTCCCAGGTCATCCTCCAGGAGCTGCTCTCCAGCAGGTCACCCCCAGCCTGTGCTGGTACTTGGGGTTGTTCCTGCCCAGGTGCAGGAGCCTGCATTTGCCCTGGTGGGCATACCTCATTATGTCTCTCTCCACCCAATTCTCCAGCCTATCAAGGTCCAGCTGAATGGCAGCACAGCCTTCAGGGGTATCAGCTGCTCCTCCTGGTTTCGTGTCATCAGCAAAATTGCTGAGGGTACATTACGGAGATTAAGCTGAGGGTACCTAATATGGATTTCAGTGGGCCAGCTCAAAAGTGTGTGATGGCCACGTTCCATACTGATATTTGTCCTACTTGGGCGTCCCCAGCACAGCTGCACAACCCCAGCTCAGATTTCACTGACAGACGACGGATAGAAAGCAATGCTCTCTCAGTTGGTGCCGTTATGGATGCAAGTGAAGGAAGGGATTTATCTGTTTCTCAGGTGGTGTGAATTGATACAGTTTCAGCATCCCACCAAATATACAAACCACACAAAAAACAACAATAACAACAATTCCCAAAACCCAAACAATTGTAGTAAATTGTGATCAGGTTTTATGACTGGGACATCTGACTATTAGGAACTGAACTGAAAGCACACCTTTCTGTGTGGAATAGAAGTCATCTATGATGACTTTCAACCATCTTTTTCTCGCTGTAGTATTAAATCAGTAGTTTAGAGATGAAAAGAACTACACGTCTTCAGCAAGTCCCTGAGCTGGAGCAAAAGGAACCAATACTAATCCCCTGAGTTCCAAAAGTTATTCTACTGAAATATGCCAGAGAATCCATATCTTTACAGCAAAAAAATTATGGTACCTAATGGAAAATAAAAAAAAATTAAAAAAAAAAAACCCAAAACAAAACAAAAACACTGTGAGAATGAAAGAAAAACTCAGTAAGTATATTCTATTTTCTTACATGTTATCTGTGAATCAATTAAAGTAAAATATAGGGTTTATTTCTAGGAATCTAAAATATTTGAGCAGCTAAAATTCTCATTTAGTACTTCTTTTATGTCTTTTTTTTTGTCAAAATATATTTAGTTCAAGATTATGTGTGTTATTGTATAAAGTTGCAATTTTATTCCAAGAAAAGCTTATATAACAGCAGTCCTTTTGTTAAATTTTATGCACCATAGAAACTGTTGCTGTCAATATTTTAATATTAGTTAGACTGAATGAGACTAAGAAAACCCTAAGCATGTTATTCTAAACAGATGGTTGTCATGACTGCATACAACAACTAAGAGTTATGATGCATGTTTATGGAACTTGAAATCCTATAAAAAATTCCTGTGAACAAATGCTGATTGAAATAAGCTTTGGGAAACATTTCAGCAAAATAATTCATTTTTATTATTTTCTTGGTTCTTGAGATGTTTTTTAACATTTCTAGATACATGACAAATGGCTTGCCAAAGACTGTGTTCACTTCTTTTCACCAAGAGTGAAGAAAAAATGTCCCCTCCACAGCGGGACTGCTGCAAGCATTCCTTCAGGCTTGATAATAGAAATTATAAGTTTGAAAATGAAATTATAAAGAAATGCAAGAAGCACTAAACGGCTTCCTGAAATTCAACGTAAGGCATTGTCACTTTGCTTCACCTCCTAGTTTTTGAATAGTAGGAGTAATTGCAGAAAGAGCTCTGTGAGGCAACAGAGGTCACATACATGGCCATATAAGGAGACGGTCTGTGTCTTCCAAATAGATTCATTAACTTTCAGGGGATTTAGGTAATTGTTTCACTCATAAGGAGGCAAGAGAATTTAGGTGAAAAGCCATGTAGTAGTAACACATTGTTTAGAAGCCTTTGTCCAAGTACTTAACTATATAAAACATGGATTTGATTATAAAATATTCTATCAACTGCTCAATATCAATATTTTTCTCAACTGCTACCAGCTCCATGCATTCCAGGAGTCTTCTGGATTGACTACAGCTTGCTGTGCCACTTGCTGTGTTACTATCCAAGAGATGTGGGGGTGTTTTGTAGCTGGAGCTGGAAGGCCTCGTCAGTACCCTCCTCCTGATCAGGGGCCCGTAGCCACAACAGTCCCTTTGTTGCCCTGGTCTCTAGTTCTTACCCATAACCTTTTGACCTGCTCAGGGCTGTTCTTCAGAAACAACTCTTCACAATCTCTCCCACTTCTGATGCAGAGAGCGACCCCTCCACCCTTTCTTCTTCTTGTGTCCCTTTGGAACAGCCTTTAGCTTTCATTCCAGTTATGAGACTCTTGCCACTAATTCTTGGTAATGACACCTAGGTCATAGCTGTTCAGCATCACGGTGGCTTCCACTTCCTCCTGTTTGTTGCCTGTATTGCAGGCAATGAGAGAAAGTTAAATGCTTCTCTTAAGAATTTTCTCAACGTTCCCATCCTTCCAGTTTGTTTCTTAGACTCAATCATGATGTGAGCATGGAATGAATCTGTGTAATGTCAAATGATACAAGGCAGAACTTCTCATGCTCAGTAGCCCTCAGAGTGCTGGGATGATGAATAAAGTGTTTAAATAGAATTAATGCACATGCTGGAGCCAGTGCTGTTTAGACAAGTAGAGTTCAGAAATGTTTCCACTACATTCTGCTCTGCACAGTTGTGTACTCTTCACCTAATGCAATCCTTCTGTTCCAGTACTTGTGCTCATCTTGTGCAGACACACTCAAGTAGCAAACTTGTAGAGAAATAAATGGTGAAACATATATTGCAGAAGGACAAAAATTGTAGGAAATTCAGAGAAAATCCTCTTTAATTTTGTGCCTTTGTTTTGGTTTTAAATATTTTATACATGCTAAAAGCAATAATCTAAACATGAAGGATCTCTCTATTTGCCTTCTGGAATATTTCCAAAAAGTAATTGTATTTGTCTGGTTGTTTTGTATATGGCACAGTTTCCTTGACTGCCTTGAGCTGTTTTAATAGATGGATAATCTTGTGAATACCAGCTCCATTGAGTATTAACATATTCATTGGTATCGATTCTCCCTGATTTTACTGAAGGCATCAAGTTTATAACAAGGATGATGAAAGTGTTGCTCAATCATAAGCTACTATTAAAAAGACCACTGCTTCTCTTCATTCTCTTCTGGAATAAACATGTTCTCTGTAAATCCGTATCTATTGAAAAAACCTAGCAACAGAAAAAACTAGCAGCAGCAGAAAAAACTAAGCACCTTGCAGAACAGGATTTCAGTGTGTGCAGTGGTTCAGAAATGGCCTCTAAAATTCTGATGTTGTCATTGCCGCAAGGCATCTAACATATAAGAAGAATGTCCCAATTCTGGATCTCAGGCAGACTTTACACAGACAAAGTGCAACTACAGTTTTCTGCCCTATTTCCTCTCAAATTCTATCATAAATAATAAGTAGCAATAAACTGATACTCATCAGTCCCTCTTTCCTCTAAAGCTAAAAGTGTTCATCCCTGCTGTGTGGAGCTCTGTGCAGAAGGTATAGAAAAGAGTAACAAATGGAATAGTGGTACCAAAGAATTTCTGACTGTCCTGGTTCTGGCAGTAGACAGGAGTGGCATGGCCAGGACCCAGAGTTTGTTCTATACCACCTCATGCCATTTCTGGGTTTGGTGAAATGGAGTCTTTTTCAGGTCAGGTAGCCTGGCAAGGTCAGGTATTGTTGGGCATTCCATATGGTATAGTGGTGAGAACTTGTTTGTGAATTGTTCACCTCTTGCACGCTTTTGTTCTTAATACTGATATTGTGTCCTGGTTTAGGGCAACTTTTGGGAAGAAAACCTCTAAAGGCACCCTCCCCCCAGAAAGCAAACCCACGTGGTCCCTCCCCCAACCAGTTCGGGAAAGATTTTCACGGAGAGGAGTGGAAAAAAACCTGTTTATTTGACAGGGTACTCCCAGCACAATAAATTAAACGATGCCAGATGACAAATTCAGACAGACAGAACGTCTTTTCCTCACGGTGCCCCTTCGGTGATGGAAGAGTCCTGGGGTCCGGGGGGTGTTCCGGCGGCGCAGAGGGTCGGGTGTTGTTCTCTGGGTCTCTGGGTCTGTTCTTGGTCCAAGGCAGATGTGACAGTCCAAGAGTAGAAGAGATAAATTTTGGAGATTGTCTTTCCTTTTCTAGCTAGCTAACTAACTAAGCAAAGGTCGGTCTGTCTCCCTCCTCGCCCATCCAAAAACCCAAGGGCAAACGAAAGAATTCAGAGATAACAGAGTTTTCAAAACTTCCTTTTCCCTGATTTTCAGAATCCTTAAAGGGACAAGACACAATATCCAACACAAACAGCCGACAATTTGGGGATACAGGGCATCTTAATGTCACCCCAAGACATATTGTTACTGTTCATTTTATTATCTCAATGCTGTTTCCAGTAAATTATTCTTATAACAGCCCGTGTTATATTTTGTCCTTCCAATTTTCCTCTCCAGCTTGCCACCAGAGGGAACAAGGAATGAGAAAACAGTGCATTGTTTGGGGTGTTTCATTGGGAACACTGAATGGGAAGTACCCCTCCTAAACCATGGCAGTGAACCATGTGTGTAGAATACAGATTAGCAAAATAGACCATTTTCTCATATGCACTGCACAGTCTACTGACTGATTTACCCAAGCTGTCGATATGGCTACAATATTTATTGTGCAGTTCTGTTCAAAACCTTGTCATTTAAAAACCTACAAGTAGGCAAGCTGCTAGAAAATGAAACTATCAGAGCTGGAGTTAACTTTCTAAACTGTGCAGAGTGCACACAGCATATGATTTAAATAGATTTTCCCATATGGATGCAGAAAATTGATGTTGTATTTCCTGGATTTTTTTTTTTTTAAAATCATTTAAGGTACCCATGTGGCCAAAGAAGAGCACAATTTACAAAGGCTTTTAAAACAACAGGTCATGAGATTTTTTTCTTCAGAGAATGTCCGTATATAAGTACTGTGCAAAGCCTTTCCTTTTTTCTGTAGTTCTCCAGTCTTCAGAATAAAAGGCACTGCCGTATGTGTCCATGTATTTGTTGAAAGACCTTCATAGGGACTCTTATAATGCCATAACTAGATACAAATAGCTTTGGTATAATAAAATAATGAGATTAATGCTTTGGTGCCTCTTAGATCGGAACCTCTAAATTGTGCTCTTAATAATAACAAGGTGAAGTGAATAATGACCTGAGTTTGGTGACCCACAAGTAGATTCAGATGAATACAAGTGATCTAAAGTACTAATTTTTTTTGGACCTTTTTAAGAATCTTGCAATTTTTTTCCTTTTTCATAGCTGTGATGAAAATCCAGAGATAAAATATTCCCAGTGGAATTTCATTATTTTCCCTAACTTTCTTGATAGGTCATTTGTATAGAAAGTAGAGAAGACTAAAGGATTTGAGTCTAAGCAAAAAGACATTTCTGAGGAATAGGTTTTACTTGTAAAACCCTCAGTCTGAGAAGTGTCTGGAGCTGAAAAAAAAGGAGAGAAAAGCAATCACAGTACCTCATATGCCCTCATATTTCTATTTCCATTTAGTAGTGAAGATTTGTCAAGTCATTTATCTTTGCAGGGGGACAGATCATTCCTGCATCATCTTGCTCACAATGTGCTTTCTTATGTGCATATTTCTGCTTTCTCATGTGCATATTCTGCTTTTTTTCAACAGTGTTTCATATTTCTCTTCTTTGATCTGTGTTACCCTAATTGCAGCATCCTCCAAAACATCCTTGAAAAGTATAAAAAAAATAGAGATGATCTAACAAAATATTGGTATTGATTACCTTTCCTCCTTGGGCTATTTGTCCAATCACCTCCTGTATCTCCTGCAGTTCTAAATTATCTGCTGGAAATACAAATGGCATTTGGAAGCATCAGAAGTGTTGGGGTTTATATCAATATATGTGTATACAAATTGCATATGGACATTATATATTAATAAATATACACCAAGCTCTTTAGATTGGTGTTTTCAGCTTTGACACTTTTTTCTGCAGCCTATAGTCTTTCTAGATAACTTCTTTACACATTCTTGAAGGCTGCAAAGCAAGAACAGTTTTGCACTTCAATACCATTCAGAACACAACACTGGTTCTGATACTGGCATTTCAATGTTATTGGCATGACAAGTGTATACAAACATCAAATAATCTCCTGATTATAAACATTTCATAGCCATACTGAATGATATACACATAAAGCCCTGTATAAAGATTCACAGGTCTGAGCACAGTTGAGTACTAAAGCTTAATTTTCATTAAGTCCTGCCAAACCAGCAGAAATATTACAATTTTCTTTTTTCTTTTTGTTCAACTTAGTACCATCAACGATAAACTTTCAGTTTCCTAGAATATGCACGGTTCTCCAGGATCCTGCTTACTATCCTACTTCCCCCCAGTCTCAGAGGCTGTGATGTGTTTTAGGTACAGTACCTGCAAATGAGATTCTGCAAGGAACCAGAACTCCTAGTGCAAATATACCTTAGAAAACTTTTCTCCTATGATCTTGGCTAGTGATTGCTCAAGCAGGTTGAAGGCACAGCTTAGGTGATGGTTTTATCAACAGATGGATTAAGAGATTTTTCAGGCAGATACCACTGGAGCCTGTGAGAAGTCTCATGAGCCCTCAGCTCATCCCACACTGATGAGAGCTGTTGAGTCACTTTCCTTCGTGGTCCTTCCATACCAGAATACAACCAGTCAAAATCCCTCACAAAGACAGCACATGTATTTTCAATGCTTTTCTTTGTATAAAGGTATATTGGTTTTATTTTTCTGAAAGACACCCTTCTCTTATCTGACTCAAGCCCTTTTTTCCAAACAGGACTACTTTCTATATTCAGGTTTCTCAGAAAACTCGTGAAGGCATTTTATTTTGTCTTTAACAGAGAGAACTCTTAATAAGTTTCAACAGAGTCTGATTGGTAAAAGTAGTGCTTTCAAAATGTGGTCATAGACTGGCTCCAGTATTACATTTTTAGATAATTTCTACATGTCATAACACTAATGGCTGGCTAGGCAAGAATCTGATATCCTTGGAGAATGGCTATAAATGTATGTGAAGAGAAATTTTAGAAATTGAGAACATAGAGAGCCAGTCAATGTCCACTAGTGAAAACTATGATAGGTGGATACATACTAATCTTTATCCTTCAGTTAAATTAAGAGGAACCTAAATAATAGTTATTTCATATCGTTAATTACTGAAAATCTGTTTTATGAACACTGAAAATGATGAAGTAGAGTCATACAATTGACACACTAAAAACAGCACATTGTCCTCTCTCTGATGAAAATGAGAAAGACGGGAAAACCAAAATATTGGCAATGTTGATAATGTTTTTAATGCAATTTTACTTTTGGAAGGATGGATAATGCTAATTACCTGAGCATGCTGGTTCTTCTAATGAAAGAGTACATATTGATGATCCTACTGTAGACTTGGAGGCCATTATCTTCCAATCACTGACCAGTTAAAGCTTCTTGGTACTGTAGTGAATGAGATGTGGAAGAGAATAGCATCTGCTGTTCTGAACATAATATTCTATACTAACAATCTACAATACAGATGATCTGCAATATAGGATACATGTATCAACGACTGCCTAACAACAGAATATTGAAGGTTTTTTCTTCTTGTACCATAAAGTCTAAACCAGGAAGGAGGATTAGAAGAAACAGCTTGCTTGTTCTCTCACTCGCAGAATAGTTTTTTAGCTTTTTATTTATCAAAGAGGTTTCAAGTCAATACACATATTAAGAAAAACCCAACTAAGTAATTTTTAACATATATTTTCATTGATCCTACATGTTAGGTAAGAAGATCTTTTTGGAAGCACTAATTTGGCTTTTTCTCTTAGATGCCAGTGTATAAGCTTAATCACTTTATAGACTAAATTAAATCTCAGATCATGACATGATCTTCAATCTATGTAACATCATGGCATGAACTAGGGCTGCTTGCTACAGACAAATACTAGGATTTGTTTGGGTAAATTCTTTATGCAATGTTCACCTAGAAGGCAGTGCTAAATAAAACCTCTGTTATTGTACCTTATTTTAAAAAGCTTGAGAATAAAAAAATTATCAACTATGAGGCAGTACAACTAAATATAAGTAGGATTTGCTCTGTGCGCCTTTCAAAGTCACAATGGACAAAGCTCACTCCTGATTTTTGATGTGCTCCACATTCCTTGTGTACCCATACTATATTAATCAGTGACCAGGGTGTGTAAACAGTGACTAGTGGGACCCTTTAAATCTAATCTCCCCACCTGAACACTGATGACAGAAGGGGAAACAGGAGGCTCCCACAGCACATGAACCAGAATTCAGCATTCTCCAACAAATTTACACGAGAAATAAATAACTTCTCTGCTGTAATTTAAAAAACCCATAAATATCAAAATGTGCAAATGACAGTGAAAATCTTTGTGTCTGCACAGAGGATGGAAAATTATTATTTATGTGGTTAGCAAATTAATCACAGATACTACATAGCCTGTATAAGTTCCTCTCTGAGGCTTAACAAAAAAAGTAGAAATGTAAATATCTATAAAGAACACAGAGAGAAAAAATATTAATATTTATATATGGATATGGAATATCTACATGAAATGATACTACATGCTGAAGAATCTTTAAAGTTTCCTTCCTTCACTGAAAAATGTGTTGCCAAACTCTGGAACTGACTGCCCATGGAAGTGGTGGAGTCACCAAGCCCTGAGGTATACAAGAGAAAAGCTGTATGTGGTATGTGCTAGTCTCGTTGACAAGATGGTGATCTGCCAGGTTTTGGACTCAATGATCTTGGACATCTACTCCAGCCTAAATGATTTTGTGATTCTCTGCTTATATTTAGCAGGAAACAGGGAGGTCATAATTTGTAATCATATTAGAATTCACAAGTTCTGTTCTTGAAAAGATTCTTCACTACATAAAGCAGTAAAATTTTGACTGACCAAGAGAGGAAAAATCTTTCCCTATAATAAAATAATAATCCAGAGACTGATTCCATAATTTGAAATTAATTCTAAAACCATAGCACTGATTCCAGAGCATTTCAGGTCACTACGAAATGCAGCAGGCCCCCAGTTCAATGCTCTGCTTGTTGACCTGGTTGCTGAGTGTTTTATCGCACGGGAACTGGAAACCCTCCAAGGAGGGTTTGGACCAGCTGACCCACCATCATCACTGGAGAAAATCTTCTCTTTGTTTTCAGCCCCTCTGTTCCTGCTCAGCTATGTGCTGATCAGGACACAGGATGTTGTTCCCAGAGCCATCCCCAGTCCCATAAGTGCCTCTGTTGGGGCTCTGCCTGCCTAGGACGTGGCTGTGCAGTGCTCCTGCCCCAAGTGCACAGGGGTTCCCTCAGCTCCTGGCACTCGCCAGTCCTGGTCCCAGTGAAAGGCAAATCCTATCTCACACATATTGGACAACCACAAGGATTCAATATTTTCTCTGACTGATTGAATGAGTTGCTAATGGTGCCCCAAATATTTAGCAATTTTGCATGGCCCGTAATGCATAAAATAAGCTGAAATTAATTATTTGCATATGAATTTAAAAAAAAAATCTCATATATAAAGTGTGTTTGGCTTTCTGCCCTGTCAGCTAGCAAGCATGACAGCCTTTCCCAGAAGAGCAACTTCTGGTACGTGTGGCATAACTCAGACCAAGCCTGGCAATGTAATATTATTCCAAGGAGAGGCACATCAGGAAGATGGCATTGTGCTGGCAGGTGTGCACAAAGTTATACATACAGTTATTCTGTTTATTTCAGTAGCTGACTGCTCTGGGTGGGGGCTGCAAGTATTCAGATAAATTTCAGGTCCTCTCTCTAAACTCTTCTACCTGCTGAAAATGCCTGCAGCATACACAGTGTCAGTCCCTCTGGTTCTCAGAAGTTGTGCAGAAATCCAGAGACAAAATGAAAGTACAGGTGGAAACACTGAGGAGCAGGGAGGTGAGGGGGAGCAACTTCTTTTTCTTCTTTTTCTTTTTCTTTTTCTTTTTCTTTTTCTTTTTCTTTTTCTTTTTCTTTTTCTTTTTCTTTTTCTTTTTCTTTTTCTTTTTCTTTTTCTTTTTCTTTTTCTTTTTCTTTTTCTTCTTTTTTCCTTCTTTTTCTCTTTCTTTTTCTTCTATTATTACTAATAAATTAACAGAACAGCAAATTTTACAGATGCAGAAGGTAGTTATTTTGCATGAGCATAAGAATTAATAACAGTAAGTCTTATCCATAGCCACTGTTTCTGGTTAATTCCAAAGAGAGAGTAAGCCTTGAAACCTGATTGTCTCATTAAACAGGCTCTATTAAGAAACTATAAAACAATTTGCACTACTCAATCTTTTGAATCTAGATGATATTTTAAAAAATGGTAGCCATGAACTCTGGGTGCATAATATAATGTGAAGCCTGATGCATTCAATTAAGAGTCAGGTAGCTGAATATATCATTTCTATTTAAAAAATGTTATAAAAATAGGTAAACAAGTTATATAGCACATGAGGCAAACAGGTTATTGTTCTGGAAAAAATATTGTTTCATTATGTGCTAGCCTGCGACATGGAAAAACCTCAGGAAACCCCATCTCAGGATTAAGGCATGGAGAACTTGGCTATAGCTCAGGCTGCAAGTTTGCAAGAAACCTTGAGAGAAATTCCGTGGGCATTCTTCAACCCATGGGCAAATATCCAAATAATATGTGACGTGTCTGAACCTGAACAATAATTTTCCTCTTACCACTTTTTCAATCAGGGGTGTATTTTATCAGCTTCATCTTCAGTGAAAATAAGATAATGAGTAGTTTGAAAAGAATAAATACACCATAAAATATAGATACCTAAACTGTTCCTGGGTGGGAGGGGGCATTAAACTGACAGCATTTCAATTACAAGTCCCTAACACATTTTGACAGGTGTGCCTATTGAATGCCTGTTTCAGGTATCCATCTGAAAACACAAGGTTTTCTTAAATTAATTTACAGAAATCAGGTAAATGGAGACACATAAAAAGAGGCAAATATAAATTTTGAAATAGATATTTCTGAAATTTGTCATTCCTCAGGAGTAAAATGAAAAAAATAAGTTAAATTTAGGGAGGGTGAAGCATAAAACTATTTTATGCTTAAAATGTAGAATGCAATACTTTTCCAAATAATTCCGGTTTGTGATTCCTGAAAATTACCAGCTTAACCCTACAAATGACAACCAGCATGAGTATAAAAAAACCCTTTCTCTTTTTATTTTTTTGCCACTTGCTTTTAGACAAAACAAGGAGAATTAAAATACAATGAAGCTAGCCATGTAGAAAATGATTTTTTTTCATTAGGGGAAAATTGATATTAAGTTTTAAACAGTGAAAACATTACTATGACAGTTGAATGACAAATAGAAAGGTAACTGACTGCTAAACTACTAAATTGTCTTTTTATGAGCTGTGAATTTGATCCACAGGCAGTTTAAATAAATAATCTTTGAGATCAAATTCATGTTTCTTAATTCAAAAGGACAGAGAAACATTCTTACTTGTTTAATTTATTCTATTCAACATACAATTAGAACATGCATCATATTTAGAAAGAAGTGCTTCAAAGAAAGGATAGCTAGATATTGGAATGGGTTCCCCAAGAAGGTGGAAGAGTCACTGTCCCTGGAGGTGTTTAAAGAAGTATTGGATGTGGCACAGAGTGCCCCAGCCTGATTGAGGTGATGCTGTTCAGTCATAATCTGGACTTGAGGTCTTTCCCAGCCTAATTGATTCTGAGATTCTGTGATTCTGTGACATGTCATTCACTTCTCATCTAAGATACATCCCAAGCCAGAACAACAAACACAGCAACATTTTCAGAACTGGAGAGTAAAAAAAAGAAAAATATAATTTTGCAGAGAAGGAGGTGAAATGTGGCTGAAGGAGCACTGATTCCTACTTTAAAGATTTCATTTAGTTTTATAATGCTCATATTAGTATGGTGCACATTCAAGTTAAAGTAATTGAAATGTTTAGACATTATGGTGAAAGCCAGGAGACCAAAAAAGAGGTTTCAACATACCTGACAGCAGTAGATTTGAGATGGGGCAGAGCAATGTGAAATTACATTGTACCAATTTTGTGTTCCAAGTTCTAGAAATTTACTATGCTACAAAATGTCATAAATTTGTCAATATAACTAATTATTATTTGAGTAGTACAGCTACCTTCAAGAAAAAAGACAATGCTTTTGAGACTAACAGCTACTGTGCATGGCAGATAAATATTTGATGATGGCCAGCAGGCCTAAAGAGAAACATGTCAGATGGTAGTTAACTTCAAATGTGATGTCTGACGTTGTCAAGGTACGGGGCTACTGCTGTGGCAAGGGGCTTTCCTTATTCTTCCATTCATACCCACGTGTCTGTTCTACACTACAATGTCCTAGCATCATTTTCTCAGTCCACTTCTCATGCATGTGTATCTGCTTGTTTTTTACATGTCCATCTGTGAAGAACACTAGGGGAAAAATGTGATAGAGGTGAAAAATTAATTGCCACTGATCTATAACGGACACCTGCCATGAATACCATTTGATTTACTTGAGTCTTGAACTGGTCTCCATTGTGAATACTGTAAGCAATTATCTTTAGTGTAAAAATTGACAAAGTGCAGCTGCAACTCTTGTTCATAAATATAATTGATCATCCATTTCAAAATTTTAAGCAAGTGATGAATAGAAAATTCAGAATTTATAATAAAATATAACTGTTTTCACACAATACACAGTTCTCATTCAAGTTTTCTGCAACAAAATGACTTTGAGGGGAAAAATAATCCAAATAAGGATTTATATGTCCAATAAGATAAGTAACCAGAATGGCAGTTAATGAAGGAAAAATCTTTCTGCTTTCTGCTAATAAATCTAGAGCTATTGTCAGAGACGATATCATATAACTAAATCCTGAATTACATGACATGGCTCATTACTTAAATCTCTTGTTATTCTCTGAATTACCATAAAGTGACAAGTGCTCTGTCAACATGTTGTCACCTCTATAATGGCTGGACTGTGCATGCTCCTTGTAAAATGCTAGCAGGATCTGGAATGCCACTCTTAGACACTCTTAGATTTTTGAGATTCTTAATGACAACATACTGAAACCAGACATGGTGTTAAAAGTGTTAGAACAATAAAGATCCTCCAGATGCATTGTAGAGGCCAGAAAATATCCTGCTTCAGATTACAAAACCAACTTGTAGCCATCATGCTAGAACCTGCCCTGTTTGACTCCAGTTAGAAATGTTGATAGCTTGATAGCAAGCTTGGAAGCAGATGAAGCTGAGAGTTGTCATATCAGACTCTTTCACCTCAGTGCAGAGAATGTCACATGCTAAGGCATCTGTCTGGGGTATGGGAAACTCATTACCCACTTCTGCTATCCAGAGTAGGTATTGGACCCAATTTTGCTAATCCTTTGCAGGGTTTCACAACTACACATGCAGAAAGTTATTCCTGTTTTTCTGTTCTCTGGTTCACTGAATGGTTAATTTTATTTTCCGGTTCAACAGGTGATACTAAGCAAAGATGATCCAAAATCTGTTCCAAAATCAATTAGACTGTTAAATTTGAACCATAAACTCCTATACTTCATTAGGCCCCAAGGTATGATCAAGGGAGGAGGATTTTTTCCTCATTTTTAACTTTCTTATAGTTCAGAAAATTCTCTTCATGCAAAACATTTCAATCTTATCTTCCACCATATAGGTCTTTTAACTTATGTGAAACCATGGTCTCTATTTCTAAGGCATTTTGGTTTTTTACCTTGATGCTTCTTATACAATATTTTTGCAGGAGGAGAGTGCTGCTTTGTTTCTCTTTCCTTCACTGTTTTTAAATGTTTGGTTCTTTGATCTCCAAATGACAAGAAAATGTCATATGGATTTTAGAGATATTAGAAATAATCATATTTTTATGCTTATTTATTTAATGTAAAATCTAACGTCATATCATAGAATAGCTGTGTTACTTTCTGTTTTACCAAGCAGTCCAATGAAAAAGTAATTCATATAAATCCTATACTGTTTAAAACTTTTGAATAAAACATGTTAACCTTGTCATACTAAGTGACAGATAGAAATGTCACCATTGTTTGCCTTGGACAAATAATCCATGTACTTTATGTATAATTCATCTGATCTTTAAGAATGTTTAACAATATTGAATTTAGATACATTTCAATACTATGGTGCATCAAACCCCTTTATCAATTTACATCTGCACCTCATCAATTTAAGTCTATATCACTCTAGCTCCATGTTAACCCTCATAGGTTTGGAGGGTTTTTTATAGCAGACAGACACTGACATTACACAAGTTGTACCATTCTGTGTCCTCCTTGTGGCCTTCTTGCTACACCCTGAACTTGAGAACCCATAACAAACCCAGGCTGTACATCCATCACAATGGCATTAGCTGCAGGGACACCTATCTAGTAGTTTTTTGTCTCGGAGCCATCAGATTCCAAAAAGGGATTGAAACACCAGTATAGATAAGATTTAAATCCCCTGGCTGAAATAGGGTTCCTATCCCCTCCTAAAACTTCCTGCACATCAAACTTGAAAAAAAAAAAAAAAACAAACCTGAAAATGAAGTCTCTTGCATGGCACAGAGAGGGAAAGGTGTTCCATAGTCAAATTCACAGGTGCTTGCAGAGTCCTGCTGACACTCCTCAGTCTCAGAAAAGAAAACATGAGGGCCTAGTAGCTTTTAAGATATAATTTTTGTGAAAGGTACGAGCCCTGTACTCTCCATTTTGCATCAACCCAGAGCCAACACTTAAGGGGTTCTGATATGACAGGATCAGAACATAAGGGTTGTGGATGGACATTTCTAAAGAAGAGTGATTTTTTTTTTTCATTAAGACCCCCAGTTGCTGTTAAGTAAAGCAGCTGAAG
>WAAE01017032.1:0-18986 GCA_013400495.1 Nicator chloris
AAAAAAAAATAACAACAAAAAAAGTTCCAACAAAAACCCCATCAGATTAGAACAAAAATCGTTGTACCTCAGTGCTTCTAAATGTCTCCTGCCTTTGTGTGAATGTAACAGAATATTGAACCTGTAAAATACAAGTTTCACCACAAGAATTCTTTCTGCACCTTAGCAAACATCCACTGGTAGATCCAGCTCACTGGTAGATCACCTAGCTGTAGCAGATCAGGTATAGATAGCACCGATTCTCAGACATTGCAGGCAAAACATTTAGGAACACTGCTCAAATGTAATTTTCTTTCCAGTGTAGTATGTATTTGTGACTGAGGCAACCAGAAAACATTTACACTACCACAAAGCTAAGAAATAGCTACAAGTTTGCTGCCTCTGTCCAAATTCTTTGCTTACTCGTAGAAAAACATGTCTGACTTCAGTACAATTTTCTTAGCATTTCAAAGGTGCCCTTAGTCTCCAATGGGATGCAAGGTGTAAACAAGCCAAGAACTTCACCCAAATTGACTTACTCTTCAAGACAACTACAAGTTACAATGCCCAGCAATCTTTATGACGCCATTATTTTGTTTCCATCAACACCACTTGCAGTGGCTTTCCTTTTGACCTTTTCAGCTGATTGTTCTCATTTGCCAGACTGATCTTAATGTTGAGAGAAAGATACAGTCTCTTCTATAATTTGCTTTTAAATAAATTAAAGCACTCTGGTTTTACTCTTCTGAATCCCATTAAGTTCTACTTAATAATGATGTAAACAGCAAGTAGGCTCCTCCATTCCACCTGGTACAAACTGTTTGTGGTCTTCACTGTACACAAGTGTTTCCAGGGACAAAGAATTCCTGTATGTACTATGGGTATATCATGGATAAGAAAAATATCTAGAGATGTAAGATGGACACTTAAACTAGCAAAAAAAAAAAAAAAGGCTATGAAAACTGTATTTGTAACTTTCAGGATTTAAGTGCACCTTGAGAAGGAGTCAAAAAGACCATGTCCTCTCCACCACCTTTTTAATTTGGAAAAAAAAAAAAAAGGTAAAGAAGGGAGATATTTTTCTTAAACTCTATGCTAAATAGCTCCAGGACAATGGAGAAGAAAGATTATCTCTACCATTAAGTAGGAAATATGGGAATCTTAAACTGTGTGATTTGTATAGGATGACTAGCATGTAACACCATGACGTCTACCTCATCTTTTCCCCAGCAAAATGCTTTTCTATTTTCCTTGCCAAAATCATTATTCTTCAAGACGTAAGTTGACCAGAAGTTGAGAGCAGAGACACTGGCAAGTAACTTGCAGGGAAATATGCATTGGCTTCCATTAAAGACAAGATTCCAGCTAAAATGATTACTTGGTCCCCCTTGGCATGGTTGTTAAAGTGCTACATTTTGCTACTGTAACACGACTTTCTAACCTCACTATTTCTATACAAATTTAATATTGATTTCTGTTGCAGTTGCTGCCAATACAAGGTCCTGAAATACGGGGCCCCACTGCAATCAGAAGGAAAAAGATGTACAATGGAACCAGGGATGGGTTAAAGAAAACACAGGGAAGAACATTGTACTTGGCTGTACAAGTAACTCATGAATACATCTTGAGAAATGTCCTGGATTATCAACTGCAATAAAACTCTCTCAATGAGGAAAACAGGGATGTCCTGGAGAACTAGGAGTTCTGGTTTTCTGTGTTCACTTCATGCATGGTTTGAAAAGATTCCAGAGAGAGAGAGAGATGAGAGAGTGGCAGAGGGAGAGAGCAGAAGAGAGAGGGAAAACAGAGAGCAGCAAGAGAGAGAGAGGGAGAGAGGGAAGAAGAGAGGGAGAGAGACAGAGAGAGAACGCAGCCACAGAAAGCTCATTTTTCCTAGTAGCTAGAGACAGATTTAAGCACTGTCCCTGTAAGGAGAAAGACAGCAAAACACCATTTGGAACATGGCTGGGATAGCAGGGGTACAGAAATAAAGAAGGGTTTTATCTGCTTCTTATGCCGTCAAATTTAAGTGGGAGACTGAGAGCCCAATTTTTAGTTTAGCGGCAGCAGTTCCTCCATAAAGAACATATTCGAAGAAAGGACAACGCAGTAAAGCTGAAATAATGATCAAAGAATGAAACAGCCAACAATTACACAGGTGTATGCTTAAAGTGGGCAACAATTTAAAAGATATAAATCAAGAGACTTTAGAAACAGCCGTAAAGAACTCAGATCTTTTCCTCTCAATGTTGGCACACAGCATGATCTTCTTTATCATCTGCTATGGAGTAGTCCTTTTGCCTATCTTTAAGCAACAGTTGGCAACATCTGTAAGACACAAGCCAGAAACAGCCTTCGGCACCATTACAGTAGTAATTACTTCCCCTGAATTGATGAAGACTCTCCAAGTTTCCACATAAATTCCCCATTTCCTATTGAAACATAATGGCTTAGTTTGTGAACATTTCACTCCCTCCAGAACCTGGATGTGTTTGAGTAAGAATAAGTAACTACCCAAATTATTCCTTTATATCTAAAGCAATAGATGTTCATCATTTTCATCTTGCTCAACGCTGCACAGAAACATAGGATGAGTGCCTGCACGCACTTGGATGGAAGACTATTTGGGTTCTTTTGCATTTGCTTTAGCACCATCTTCATATGGTTGAAAACTACTTCAGTCTTCAACTTCTTATCTGTTGGTGTTAGGCTAGTATGTTTCCTATTATTTTTTTTCTTTTTTTACCAACAGCCAAGATTTAAAAATTAGTCCTTCTAAACTTTGAAAACAGAAATCTAATAGTCTGTTGTAAATGCTTGTTAATGGGCTGAATTCTGCTTTATCTCAGGCATCTTTTAGGATTCCTCAACTATATGCAGGGACAAAACACAGTAAGAGTTTTAAGAAAGAAAAAAAGAGTAAGCAACAATCCTTATCTTCCCATCTTCATCATAAAAATGCAAAGCTACCCATAAAGCCCACTGCAAAAGAATGCATTTCCTGGAGGCACTGTGCTGTCTCACTAACGAACACATACAAAATGTACTGTACAGATATAGGCTGGAGGTCACAAAATCCCACTGCTGACAAGCAAAAAAAAAAAAAAAAAGCATATTTCACAGTCAGGAGATTCTCACAGAGCCACATTTCACAACACAGCAGCTGAGTAAGGATTTTTAAAAACAGCAAAAACATCAAAGCATGTTTAAGGTCCCAGATACATGATTTCTGCTCAAAATAAAAACTGTCTGTTCCCACTGTTTAAAGGGAGAGAGAGTTGGATGTGGTTGTGGGTTTGTGCAGTGACGTGCATGCACAGCATCATAGTAGGAAGTTTGCAGATCCATGAGGAAGAGCACGAGCACATGTTCACACATCCCAGGACAGAAGTGACTGGGTGCCTATTCACACACTCAGGCACACACATGTTGATCAGGCAGGACGAAGGCAGAAACACAATTTCACTCACATGCAATTCTTACCTCTTCTCTGTATACAAAACAGATTTAGAGCCTGAGTGAAATAGCTTGGCAGTCAGAAAAGAGTGATATTTCTCATGTAGAAAATACCACCCAAGTTGCAGAAGTCATTTTTCTTGCTACTCTTCCATTCCACGTGCACGTTGGCACTTCATGCCGACATGAAGTCATAGTATATTCCAGGAACAGCTCTAGCCTTTTTTCTTCCTTTTTTTTTTTTTTTTAAATTTTTTTTTAGAAGGAAAAGCAGCAAATTTACCAAAATTGGCTTAAACCATGACGACCAAGACCCCGAAAGACATGTAGATGCTTTAATCGTGGGACAACCATCCCCCAAGAGAAAACTTGGGAATCTGTGTTCCTCTGAACACCAGCAGAGTCAAAACCACAGTGAGGTCAGTGGATGACTGTGGAAGACAGAGGCTTCTGCAGGCTCTTAACCAGTTTGCCTGCAACTATATTAATAACCTGGCATTTCTGACATTTATAAAGCAATCCAATAATTTCTGATAGAAACAGTGGAGGATTATGTACATTTTGCTTTATATAACACCATCAATTGAGCCTTTGAAGTGACACTGTGGGTCTTAGATGGCTTTTCTGTACTTTTAAGCCACTGGTACTTCAACTGGAACCCAAACAGTGCTTTCCAGTGATGTGGCTTCCTTCACAGACATTAATTATGTTCTAAAGCATTCTGATGAAACAAAGGATTGAAAATGTGAATACATACACTGCCTGCCGATTGCTGCTACCAATCTAAGATTTTCAATGGCCCTAAAACCACAGAATGTAATCTCCAGTTTTCCAAAGCTGTGCCACAGGATCTATATCCTGTCCCTCCAACTTCTAACCCACTAACAGAATGGCAGGAACCTCAGGCATTAAAGCAGTTTTTAGCAGGCACCACTGGAATTCCAGGCATAGAATTAAAAGCTGGTTTTGCTTTGTAGTGACAAGAAATGATTCCAGCTAAAAAATGCTCTGTAGCAGGAAGACACAATGACTTGGTCATCTCTATGAACTCTGAAGAGGCAAGAAACTCCCAGCAGAAATCAAATGTTACAGAAACCTACCACTGACAAATGCTGATACATCTTAAGCCCAATGGCCTGACAGAGCTGGGAAGAAAGGGTTCTCTGAAGCTATAAAGCCTCATTGTCAAATCACTTAAAGGATGATAGTTATTCATCAATCTGTTTCCAGTCACACAGCTCTGGTGGATTGGTTATTTTTGGTGAGTTTTTTAGGCCTAGACTGAAAGCAAAAAGAAACAATATCCATTGCTTAAAACACTGAGAAATAAAATGCACCAAATAATAGCTATGCCAATCTTGCAGATCTGCTATTGGAAATTCCTGATTTATTAGCAGGGTTAAAATGACACAAAAACATTCACATCAAAGTGCAAAACTGAGGACAGATATTCTTTCCTAAATACATTTAACCACGTGTACCAAGAGGAAAAGAACACTTTATCAAGGGATTGAGAGCAAGTCCAAATAGAACAGTTTTATCAGATTTTTCAACTTGCTGCATTAGTCTCAGTCACACAAGCAGCACTTTCATTTGCTTTGTCCTCTAAGCAAAGCTCAGTTAAAGAGCACAACTCCCTTTTATTCTGAAGCTTGCAGCCTGCAAGCAATCTGGACAATTTATCCAAGCTCAGACACCACACGAGGAGGCAATTGATTCCTGGGTCATGCTATTTTTAAAGTCTGTCTCTCTGCCATGCCATCACTTCTATGCCACTTCTACAGAGGATGACAGCTTTGGAAATGCTTCAGTGGAGAAGATATGAAAGCCATATTAAAAAAAAAAAAAAAAAAAGGATTAAGTATGGTCTTACTGTGAAAAGTGTACAGTTGCAGCTTTTTCTTAAGACCTTTGTGTTTAGAGGCATAATATAAAGGTGATGGTCACAATTTTCACTGTTACTCTTAAGCACTCCAAGGATCACGGGCAAACAACACAACAAAACATCCAAAAATTTAAAGTCCTGCAGGTGAGCACCAGGTTTCAGACTCAAAGGAATGCTTGCAGACCAGCCAGTTCCAAAAGTATCCTTTGCTGTTTAAGGAAAAGAAAAGTGCACTGAGAAACGGTTCCACTTTCCCTCAGTTCAGTTAAATGCTGTTTGTGATCTCTGCTACAAAGCAGAGGGAAGGAAGAGGAAGAGAGAGAAGAAAAGGGAGCAAATTTGTAGCTTCTGACCATCCAAGAGTTTGGTAAAGGTAAAAGGAGTTTTTAGGAAAGGAAAAAGAAAAAATCTACACAGGATTATCCTTAAGGTTTAGCAGAATTGGCCATTAAATACAAAAAAAAAGAAAAAAAAAAAACAACAAAAAGCCAAAGCTTTTCTTCTTGATACAAAGAATTATATAGNTTTTTAGGAAAGGAAAAGGAAAAAATCTACCCAGGATTATCCTTAAGGTTTAGCAGAATTGGCCATTAAATACAAAAAAAAGAAAAAAAAAACAACAACAAAAAAACCAAAGCTTTTCTTCTTGATACAAGAATTATATAGAACAATATTTTTTACAGTGAGAACAGTCAAGCACAGGAACAACCTTCACAGGGATATGCTAGAAACCCCATCACCAGAGGGTTTCAAGATGCAACCAGACAGGGAGCATAATCTCAGTTAGGCTTCCTTTTCCATAAAAGGTTGGATCAGATAATTTTTCAAGGTCCCTTTCAACCTGGGCTTTTTCATAGGCCTAGGACCATTAAAATGAGGATTTAGTTAAACCATGTGAGGTTTAACAACTAGCTCAGTGCATTATACATTCTTCTTCCTGAAGAAGTACCTATGTGGACCAAGACTGCCAAAAAACCCACATGCAGTCGATTTTGTACCATTGTTAAAATTTCAATGTATCATCTGTCCAGTGGTATCAGCAACGATACTTCTCAGTGACAACAGGACTGGTTGGGCATTTACATCTGTGTACATCTGTGCTCATGTCCACGCTTTTTCAGTTTTATCACTATTGATTTTGGATTCTCTGCTTACAGTACAACAGTATTTACATTACTGTGATTTTTAACTGTACATCTGGAGCCAAGCAAACAGACTGGGTTTGTCATCGCTTGCTTTCCAGCTGCCAGTCTTTAAGTCTAGGCCACTGAAGTTTACACCAGACACCCCTTTGCTCTGCCAGCCTCTAGAGACTAACTTCCAACTCTCCTCTATGCATTTCCTGCTCTGTCCATAAAGAAGTGAGACAGCTGGAGTCATTAGATGAAGGGGTCAGTGCTGGTGAATGCTAACGAGGCTGTTGCAAAGGGGTTATGACACATTTGGCCATAGACCATCACCTCTCTGAAACTTCAAGTTACAAAGAGGTGCACACATACGGGCACACAGAGGAACTGAGGTACAGGAAGAACAACAGACTTTTCCTGCAGAGATAAAATAAGCAAACATGAAAACAGATGTAAGAGAGTGACACATTTTTAAATCCACTTGGTGTAAGAGAAACTATGGTTATTTCTAACTTTAACAAAAGGTCTGATTGTGCTGCATTAAGTCATGGCCTTCTAACTTTAAATTAGGCTACTCTGGTAAAACAGCACTGAGGGATCACATCAGAGCCTTCTGTAAAAGCTAAGCCTTCTTAGAACTCAGGTTACTTGTACAGGTGACTAACACGTTTTCAAGTTCAAGACACCACAGGTTTGCTGCCACTGATCTCTAAGCTCTCCAGACTAAAGTTAGCTCAGATCTGTCTGTGTGCATCCCGCATTTGCCATCCCAAACCATGGTGCCAAAACACTACACTGATAAGTTGACACTGCTCACCATAATTTCATTTCAGCATCAGCTAACATGCATACTAATGGTTAGAGACAGAAGAAAAGGAGAATAAAAGGCATTCAGTACCACACCTGTCAAGTCACAGAATCAACTGGTGTTGCCTCTGCACAGCAATATGATTTCATAGAGACACGGCATGTCACCAAAACAGCTACTTGTTTGTAAGTACTTCAGGATTAAAACTTATTGGCCAAGAGTAAGCTAACTTTTTATGTTTTGATGATGTTCTCTAGAGCACATATCTGCTTAAAACACCAAGCTTTGTTAATTTATCCACTCAAGTGATGCTCTGTGAAGTAGGACAGGAAAGCAGTGATATTTCTCAGCTATTTTTTCACAGACTGTCTAAGAATGTCTCAAAAGGTGACGTGCAGGGTTATTTTCTTCCTGGGGAAGAATAAACTTCTGGCAAATCTATCTATTTAGCCCATTATGGTATTCCTCTACATGGAAGGTTGAGATAGGAGGCCTGAATGCACAGAGATAAGCATAATCTGGGGAAAATGTCAAATGCAGAAGAAAAGGAAGAAAGGTGTTAATGGAAGAGTAACCAGAGCCAAAAATTCTGGGAGGACAAATATTTCAAGAGGTCCCAATCAGAACATTAAACATGGATAAGCAAAACCAGTAGCTATTCAAGTTCAGTAGAAAGACAACCCCTGAAAAGAACAGACAGCTGAAAGTAAAGAATGAGACAGAAGAAAAACCATGAGGCAATAACAGACAGTCATTCAGGCCCAGATAAATATGGAACTCAAGAGACAGCAGTCCATGGGAAAAAAAATTACATGAGATGAATATGAATTTTAAGGCTGTAAAATTCAGCCAAACCATGTAATCTGGAAAGGCTGTAGTACTGTTCAGAGGCAGAGCTCTCAAAAACTCTTCTCTCACTACTTGGCAAGGAATCTGATGCCTGTGAAGCTTCAGAAGAGCGTAGCTCAAGACAAAAATATCATAGACACAAGACAATATCTGTAACATGACAAGGGAAAAATTGAGTTCAAGATTTTTGGAAGCAACAGAGAAGGTGAGGATCCTTCAAATGAAACATATCCATGGAAATTGGAATATATGAAGACAACAAAGATGTGAAAAGTCTGCCCGGCTCACTTCTATATACTCCATGAACCAATTCCATCAATGTGACAGATGTAAAAATAAAAAAGTTAAGGACGAAAAAATATTAAGACATCTGGGGTTTATAGAAGCTTCTCTGATTTTTTTGGATAAAAGATATTAAAAACAAGGAGTCTATTTTAAGTACCCTAAATTTTCATTTTGGACAAATCAGACATTGAAGTTCTATGCTAAGTGGTCAGAAAAAAGTAGGAGAAAAACATTCCTGTACAGCATGATTTCAAGAGGTGAGGTAATTGTATATGAACTGTCCAGAGGTCATGTATCTCTCTGTGTGTGTATACCTGTGCATGTGCATATGTATAGCCACCCAAGATAAAAGTGAGGAGGAGTGAAAGTTTTCCATAGAACAATTTGAATCTTCCAACCTAAACAAAGAATCTTACATTCACACAAAAGAATGTGAGAGATGAATTTCATCTCTTTTAATTAGGAAAGGAGCTTTCAAACTAATTCACCACTTTTATTGCTGTATTATTTTTTTTTTTCATCCTAAAAACTCTCTAATTCAATGGAGTCTACCAGCTCTAGGCTACCGACTCTTACAGGGAGAGAAAGAAAGGACTCAGAGATAACAGACTGACAAATTTTGGAAAATGCCACATGCATCTGCAACACACCGGGCAAATATGATAAAAATTAGCCCCCAAAAGATGATTATACAGAAATCAATCCCATCAAAACCAGACTGTGACAGAACAGACTTTCAGAGAAGCCAGAGTGCAGGCACCAACTCTGATGAGTTCTGGATCCCACCCAGAATAGATAGATGATTCAAAGCTGGGCAGCGAGTCAGGCTTCAGAATCAAACACTGCTATTCCACACAACACCAACAAACCCAAAAGAGACTTAATGAACCAGAAATCCAAGTAACCCACCCTCTGACCTACTGGTGAACTGTATTCCCTCCTACCTTATCCCAAAGCCAAATATAGAGTCAGCAAGGCAAGAGTCCCAAGGCCCTCTGCCATTCTCTTGAAGAGTAACTAAAGAGTGCAGTATGCATAGTTCCTTCTGCAAGTTCCATCAGAAAGGCAGACTGGAGTACCACCAGTTACTAATCATTATCTCTGTCTGCATAAGAGAATATGTTCCTAATTAAATTATAATGATGTTTGAAGTTAAAAGGAGAGAAGGAAGAAGACATGCTTTTGGGTTCTTCAAAGGATTTGGGATAAGAAAGATTTTTTTTTTTCAGGTTGGGTCCATAGATGCCACTTAGAGATATTTACTCATTTTAAAAAAAGGGTACAGTGCCATCAATTTTCACTTCTCTAGTTATAGAACTGGAACCGGACTGTGTTCAGACAGGTTGGGCAGGGCATAGTTAGTGTTGATAAAGAAAAGACCCAGTAAACAGTGCCCAGAAAGTGTCACTGAAGCCTGCCTCGGGAAAGCTGAGCTCGACTTAAAACCACTTAAAAAGGAAACTCTCTACAAATTAAGACTTGTTAATGAATAAAAGAAGATCAGGGGCAGAACTGCATGCTGATTGTGAGAAAACTCAATTAAGGAAATTGTACCCATCTGCAGTCTTGAAATGAAATGTTCATTTCTAGAAAACCAATATTCCTGCTTCACAAGAAGAATCAGAATAGTGAGCAGGTTAAAGCCATTTTCATAAACTAACAGTTCTGCCTACATCTACTCCTCATCTCTGTCTTCTATATGAAACACATATAGCAAGAGGAAGGTTCCTTGCAGAAATATTTTCAAGCAAAAACAAAGTCTGAATGTTAGACTCTATTGGGTTTGTGTGGCAAGGTTTTGGTAGCACTGGCAGGGGTGTGGCAGTACAGTGGCAGTTTCTCACAGGAGCTGCCAGAAGCTTCCTCTGTGTCTGACAGAGCCCATGCCAGCTGGCTCCAAGATAGACCTGGACTTGCTGAACAAGGCTGAGCCCACCAGCCATGTTGGTCGTGGCTCTGGGATAACATATTGGAGAAGAGGATAAAGACTGTTAAACAGCAACTTCAGCTGGAACAAGGAATGAGGATACGCACAAGAAACAGCAATGAAGACATCAAAGGCAGTAGGGGTAGAACTGCTTCAGCTGTAGGATCAGAGATTCCCCTGCAGGCTGTGGCGCAGACCGTGGTGTGGCAGCTGCGCCTCTGTAGCCTACAGCAGTCCACAGGGGAGCAGAGATCCATCTACAGCCTGTGGAGCTTGATGGTGGAGTACATACCTGCCTGCAGCCTATGGAAAACCCCATGGCAGAGCAGGTGGTTGCCCAGAGGAGACTGTGACCCCATAGGAAGCCCATGCTGGAAGAGGATCCTGGCAGGACCTGTAGGCCCATGGAGAGAGGAGCACACACTGGAACAGTTTGCAGGCAGGACTTATGACCCCGCAGAGGACCCAGGCTGGAGCAGTTCACAAAGAAGAGCAGCCCATGGGAAGGACTCGCACTGGAGAAGTTCATGGAGAATTGTCTTCCATGTGTGAGACCCCACATGGGAGCAGGGGAAGAGTGTGAGTCCTTCCCCTAAGGAGGAAGGAGCAGCAGAGACAATGCGTGGTGAATGTCACCCTGTGCTGCTTGAAGGCAGGAAGTAGAGAAACTGGGAGGAAAGTTAAGTCCAAGAAAAGAGGGATGGGAGGAAGGTATTTTTAAGGTTTGGTTTTACTTCTCATTATTCTACTCTGATTTGATTTGAAATAAATTAAGCTAATTTCTCTAAGTTGAGTCTGCTTTGCCCATGAAGGTAATTGGGGAGTTATCTGTCCCTGACTCTATCTCAATCCACATGCCTTTCATCATAATTTCTCTCCCATGGCCAGCTGAGGACAGTGACAAAGCAGATGTGGTGGGCACCTGGCCTGCAGCCAGGGTCACCACAGCACACACATAATTGATCAAGGAGATAATCATCTTAAAACAGCTAAACTTCTGTCTTGCATAACAAATAGTCTGAACAAAGCTCTAAACCATACCAGTAGAACCAGATTTGGGCCAGCTTTGTCTGACAGCCAACTCTACTTAGCCACCATAAAAAGATCCGTTCTACTTCCCATGTAACTGTGAAATTCAGTTGTGTTTCAGAGGCATAATCTTTATATAGCACACATTAAATATAGTCCTGCATGATATCTACCACAAAATTTTTCCTACCTCCTTACCTGATAGCAGGTGTGGCCATTATGACTCTGTACTTGGCATTGGCTACTGTCCATAAGTCAAGGGCAATCCAGCCTTTTACAAACATTAAACACCTTTGGTGTTGTCACCAGGAAGCACGTCAGAAGTGACCAAGCAGTCAGCTGTGCACAAGGCTCCCACAAATATATCTCAAACATACAATGGGGAAAAATAACAAAAAGGGCATGGGCAAAAACATTTAGCAGAAGGTCCTTACTCAGAATGAAAAATTTTCCCACTGAACACCAGGACAAAAATCACCTGGAAATTAAATCTCAGGTTGCCAGTACCAGAGAGCCAAAAAATTCCCTAGCTAGTCTAAAACCAGTGCTACTAAAAATATTTTTGTAACTGAAAGCCTCTTTAGCAATGAAACCTTCATAATACTCTCTTTTGATAACTTAACTAGCTTTTCAATTTAAAGCACTATATCTTGATTTGATAAATGGAGATGCTGGTTTTTTAAAACAAACCATCAGGTTATTGTTCAGGCTACATTCAGGTTATAGATGAAGTGCTAGATGGTAAAAAAACCAAAAAAAGCCAAATCCTAACCCCAAAATAAATACAACAGAATGCTTTCATTATATGTGAATCTCTTTAATTAAAAAGCATTTGTTTTCTGCTAAGACCACACTACCCATTCTTCCTCATATTACAGCAAAGCTATTGCATTATTTTTCAAAGTAGACTCCTTTCAGCAGCATTAGTGCTGCTGTATGCTTACACACTGCTCACATACTGAAGGCTAAAGCTTTCACATGTCTTTTCCTAAAAACAAATAATATCCTGAGTTGGAAGGGACCCACTGGGATCAGGGATCACTGAGTTCAGCTCTTGGCCCTGCACAGGACACCCCAAGAGGCACACCATGTGCCTGATAGCAATGTCCAAACCCTTCTTGAACTCTTGGTCAGGCTTGGTCCTGTGATCACTTCCCTAGGGAGCCTCTTCCAGTGCCCAACCACCCTCTGGGTGAAGAGCCTTGTCCCGATATCCAAACTAAACCCCCCCTGACACAACTTCAGGCCATTCCCTCAGGTCCGGCCACTGGTCACCACAGAAAAGAGCTCAGTGCCCAGTCTGTTTCTTCCTCAAAATGACCATTGGAAATGGATTGTTTTGGCCATTTGCCTTTGCCTTATGAATGAATGGCAACTGCAAGATTTAGACAAACAACTGAGCTGCACTTGCAAGCAAGGCTTACAGTACCATGCACAGTATGCTCAGTGTATCACAAATGTATATATTTACTAAGAAATTAAAGAAAACACAGCAGGAATGTTCATCATCAGGCCCTCAAGAGTTCAAACCTGTTAAATGTATTCAATAACACATTTGCCAGGAGGGTGTTGACAGGTGGAAGGTAATAGCAAAGAATTTTGTCATTCCTATAAGCTGAATGCAGCCGTTTGTTTCCTTCTACGGACATTATATGGCCTTTTAAAAGCATATTTATTTCTGGCTCTGCCTGTCCTGTATGAACCTTCTCCCCAGGATTACAGACTGAGAAAGTACAACTAATCCTGACCAAAGAGCTCTAACAAGACTTACCAGCAGAACTCGGACTCATGAATCTCTTCCTCAGTTTCTGTGCAACAAGTGAGGAGCCAAAAAGAGAGAACAGTGAGGGACTGTTTATTGATGTTTGATTAGAGTCCACAGGAAGCCACATTTTGGGGTATGGCTGAACTTCAGCCTCCTAAGTCCTTGCAAGTACTGACCAAGCATCAACAGCATAATCACCCTTGACCTTTTTAGTGTCCTGAGAACTCCTTCAGTATCTATTGCCTGCACACAGGGCTCAGAACCCTCACTGCACCTCCTGAACTGAGCCATGGGAGCTGCGCAAAACCTGTGTCACCTCCATGGGAGAGGGAGTGCCTGGATAGCACAGGGAGCACAGTCACATAGTGATTCTCTCCCAATTCTGTGACATAATTCCAATGAGAGAACAGAAGTGGACATATCGTACAATTAATGTCACTTCTCCATCTTGAGAGACGATCACAAAATGCAATCAAAGCATAAGGCTATATGAGGCAAAAAATGGAACGATTTTCAACCAGACTAATTTCTTACGTAAGTAGAGCCAATCATTACCATTCCTATTTATAACCTATCAAAGAACCAATCAGTGACTACCAGCTCTTTTTGTAAAACAGAAGAGTATGCTGGGTTCTGAAAAGGCTCAGGGCATCTCCAGATAGCTCTACTCAGTCTATGCTGGCACTGATTAGAGACCTGTAAATTTAGATTCTTCCTGCTGAAGTTCATTAGGATGGATGAGAAAAGAAAGATGCTGGTTCTGCTTCAACAAAGATGCTGGTTCTGCTTCTTTGAATACAATCAAAGTCAATTTAAATGTATTTAATTATGATCATCAAAGCATAAGCACCTCATATGATGAATTATTAAGACTGTTTAAATAAATCTGTTGGAGAAAAGGAACAGTAATTAATTTGAATTCCTGATCAGGAAACAAGTCTCAAATATTCTTTTGCACCAGTCCCAGGAACTTCATTACTTCATTCCAGGAGGAAAAGAAAGTTATCTTGGTAAAATCCCAGCAGTGGGGGAATACAAGGAGTGCAGGATACAGCAAGATGCGTGTGCATACCTCCCAGCTACAGGAGCAGTAGAGACAATAAAAGAGGGTGTATCTGAACACTTGCTATTGGAAAAATTAATGAAAAATTGCCAATGAAAAAATTTCTTTGGTGATAAAAAAAAAAAAAAGTCCTCAACATACACAGAAAAATACAAACAACTTCAGAAGAGCTCTGAACCACTACATTCTCCTTAAGGCGATAGATCTGAACAAAGTCGCGCTACTCTCACACCATCTGCTCTGCCTGCCTACTATCTACCATGTGCTCTGATACAGGAGCCAGATCTTTTGTTTTGGCTTTCCCTCCTCCCAGTCTCTTGTCCTGTTGAGCCAAAATTTCCTAGTAAACTTCAGACGTCTTGCCTGAGACTGGTACTTCCCTGCGAAAAGTCCTGGTTTTGATACACTCTACTAAATAAAAAGCTGTCTTGTAAGAGACATCTATCCTAAATCATATCGCTTTAAGATCAGTAGCATCATAGTAAGGATAGTATAGAGCAGCATGCTGAATGGACTATAGTTTTTTTGACCGAATTTAAGGGCATTTGAAGAATCTTGTAAATGATGCCATCAAGTACTGCCCAGAGAGGGAAGCTGCATGGGAATATACTGAGGTCACAGCAAACCTTACTCAGCTTTCTCTCTCCCCTCTATGCCCGCCCTCAAGTGCAGCTTAGCGTGGGATCCTGACAGCAGGAGGTTCCCACTGCAGGCCTTTGGCTTCATCTCTCCATCAGCCTCCAGCTTCTCAGTTCTTCTCAGGGACTCTCCATGCACTCTGAAGAAGAAAGATCCCAGGCATTTGTCTGGGGCTCTGGGAGCCGCTTGCCTCATTCCTTCTGAGGAAACAGCTGGAAAGTTGCCCTCCAGAACTCATTTGTGAGCTGCATCCCCTCCAGAAGTTTTATCAGCTGTTCATTTCAAGCAGGTTTTTATAGAGTAATGGGAGAGCTGGACTGGATGAAAAGAACTGGATCAATGCCTTTGCCTATCCCAGGTACCAGATCCTCAAACCCAAATCATCCTTCACAAAGTCCCCAGTTAAAGCTTTTACAGATGCAGAAACATGCAGGCCACTTTCTCCCTCTTCACATCTCACCCTCCTGGCCTTAGAGTTAACAAAAAGTTACACATACTGTCTGTCTAGGAAAACACAGTCACCTTTTCCTGCTTCTGTTCGAGAACTGACTGGAAAGGCTAAAAAGCTCTCAAGTCTAAAGGATTTATCTAACCAAGACACAATGACACTGATAATGAAGAACATAATGAAGAGACGCACAATTTTAATTATCTTCCCTCTTAGGGAAAAACAGAAGGAGAGAAAAACAAGAATTCTCTTAGATCACAGGAGGATTGTAAGAAAGGGGAAGAACTATTAAAGTTAGAGAGCAGTGTTGGCATAAAACCAAAGGGGCATCAATGGGCTTGGAAATTAGAAGCAGATTTATAAACATCAGAGGAGTGAGGTTCTTGAATGGCTTCCCAATAGGAAGCAACAGGAGCAAAAGCCATTCGTGACAGAGATTGATAAATTAACTAAGGGAATCCTGCAACATAATTTCCTGCAATTACAGAAATGGTGTACTCCGTGACTCAGGAGGTCTCTTTCAGTCTTGCACACCTCATCCTCTGCTGAGACAATACAGAATAGATAAATAAAAACTAGAGACAAGGTACATTAAAACTGGAATATTATCAGGGCAGCTAGAATAAGGGTGAGTCTGCTTTCTTTATTAAGCAAATTTATGGAAGTTTTTTGAGCAACATTTATTCGTCTGTATGTACTTATGTATTTTCAGGTAAAAATTTGGGTTATAAGGGAAGACTGAAACAGGAAAAAAGTTCCATGATATCTATGATCACCTGCAAAGAGCAGGATGGAGGTGATCCCTCCCACCTACCATGCAATCAGTAGACTACCTTTGTAGAAGTTATCTTCACTGACCTGCATGCACGGGTTAAAGCTGTCAAATGAACTGTAAAAATAGGCAGATAAGTACGAAAATTAACAAAGAAAATGATGAAGGAAGAATTTAGGTGAAACGAAGTTTTATAGCTGAGAAATGTGTGGATGGGCATAGAAATGATCACCTTCTTTTTCTCGACCAAAGACATGACCAAAGTTTTGCTGGAAAGAAGTCTCTGAAAGCATTAAAAAGAGTCAGCAGGAAGAAATCACATTCTTATTTCTATATTGAAAAGCCCAGGATAATACCACCCTATTCTACACACAGGAAAACACTAAACTCACAAAGCTTAAAAAGCATGAAAAACATAGCACTGTAACATAAGAAATCATCTGTGAACTCTCCCGTAGCACATCAAACACGAGGTATTCACTCATTCCCACAAATGCAGACAGTGTTGATCTATAAGCTGCAGCACAATACTACACATTTCGGTTTCATGATAAGCTGCAGCTCTGTATTACACATTGCAGTTTCATGGACTTAAGCCAGACAAACATTCCCAGGGGATTGAAAGAACCCGCTACAGTGAGTTGTGGTTCTATTTCGGATCATATCACAGCATAACAAATCACAGTTTCAGACACTGGGATAAGGGGCTCAATAAAGCAAGTAGCATGATAACTTCATGTATATCCCTTCCACACATGCAGCCATGTGTAGAATCAAATCCACCTCAGGCCCTTCAAACTGTACAACTACAAAGTAACAAGCACTCTCATACCTGCATGTATCCATTACTCATCAACATCATTATATATTCTTCAATACACATCATTTATTACACAGTGCTGTGCACCAGTAGCTATCTAACCCTGCCCCCACACAGGAACACTGTTTACCATATCCGATCTCTCGCATCTGGAAAAAAAAAAAAAAAAAAGAAGACAACAGAAGTGTTTAATGCAGAAGTTCTTTTGATGGTTCTGGTTTGTTCTGCTGGCTTTTAATTCATGTCCCATACAAATGGTCCTCAGAAGCAAAGTCCCTGCATGCATTTGGTAACCCATCAGCGCCCTGTGGCTGCTATCCCACAAGAAATTCTGAGAGCTGAGAATGGTCCCCTGTTGGTCTAGCAGATTTTTGGTGTCAAAGAGGTTTGTCAAATAAGTAAGGAAGGAAAAAAGGAAGGGGAAAAAAAAGCCATAACTTAAAGACTGAACTGGAAAAACAGCCGTATTGCGGGTACCCTGCACTAGAACTCTACTCCTGTTGATCTTTGCTCTGGTTCCCAAAGAAGTCATGTTAAAACATGCAAGAGCATTAAAAAGAAGTTTTTATTATTAAAACACCTTACAGCACCCTGTGCAGATTAGCAAATTCTTCTGAAATATGAAAAAAATTCTATTAATCACTGAGTAAAGATGAGAGACAAGACTTCCAAGAGAGTGCAAATATTCCTGAGGTATAAGATGCTATATTTTCCGAAAAAATTTTGCACATTAGATGCCTGGCTATTCATGTAATTTTGTTCTCAGGCTGAGAAACTGAAAATTTCTCTCTGAGCTGCTTCAATTGACTGGGTCTTGGGACATGAAGTCAAAGTCACAAGCCTGAGCATAAGTCTCCAAACTTTCACAGCCAATTTCTTGTTCTCCCTATTGTGCTCACAGTTGAAGCAGTGTAGTAGTTTCATTCCCTCCACCTAATTAAGTTGCATTGAAAAGGTAAATGAAACAGCGAAAAAACAGCTTGTCTAGAGTATGTTTTAAATGAAATTAAAATGGAAAAATGAAAAGTCAGCCACCTTAAACATGACATTGGATGGTTGGCAAAAGCATAACGTTATTGCCTAAAATCTAACATCACTAAAACTCCTTGTATGTTCTTGGGTATTTTCTTAAATGGAAAAAAAAAAAAAGGAAAAAAGAAAAGGTTGTTCAATATAAATAAATCCCTGTAGGCCTTCCAACCCAAATGCTTATAGTATTAGACGATGAAAGAACTGTTAGGGAAGTGAACAAGAAACAGGAAGTTGGAACTACCTGGCCAAGTTTCACTCTATAACCTGAGTAGTGTGCCATTAAAAAATAACCAGGTCAAAGAGTGAAAACAGTTTCCAGTACAAATATATACTTTTATGATCAAGTTCTCCATAGACAGAAATTTATTCTCTTCCTAGAAAATATGATTAAAAGACAGTCATTGTTTAAATCTCAGGGAAAAGGGGAAGCAGACATATATACAAACATAAAAATACAAAGTTTGCATAATATTTTAAAACAGTATCTCTTTTTTAAAAATACAATATCCTGCCAAAAGGTTTAGTCTACACTACAGTTACTACACAGCCTTGCAGGTATTGCAACGAATGCTGTGCCACTGTCACACAGAGTCCCTCTGTCCTACCCTGAAAGAAACCATCTGTAGATCAGAGTCTTTGATTTCTAGATGAGCTTAATGAAAAAGTCCACATGAAGCTTTCCAAAGGGCCTCTGAATCAGGAAAAGAACACAGAGCCTAAAAACACAAGGCTTGTGTAATGCAAGTGGAGTACTGAAAAACCACATTCAATCGGGAGATGGAGTGATTCACAGGGATAGTAATGGAATACAATATGTCCTTCTACCAGGTCATGAGGCTGAATCCATTCAGGATGATGACCAAAAACCATTCCCATTTGATTACTGCTCATGTGAAATGAATTGATCAAGGCTGTCCTGATAAGCGAGCAAGTTTGTCACTAGAAACAAAAAGATCCACAAGAAGGACTCGTGTCAGCAAAACCTAATGAGATTCATTAGAAGCCATTATGATATTCATTAAGAAGCCATCTCAAAAGCTACATAGTCAGCTCATTGTCAGGAATCTGACAATGCTGCCCCCCAACAAAAAAAAAAAAAAAA
>WAAE01017032.1:19164-41445 GCA_013400495.1 Nicator chloris
AAAAAAAAAAAAAAAAGGGAATTTGAACAGAAAGATGCTAAACATCAGGTTTGATCACTGACTGACCCAAAACAGGCAACTAGAGAGCAGCACTGGGGAAGGTGACTCAGCCATGGTCCAAGGCATCACCTATTCTGTGACTGAACAAAGAGACTGCAGTCTTCCAAATCTGTCAGTTTAACAGCTTTCACTCAAAAGAAATTAATTTTACCTTCTTAAAAGGAAAGCAAAAGAAATCTAACTCACCAATGAAGCTGTCCAAGATTTTTTGAAGATAATAATCCTTCAGCTTACTGGGATCTGCACTTAATAGACAGACAGGGTGCCAAGAGGTAGTTCAGCTCCAGCTGCCAGTGCACCTCTCTATTCCAGCAAACCCAGCTTCCTGCCTTTTAGCACACACAAACTTGGCACATTCAATCAAGTAAGTGTTCATTTTAATAAAGTGTCACGTTGCCAGAAAAAATATTTTGCTTGCCTACCAGAAGATAAAAATTGAGCCTTTAGCATGTTTTCTTTAAAAAAAAAAAAAAAAAACGAAAAAAAAAGACAACAAAAATGTTGCCATCTTAAGGCAACCACTAAAGCTTTTACTTTATTTTGGGTCTGTTTCAACTACTGTAAGATGTACTAAAACAAACAAACTCCTCCATCCACCTCTGTATCCCTGAATCAAGTCCTGAACCTAAAAGTGTATGATAATTTCCAGTGTGCTGTCAAAGGCACATGAGAGTGAAGTACTGGTGTGGGCATGTACATACATGCACACATACACACACAGTATTTATAAACCCACTGCTGTAAGGGATTTGGCGTTTATTTTTGTAATTAACTGAAAATGATAACACAAGAGCTTTTCATCTGGCATGAGTTTGGATTTCATCTGCTGCTGGAAAAGACTCTCTTGAAGAAATAGCATTACAGTGTTTCTTCATGTACTTTCCATGGATTTCAAAATAAACAGACGTATATGGTCATGCCAGTTAATAAAGAGATGTAGGTAAAGTTTCAGGTACATCTTGATACACATCCAGAAAGAGGCGGCAGAGCTAGACCACACTGGTAACACATCATATTGGCTAAATGACAAAACACCCAGGTGATAAAAAAAGTGAAGCACAAGTGAAAAGAACTGGGAAGAGCAGTTGCAAAGAGTGCCATTAGCCTTCCTGCTGCCCCTGGATATTGCATTATTCACAAGGTGGCATAAAAGAGAGTTCATCATTTGATGCTCCTTCTGCCCATCCACATTTCTCACCACGTCACATTTCTCAAAGGGAACAATGTGTGACAGCAGGAAACTAAAAGTGATGCAGACGAAGACTTCAGAACTGCTTTTAATCTCTGCTCCATTTCAAAAGTCAGAAGCTGCACTGTGAATCAGTTCCATGCCACACCCCACCCCAATCCCTCCCCAAAGTGACAACTTGACAAGATGGTAAAAAGCAGCCTGAGTATAAAACTTATTCTTTCAAACGAAGGCACTGAGAAGTGTAGCCCTTACTAAATAACAGCACTGTCAGCTGCCACCTTGTTTTTTTCTTCTCATATGGAATCTTTACAAGCCATTTGAATTTATGAAAAAGGAGGAGGGGGGAATCTCAGCAGTACTTTATTTGGTCCCTAGAAAGCTAAATATTCCTACCTATTTTCCTCATTTCATGCTACAAAGCACATGAACTTGACACATACTTTTGCCACATGCTCAGAAGATTATTTCACAGGTTTCAGGGTGTAGCAAAAAGAACAAAAGGGATTTCGCCATTGCTTGATTTACTGGCTGGCAAGGTCAATGTAGTATTTAAATGTGATAATTTAATGATACATTAGGTTACTACCATGTTTTTGAAAGCATAATTAAACTGGTAGAGTGCCTAAAAATTTTTTTCAAGACTTCTTGTTCATTATTTTTACATTTAAGGAATAATATGCTCAACAATAGATTGAGATTAAAGAGAGATTGAAGTTTTCAAGGATTCTGATTAACCTGGCTAAGAAGAAAAGAACTTTGGACTTACATATAATAAAAGGAAAAGCTCAGTCATCAGTTGTCTCAGACATGAAATGACAGATGTACACATGTGAAGATGAAAATAAATTAATTCTTTAGAGGATGCTTATCCACTTGAGTATTGACAGATCTGATGTAGTCTCCCTGGGAGAGTCAGGACTGGCTACATAGAGGTATCTACTTCACTGAAAATATTCTTTAGGGAACACATTCCTGCATTAATTCCTTTCCATATCCACCTTCAAAGCTGTTATAACTTATTTACTTTCCTTCATATTCTGTGCAAGTTAACGTGTTTTGATCTCGCACAGGACAACATCTTGAGAGGTCTCCACTTATACAGATAAACTTGTCCCACGTGTAATGGAAAATGTGGCATTCCAAACCCTAAAGCAGAGACAGGCAAATAAATCAGACATAAAACCACACCTATCACTGTTCAGTATAAAAACCTAAAAAATCTCTTATCCACGAAGAAAGCAAGTTACTATGTTACCAGCAGTCAGCCTTTGATATGAAACTGGGGTTTTAAGGTGGGATCCTGGTTCTGTTACATAAAGCAGAAAGAGGCTTTACCTACAACAAAGAACAAGGCCAGATTCACCACAGCTGTGTGAGCACCAACAAGCCTTCATAACCTGTGGTAACATCCAGCACTTCGTAGGGCTAGAAACATTCTAAGAGAAAGGACTTTGCAGTAGGTTTCATCAAGTAAACTATTATAAGACGCTCAAAGATTAATTAACCTGAAGCTCTGTGAAACGATGACAAAAAAATTATGTTAGAAACCAAGCTGACAGTAATTTGTTGAGTAATCATGAGTCTTGCTCTGGCTAAACTCACTTAGCAGAGTTACTGTCAATGTAAGTAAGTAGCAGACAAGTGCTCCAATGGCAGTCACAGAATTTATAGCACTGCCAACACGCTAAGTATCGACTGGCAGGTAAAAAGATTAGGGGTCTCTAATGAAAAAACCTATTCAAGGAAGCTCTGTTTCTTTAATTTAGCATAAATACGGGTGGAGGACCCCTTTACATTTTAAATATCACACATGTATGTCATATTAAGCTAATGTTTTGGGAACTCTGCAGGAGTTAACTATGACCTCAGCATCAGCCACAGACAGACTTACAGTGTTGACTCCTAGGTACAAAGTAACTGAAAGCAAAACATTTGGAAGCAAAATAAAACAAACACTAAAGTGAGTCTCCGAACAACACAGTAAAAATTGGATCTGGCACATCACACTATCTTCTCCATTTGTGAAGAAAATATTTTAAATATAGGCAAGTAGGAGAATTAAACTGAAACAACTACAGCTGCCATATTAAACATGTAATGCAGACAAATAGTGGGGAGAAGCAAGTTTTAAGAGCTTAGCTGGACATCAGTGATGGTGGAGGACACACTTTCAATGCATAAATTAGCCTCCTACAAATGCAAGCATCTGCTAGGTTCAAATGTGTCTCAGAGTGTCTGATAGCTCTATCATTTTCAACGAACTTGCAATCTGCTTGAAGGGAAGTGAAAGAGATTCATCAATATTACTGAGGCAGCAGTCAGACACCTGACTAATGCCTGCTAGTTCAGAGAGGAACTGAAGAAGGAAATCCTTCCTCTGATCCAGGGCCATTCATATCTGGATGTCTAATGAAGCGTAAAACGTATAAAGAAATGACTGCTTTTTTCTTGAAAAGCTACTAACATCACAAGGATGCAGTGCTGAACAGTAAGTGTTTTACTATGTCTTGCAGGTAAGAAAGTTGTCTCCTCTCCACATGCTCCACTGATTCAGCAGAGGTAGTAGAACTCTAAACTTTTCAATGAGGCATAATAATTTGTAGTCAGAATGACTGCGTCGCATATGGTCATTCAGTTCTTTTAATCTGCTTTGCCCAGCATGTCTCACATTAAGGACTCAAAATCTGAAAATCTTTCCACTCCACTGCAAGTGATTGCTAAGTAATGGGAATACAGTCAGACAGAAGAGTCTTGTTCAAGGCACAGCCAAAGCCCTAGGTCACAATAGAAACATCAAGTTCTAACAGAGGTTGAATCAGAGGGGAAATTGACAGCTCAGGTCCTTCTTTACTCCTAAGAGAGCTGCATTAATTAAAATAATACCTTCATTCCTTTTAAAGCCTTTGATTTAAGTAAACCCAAATTCCTGCTTCACAAAGAAGCAGATTTTACACCCCAGGTGATACATAAGCAAGTATACACACACAAAGGTAAGAAGATATTATTGCTGCATTTTCTAACTCTTTGTTTATATGGGTGAAATATGGCACAATTGTCAGCCTCTTGTAGCGGTACTGGGATTCCTCTGAGGAAAGCTGTACACCTGGACATGGTGCTTCCCCTTTCTCCAAACTACATGACAATAAGTCATTCAGTCATTAGCGTTTACAGGTCTTAGTCACTTGTAGATCTCTAACCTCTGCTGTACATCTGTCCTGGACACAAAGGACATGTTCCCATGTCAGATGTCCAATTCCAGCCTGCAACTTGATCAACATTGAGTGACAGCTCTTATCTTCCATACAACTACTGAAGTAACATTTCTGTCAAGAGAATCCATACTTTCCCTCCCCTTCCTGATCCAGGATGAGCCCAGAACACACTCCAGAAAAGATAACAAGGTCATAACCAGGCTCTAATATACTTCTCTTTGTATTTCAGATCATCTAGTACAAAACAACCAACCAACCAACAACAACAACAAAAAGAACCTGCCCCCAAAACTTAAGGGAATGAAAATTAAAAACATTGGCTGCTCCAACTGGATGCTACGTACTGCAGCTTCGCGCTCGTGTGAACAGTTGCTGGTTTAATGGTTTAAAACATCTCGCCTCTACTCGATTTTCCGCTCGGATTTTTACCAGCTCCCCGTTTCAGGGAGGCTGATGCCGGGTGCAGCAACAGCGCCCTCTGTCCGCCACGGGGGAAATGGCATCTCCTGCCTCTGCCCTCCCAGGGCTGACGATGGATTTACTTAAATTTAAACAAATATATACATTTGCCCGGCAATACTTTTGGGACCCAGATTTACACTAACAACACAGTTTTTAAAAGTTCCTTCTATTTGCTTTACAAATTTCAGTCCGTTTAAGACTTCAACACGAGACTTGGGTTTACTCTGGAAAAGTAAATGACAAGTCATTTCAAGCTTCTTGAAAGTTGGAGTTTGTTTTGTTGGCTTTTTGTTTGTTTTTTGAAATCTTTAATGATGTCCTAAGGAAAAGCCAATTACAACTCTTACTAGCTTTCTGTCCCCCCACATACAAAGGCACTTGCTGGTTACTCTTTCCTCACTCCTGCAGTAAAGGTTCTATGTGGAAAGAGGGTTTAAAAAATAGGAGCACAAATACTGACAAATCGTCAAAGTTTTTTTTACAATTTTATTTTCCCTCCATGTTTTCCCAACTGCTCTGCTTAAAAGTTGTTTTTTTTTTTTCCCCAAAAAAGAAAAAAAAAAAGAAAGAAAAAAAAAAGCTTGCAGAGAACATTACAGATTAAGAGACTGGAAAACTGCAGTCCAAGTAAGAGGATGTGACTCTAGTTTGACTTACCAATTTTATCCAGATGTATATTTTCCTACTTGCTTTTTACAGCGGCTGAGCTCAGTGCTCAGGAACGTCCATCCCGTGTCAGGGAGCCAGGCAGAGCGCTGATCCCCACGCTGGATGCTGCTGAGCGAGCGGAGCTGGGGTGCCTGCTGCTGCTCCTGCTGCAGCGGCGGCTGCTGCTGCTGCTACGTGCGCTCTCTCGGACCCAGACCAGGAACTGCTTCCCATTCCCCAGCGCCGCTCCAGCGCTGCGGGCTGCGGGAGGCAGGGCCGGCCCCTGCTACTGTGCTGCGCTTTCTTAAAGGGCCCCGCGCCGGCCTGGCGGGAGCGCTCGGCAGCGGGAGCTGCGGGAGCCGCCGGCGCTGCTCGGGCCGGAGCGCCGCGGGCAGCGAGGGGTCTCACCGCCGCGATGACCATCGCCGGGAGTGAGAGACGCTCCCCTACATGCCTCGGGAACAGGAACGCTCTTCCACGCAGCTTTCCACTCAGGGCTTGCAGGTGTGGCGGGGTTTAATCTTGGCTTCCGTCGCACTCTCCGCAAGGCCGGCGGGGCAGGAGGCGGCGGGGTCCGCACGGTTCCCTGGGCGGTGGGCGCAGGATCCCGGCTGCGGCACGGAAGCCCGCGGGGAGCAGTGCGCCCCTCGCCAGCCTCCTGCTCCGTGACTTACACTGCGGCACTCTGTCCCCAAACCATGGTCTGCAGCGGCACGGGGATCAGGGATTTCCCCTGGTACTCAGCTCAGTCTAACCTTAAGAGATTTTACTCCCTGTAATGGAGAGGATATGATTTAACTAAATAAAAAGCCCTCATTTCCTAGTTTTTCCTCTCCATTAATTCTCCAGATAGCTCTAATCCAGTGTAAACCACTGTTTCTACCATGTTTGCTGTTTTCTGACTTCACTTTTAATTATATCTGATTTTAACAGCTGGATTAATGTGGGGAAGTTATCTGCGTCTTGTGTTTTGCTGTCCGCAGTGAAAGAAACCACATTATCTGTTAAATAGAAACACTGAAATTCAGAGATAGTAACACCATCTGCAAAATCTCTTTTTTTTTTTTTTAACTCATGGAAACGTATGGTTTGCTCTTTGTATGTGTAAGACATTAGTTGTCGTTGCAATAACTGAACTCTCATGATGACAGTACCAATCAACACATACCACAAGGCAAAGTCATGTATATGCACACACAAATATGTGTATCTTCAATGACACGTCCAGAGAAAGCAAGTTACAGGGGGAAAATGCTGCCTTCAAACTCGCAGGCCAAACCAAACAAGATGAAGTCAAGCCACCACTGTTGTCGTCTCTGCCTTCACTTAAACCAATGTGCAATAAGCACAGGACAGGTACAAACTGCTTGCAAACCATTATGTCTTTCTTTCTGTTTCTTTGGTCCTATGGAGGAGAACATGGGTACAAACCAAAAACTGAATGCAGCCCTTTTAATGATATTGGCCCATCACAAACAGGCTCAGTAGGTACCTGCTAACTACTGGCATGTATACCTTCTGCCCTGTAAGCAAAGTAGCCATTTGGCCACAGGACTACAATATTCAGCACTATGAGCCTTGTACAAAACCACAGAGTTCCTCTAGTATGAGCTGTACTATGCTCTTGCCTTTCTCAGCATAAAGCCTGAGAAAGTTTTATATTAATTACACATGCAAACTATGTGATGCATGGTAAAAGAGATCTTAAAATTCCATCAGCCCTCCCCTCTGTTCACTCATTCCCATTGGTCTATTAATCCTCACTTCCCACTCACATCTCTAGCTACCACTTTTTTCATCTCTTCCTCTAAGTCCTTCCCCACTTACTCCCTCTTTCCTTCTTCTGCATTCCACATACTCCTGTAGCTGATCTCCAGCTTTTGAGCTCATCTAACTGCCTTGGCCCCCCTCCTTGCCTCTAACTTCACAGTTTCTCATTGGAAGAAGAAAGAAGGCTGAAAGGAGACCTGGGAATGATTAACCGATTCCATCTCTTGCATCCCTCTCCTTTCTACAGCAAAAGTTCTGGAGCCAGAGACCTGTATCCAGCCCTAGAAACTAACCTGCAGCTGCAGGCCAAGGCACAGGGGTTAGGCGTGTTCACGTTACCAAAGTTATCTCCCTGCTCACAGTTCCACCATGAACCATTTATTATGATAAAATGTAACAAAGATAAATGGCTCTTGTCCATTAGTTAAAAGTTAATGAAACACCCATCTTTAAGACAAGGCTGGTCATCCATTTGGTGCTTTAGCTAAGGTTATTCTGGTATGTTCAAAGCAGGCAGAGTCTGTCCACAAGACAATAGGGCAAGGTGCAGTGGATGGGAAATTGAATGGCAAAGATACCAATGATAGAGAGAAACTGGGGTCTGGGGGGAAGCTAAAGTGATGCTCCGCTGCTCCACGCACACAAAACAAGAACATGCAAAACACCAGAAAGTACCAGCAGGAAACAGGCTTCTGCCATTGGAAGAATGATCTAATCACCATAAATGTTAAGATAAAAAAGGAATATCTGCATATGTTGCTCCTTACTCTCCTCATAATCCCATGTGAAAGCTGGCCCCCTCTCACCGCACCATCTGGATGTTCCATTGAGAGACCATTGTCTCATGGCTGCGGCACAACTCCTGTTTTCTATTACTGGCTGTAGGAGAAATGTGTGGTATATTAAAGAAGGACATAGAATTTGAATTCTGCTGCATGCTTCAATATTTAGTCACCAGTAAAAGAAACTAGATAATAACTGATTCTTTCTGTGGCTCTGTTCACTCAATTACAACAAGGTACGTTTAACTCTGGTGTTACCTAATTCAATACTTGCATTAGTAACAGCTTGGAATAGAAGCTGGTGAAGAAGCCAGATTTTTATTATGAAATACTGAACTGGAGAAACCTCAGATAAAAATGAAAAGTGTTGCAGTTTGCAAAAGTTTTTGATTCAGTGACACATTCCCTTTGCGCAACAAGTGACATTTAATATGAGGTATTTTGGTGTCTTAGCTTATAGGGGACAGCAATATCAGAAGCCCTGCCAAAAGTGCGAAAAAGATAAAGGTGTGTTTGTCTCTCTGAACAGTGTATCACATCAATTCTACTTTGGAAGGCAGCACAAACATACCTACAAAGGCAGCTCCTTCTGAATTTAGGAATAAAGCTATTAAAGAAATCACCTATTTTCACAAGAATTTTTAGGTTCTGAAGACCAAGGTCAAAACACAAACGCTGTAGTATTATTTGTATATTAAGGGCCCAGAACAGTAAGGAGTGAAAAGGCAAAAGGGACATACAAAATCAAATAATTTTGCTGCTCAAAACCGTATTCTTTTCAGAAGACAGAAGCCAAAGCTTCTCTGAGATGTTGCTCCACCTCTGGAGATATGAAGTGTTTGTTAGATCCCTCATCAAAACAAAAGGACACGGGTATATTAATCTAACAACACAAGTGTCCATTGTGAGAGGGGACCCAGTGCCAGGCTGCCTGCTGCATCTGACAGTGAGAGTAAACACCACAGCTCTGTGCGCTTGGCTGCGTGCCTTGCCTGACACCACCACCCCGTGCAGCCACAGGGTCAGCAGCTCAGTCACCACAGGGTACAGGACTAACAGGGCTTTTCTACCCTTCCATCATTTCTGCATGTCTCCCAGTCTCTGAAATGCCACACAATGTTTTGAGCATTCCTCCAGTCTGAAATAAAGAGTAGTATTACTACTGTACACTGACGACGGATGTAATGTGTTGGTGGATTCATCACTATGGTCACTTATCAATGAATCACACAAAATTCTGTCCCATATTGCTGAGGGGCTGAAATAAGGCATGTATAGTCAATATAATAGAAATACATGTACATTCATTTCATTTATATAATCCTCCAGAATTATTTTTAACTTTAGGCTGAAACCACACCATCAGATCTAAAGGTTGGATTTCAGTCTCACTGACTGCCAGATGAATAGGGATGCTTCAATTCAGAGATACATGTGTGTATATATATATATATATATATATATATGCTTTTTCAGATTAAAGTTTTTCAATCCTAACCTAAGCAATATCTTTAATGTTGTTGATACATCATTTTGAGAACCTGCCTTGAACTTTTAAAAAGTAAAAATCTGGACAAAGCTCATCTGAAATAACATTTGTTATTATTTAAAACTTATAACTTGTAATGCCACAAGATTTTTTTTGCACTTGATGAACCATAATGCATGCACACACTTGTGCATGTATGTATGCATTTACACATGAGTATATTCATTCAGATGTTTGAGTGAAAGTGTGACAAAACTTATTGCTCGTAGAGTTAGCTTGCATCTGATTTATTGCTGGTGTCATTATTTTCCTGCAGAATTCTTGACACTGTGGAAGAACAGGGTTTTGTAAGATGCCACTTCAAATCCAGCACAAACATTTATCTTTGGTGAGTTTATTTTCTCAATTAAAAAAAATGGTTAGGAATAAATAAGTAAATTTGTTCCTAGAAACTAAACCTTATCAGATCTGTAAGAGCTGCAGAGTTAATAAAAGTTATGGCATTCAGTATGAAGATTATTTCTTAAAAATGCTTGAAATCAATGTACTAGCTATCAAGCTACTTCTACCAAATGTTCTTAAATTAAAAGATTGGGTTTCCATTTCATAAAATGGCCCACACCACAAAATTTAGGTCAACTAAAACTGCATTCAAATCTATATCCATCATAGTAATATGTTGGTATAGTCCTTTCTGGAGGCAGCACATTTCTATTTTCACCCTTTTCCCCGTGTTTTTCCAGTGTTGTTCACAGCTCCTTGTCTTTTAGTGGCTTCTCAAGCCCATTAAATACTCGCCCCTGTATTGGTTAAGATTTAGTGAGTGGTCTGCACAAGTTGTGTGCTGGCAGGGGAACATGCCAGCCTGAAAGAAAGAAAGAAAGAAAGAACATCAGTATTTGCTGCATCTTGGATAACAGCTATGTAAAGAGGAAAGGCATTTACTTTTCAAAAAGAAGCAGTTTAGGAGCTTTTAGAAAGTGAGTTGTCTTTACCTCAACTGGAAGTAAAAAGAAAAAAAAAATTAAACTTCTACAGGAGCTGTTTCTTTTCCCCCTTTAGTTTTGCTTGGTATTTCTCAAACACCTTCAAAGTGAACCTCCATTTTCAGATAACAGCCCAAGTCAAACTCACATCCCTGAAGGCAAGAGAGACAGAATCAGCCAGAATTAGATTAAATTTCCTGCCACTAAAACTCTCATCATCTGTAGGCAATTAAAGGTAGTTACCAGCCCCTGACAACTGTAAATACTTGTAGTCAGCAACTTTGTCATGGCTTCATTTTCTTCCCTTGAAGAAATTTTTGTTGTGTTCACACCTAACACCTTATGACCATTTTGAACTTCTTCATGGTATTTTGCAGACCAGAGCTTTAGAAAAACAGTTGTTCAGCTGAATTTCATTTAGCAAACTAGAGGGCACTGATTTGTAAAATGGAATCTTCCTTTGCCTTCCCCATCATTTTTGAATGCTTCCTTCTATTCTGTATATATTTTCCCATCTTCCAGAGGAATAGTTTTTATTTTAAAAATCTCTGTTCTACCAAATAGTCGCCTTACAGACAAATGCAGTAGGCAGACAGGTGATCTGTATCACAAATATTATTATGCATATGTTGTTGCCTAAATTTACTAAATATGTGAACTAGGGCGACTGGTGTGAGCTTGTCCCTAGGCAGCTGTTCCAGTAATGGTCTGCTTAATGACATTCTTCAATGTTTTTCATTTGAATGATTTTTTTTGCCTTTTTGAGAAAGAATTCAAGCTGATGGAGCTGCACTGCAACATAAACTTCCACTAATAGTAATTTAAAAATTAGTTTGGGCTCTGAATGATCAGGGGTTGTTTCCCTTTTTATTTCCCTGATATATGCACATGGACTTGTTTAGTTGTATAGAGGGGAGGGGCATGGGGGCCTTTTTAAGTTTTGGAAGTTTTTTTAAGCGTTAGGGAATACCTAATGTTGTATTGCCCCTCATTTAATTAACACTGATCTAGATCAACATGTCTTGTTCCAACCACGAAAAGGGCATTAATGCAGTCAGAAGTAAAGTCAGTCTCCAGCTATGAAGACAGAGATCTCAGTGAGTCTCAGGAAAATCAAAGCAGTATCTATCAAAGGAACAGAGAAATGGAAAGGGAAAGGCTATTTCCACTTGTTATTCTGATACAGGATCTAGGCCACATCCTTTACTCTGGTTGACTACTGGTTGACACAAATCCAAAGAAAAACAGTAATGTCAGTTTTTAAACTGCCCTTGTAACTCTGTGGTTTATAAGCTGATGGAGGTATGTTAAGACCCTAGTGCCAATAGAACAGCCTTGGGATTTTTTTAATGATACTTGGCTACTATTGGACCCTGAAACAGCTGCTCAGCAGACAGAGAACTCCAGCTAAATATCCTCCTTTTACCAGAATTGGTGGCTGAGCTGTCCCACTGCTCCTATTCTACAAAGACAACTCACTTCCTTTGAAAATTATTTCGATACAGCCAGTTCTGTGTGCTTTTAAGTGCTGTGTAGCATCTCAGTGGAAAAAAAGTAGCTGGAGCAAAAAGTCCTGGCTCTATCAGTAATGCTGCACAGGGGACAATATTTTCTTACTGTGTATTCTTTGCAGAAGACCTAGGAGAATTAGTTTCAGTTGGTGCGTCTTGCTAAACTGTGATTATTCATATTCATGGAGGTTTACATGCAAACTAATCAGCAGCACTGATTCCCTAGTAAGAAGCAGAAATCAATAAGGAAGGCAGTTGACCTTATTATAGCAATTAATTGCAAATGACATTTAGTTCACTATTTGATAGCCAAGCTCTTTATTCTGGCTGTGGGGGCTTTGGTGTTTTAGTCTAGTTTGGGGTTTGTTTTTTGTTTGTTTGTTTTGCTTTGGGTTTTTTGCCTTCCCTCTATTACACCACTCTTAACCTGCCCTGATTTTTCTTAGACATCATTTTCATCACATGAAATCTGTCCTATTTTGTGACACACACTTTCCCGAAGGAAACTTGACCTTCTTTACAGGAATTCCTGTATGCTTAGGAGTCCTGGAAATGGGACAATGTTCCTACGGAAAGGTGGCTCCTTACTTCTAGGCAAAGGATGCTGACTTGCTTTCTTGGAAATCTGCTTGACTGTGAGGGTGAGGGCAGGAGAGAAGAAAACCATCTTTGTTGTACTTGGCAAGAGGGTTCATTTTAGAGGGAAAGCAGAGCACCCATCCTTCAGTGAGGTGCTAAGTAGTATGTTCATGATTACCAGAAGGCAGAGTTGCTCTGGAGACAAAAAATACATTGCTTTCTCTGTGAAGCAGTTGAGTGAAGAGGGGCACACCCAGGTTCTGCAAGCTTTAATTCCACCCTGGCAGTCTGAGCCAGAGGGAAACTTGGTGCATGCCAGGAGAGCAGCACATATTTAACTAGGTAGTGGCTCTGATTCCATGTTCATGTTCAAGATGTTCATGCACAGAGACTGGGCCCCTCAAACTATTGTTTGCTCCTGGATCACTGCACATGCCAGAGAAGAAACTGGTCACCTAGAGGGATGTAGCTAATCAGGAATGAATTAGTCAGTTTTTCAAAAGACTTCAAAGATGTAAAAAGATAATGTTTTAAAATTATGGGGAGTAAATCTGTACCTTTTGAATAAATATTCATACACATATAGAAAACTGGAGCTGTGAGCCAAGTATCATGTTTTGTTTCATGTGACAGAATCTTAATTTAGCACTTGTATTTTTTTGTATTGGTGTCTGTGAGGTTCTAACAGCTGTGGAAACTATTTAGGATATTGACAGAGAGACAGTATCACGCCTATGGAGACAGCCACAGGAAACTTACTGCTCAGTTCATCAGAAGGACGACGGAGCTTGAGCCCTGACCACTGATTTACCACTGCCCTGCTCATTTACATCAGACACCTTCTTAACTCAGCCACACTCCACACTCACATTACACTCATATAAGTACTGCTGTGGGGTTGGTGTCAGTAGGGAACTGGGTCACGAGACTTCACAGCATTGCTTCAGAGGAAGTGCAAATACCATGGGAAGAAAAGGTTTCACATTATTTTGTCTCTGTAAATGACTGTTTCAAGTCTACAAGAAAAAATAGAAGGGACACTGAAAATCATGAGACACTAGGTGTAATTAGGCTTCATGAACTAATTGGATGCACAAATTCTTAATAGACCAGAACACTGAAGTATTCTAAATTGCATCTAAATGCTTCTAAAGGAAGGAAGCAAGGAAGGAAGGATGGAAGGAAGGAAGGAAGGAAGGAAGGGAGGAGCATAAAATCAAGAACATTACTAACTATCATTTCCAATAAGTCTATTTACTAACTTAGAAAAAATGCCTCCACTTCAGACTATAATTATAATCAAAACCAAGTTAATATGTTGGCCTTCAGACAGAGTAATGGTGTGACTAACATTTGTAGTACAGCCTAGATACAAGTTCTGTTCTGCTGAAATGGTGATGGGGTAAAGACACAGACGGGATTGGAGGTTACAATTTTTATGCCATTAGGATATATGCTGCTTCTAAACACACCTTATTTTTCCATTACTGGGGCTTGTGAGGCCCTGTTTGCTGTAACTTTGCTCTAAAGTTGAAAAACCATCTTACCACCTTGCAATATGCAGAAGGTTCCTCTTACCTGGTGAATGTAGGTAACATCATACATGTTTCAGAAAACAAAATGATAGCTAAAATTATTTTCCCTGGTATTCTGTTCCTCTCCCATTCCCCATATGCAAATCAGAACTAACCTGGATGATCTGTGTAGTTTCTGACTCGCTCTTCTCTCTCTCTCTCTAGGTCTCTGTTCAGTTCAGGTCCTCACTGTGTAGGAAGAGCCCCTCCTCAGATGAATTAGTACAGCTGCTTTGACTGCAGAGATGGTCGTCTGGAGAAACAATTGCAAATAAATAGTTCTTTTTTCTTTCTCGCAATATAAAAGGCATATCCAATGTTTTTTCATTTTCAAATGAAATTACAGAAGAAATGTGTACAGAGGTTCCTATATGGTCTCTTTTAATTTCAATGCAGGGCTAGTCTTCTTCACTGAAGCACTCAGCAGTGCTCTTAGTATACTCTACAATCAAATCCAATATGAATATCTCACATGTACCACTAAATCTTAACACTGATTGTATCTGCACTGCAGACAAATTATTGATTTGTTACTCTATATATTAACTTTGAGTATAGGCATCATAAGTGATCCTTGATAAAGAAAAAGAAACATCTTTTTTCTGCACAGAGTGTGATTAACATACAAAAGATGGTTTTCAGATGGTACAGAACTATTAGCTTTGTCTTCTTTCTATCCGATGCTCTAGACAGATGATTTCCAGGAATTATAAAGAAGTTTGTTTTGAATTATTTGCTTTTATCATTCAGCTAATTTTTTTGTTGTTGGGTTTTTTCATTATTTTTTATTAAAGCCAAATGGGTGTGCTCCAGGACATTCCACAAATGCTGCTGTACTGTCATTTTAGGAAATACCATTAAGGCGACCTTTTCCTTGTTTGCTTCCCATGGTATTTAACTAAACTGTTTTAAGAGAAACATCATTAGAATTGTCAATTTCTCCATGTGTGCCTTAAGGTTATTCATAGAAACTGTAGTCTTTGGAGAATAACAGAAAAACAGGGCTTTGTTTTTCCCTGATTAACCCCATGAAGTAAGAGTATCAACTTTAACGCAAGTCTATCACCATTAGGGAAATTCAGGCTTCTTTCTCTCTCTCTTCTCCCCACCCCCCTGTAAGTATTTGATACTGGTGAAAGACACCATGTTAGAATCTCAAGAGAATGAAGTCCTCTACCCAACATCAAACTGTAGATAGCACAGGAAGAAATTCTACCACTCCCCACCCCCCAAAATCCTTCCACCATAATTCCTGATTTTGGTCTGGCATCACTTATTTTAAGAAGGTGTGGGACAGTACATCCGAAATAGTACTTGGACCAAAATAATAAGTGCCAGCTATAATCACAATTCTTGAGCTGCTTTGACTCAGCCATGAGAAAAAGAAAAAAAAGTATCATGGGGTGGAGAACACAGTTAAGGCTGGATGAGACCTCTGGCAATCATCTCCTCCAAACCTTGTGCTCAAAGAGCGGTCAGCTAGAGAAGGTTGCCTGGAGCCCCATCCAGTCAGGTTTTTAGTATCTCTACATATGGAGCCTCCATAATATCTTTTAGCAACTTGTTTAGTGTTTTGATCACACACATATTAAATTATTATTCTTATGTTTAAATGCAATTTCTTACGTTTCAGTTTGTGCCTATCAACTCTCATCCTGCCACTGGACACCACAGAGAAGTGTTTGGCTCCTTCTTCTTTACTCTCCACATCAAGAGGTATTCACATATACTGATAAGCAGTCCCAGGTCTCTCAGTCTCTCCTCATATGTCGGATATACCAGTCCTTTAACCATATTTCCAGCCCTTTATTGCACTCTATCCATCTCTTTCTTGCCCTGCAGAACCACAGAACTGGATACAACACTCCAAATGTGTCCCATCACTGTTGAGCAGAGAGGAAAGATCATTCGTTTTTGACTTGCTGGCAGTTTTTCTTACTACTGTCCAAGGCTGTTGTCTGCCACTGTGATATAGTTCAGACTCATGTTCAAATTGTTGCCTACCAGAACTCTGGGTCCTTTTGCCCAGGGACGTTTTCCAACTGCTTTGCCCCAGCCTGTACTGATGCATGAGGTTTTTCCTCCTCAGGAAAAGGAGTTGTATTTTCTTTTGTTGAATTCCATGAGATTCCTATTGAGATGCCTCCAAACAGCAGTATAACCATCTAGTCTATCAATTTTCTTCCCAGTTTTATGTTGTCAGCAAACTTGCGTAAGGTACAGTCAGTCCCATCATCCAGGCCATTAATGAAGATGTTAAACAGTTTTGTATCCCAGAACTAAACCTGGGATAATTGATTTGTGTGGCCTGCAGCTGATCTGTTTGCTGCTGACCACAACCTTTTTAGCTCAGCAGCTCAGTTAGCTAGTAACCCATGTCACGGATACTTATCCAGCCCACAGTTCATCAGTTTGTCAATAAGGACATTATGTAAAATGTCAAAAGCCTTACTAAAGTCAAGATAAACAGCATCTACCACTCTATCCCTATCTCGTCATAGAAGGCAATTATTAGGATGGTCAGGAATGATTTCTCCTTATGGATTTGTGCTGAGTACTTCTGGTCATATGCTTGTCCTTCATATGTTTGGAATTGGTTTCTAGGATGGTGTATTCCTTCACCTTTCTAGGGATTGAGATGAGGCTCCCCACTCTGTCCAGACAACCTTTCTTGTCCCTCTTGAAGACAAAAATAACAACTGCTTTCCTCCTGTCCTCAGGAATATCCCCCAGTGGCTATAACCTTTCAAAGCTAATCGAGCATGGCTTCACATTGACATTAAACATATCCCTCAGCATTTTTGGGTGGTTCCCATTAGATACCAGGGACTTGCTTGTTTATTTGTACAGTTTAGTTAAATATTCTCTAACCCAATTCTCATTAATCAAGGGTGAGTCTTCCTTACTCCATACGTTGTAGCTGACAGGTCTGACAAGCACAGGATTTCTCAAGGTAAGTACTTCCAGTGAAGATCACAGTGACGAAGATTTGAGCATCTCATCCTTTATGTCCTTTTCCACCAGGTTGCCTAGACTATTCAACAGTGGGTCTATTTCTCCCCTCTTCTTTCTTTTGCAATTGATCCCCCTTTAGACACCCTTTTTGTTGTCCTTTGCCTCCCTTAGCAGACTCAAGGCCAGGTACGTCTTGGTTTTCCTTATCCCATCCCCACACATTCAGATAGTGAGTCTACATTTCTTCCAAGTCAGCTGACCATACTCCCACCTCTTGTAAACTTCCTTTATGTTTAGAAGCTCTCTGCTTACCTCCTGACACTTTTGTTTCATTCCCTGCTCATCATGATGAACTTGAGTTTAAAAGAGGTAATCCTTGAAAATTGCTGGACTCTCATGGACCTCTCTTCTTGCCAGGGCCATGTCTTATAGAATTCTTTCAAGGAGGTCCCTGATCGGGCCACAGTCTGCTCTCCTGAATTCTAAGGTTGTGATCCTGTTTTTAGTACTGCTCCCTCCTCTCGGGATCCTAACTCTACCATCCCATGGTCACTACAGCCAAAGATACCCTTAACTTTCACAACCCCAGTCCGTTCTTCCTTGTTTGTAAACACCAGGCTCAGAAGAGTGACTCTTCTCTTCAGCTCAACCATTAGCTGTGTTAGGAAGTTGTCATCACTCCAAAAACTTCCTGGATTTCTTGTGCTCTGCGGTATTGCTCTTCCAGCAGACATTGAGGTGGTTGTGAGATTCCTCCAGTTTCCTGAAGAAGGTCTCCTTTACTCATTCTTTTGATCTATAACAGACATCCACCAAAGCATTGCTCTGGTTTATTTCCCACAAGCTCTCAATTGGCTTGTGGTCCATCACCATGATGTGGTAGTGTCAAACAGATGCTACAATTGGAGAACCATTTCACAGCAACATCAGGCTCCTCCTCTGCTGCAGCTTTCCTTCCTATGTTTTTAGGGAACACTCACAAGATCAAATATATCCTGTTCTGGTAGACTTCATGCCCATTCAAATCATTACCACAGCTCAGGGTCAATTTAAATCAGTTTCCCTGTATACCACAATTCCTTCCCAGTTTGCTGGTGTTGATATTTCTTTCTTAGACTCCAGTCTTTCTGCTTAGGACTTCACCACACTAACATATGGTAGACTTGTACCTCTGCTGATGCCTTGGATTGGCTAAAATTTAAGGCATCACTACCTTCTGAGAAAGAAGTTTCAACAAAACTTTTTCATCTCACTAATATACTCTCACATGGTCCTGATTACCCTAGGGCTCTCTATTAAAGGTTCTCTCCATTCATGTCCTTGTTACCACTTCATGATTCTGTCTGTCTTTATATTCCCTGAAGAGCTATCCCTAGTCACGCAATTCACGTGGCATTACATCTTCTCATCCCGGAGTCTAAAAGTGAGGTAGCTTGTCCTACAGCATTTGCAATTGGAACAATTTTTCATTTTGATGAAAAAACTGGATTTGAACAGGTGACCAAATCTTTGTTCAGCCCCATATAATAACTCTAATCTTACTTATCAAGCAGGCCTGCTTCTTTTCGTAGTATTACTTTTGATATGAGCATTGTTTGATTCTGTATTCACATCTTCATCTATCAGTGCCACAGCATCTCACTATGCAATGAAGTGATCCTCACCTCAACCTTCCTAACACACCATGTAAAAGAACTAGGATGTAGCATCTGACAAGAAGCAACAGTCATACTTCTGTGCAATGTTCATTCATCTCAAAGGAAGTTCCTGCCTCAGCTGACAGTAAGGCAGTGAATGCATGGAATTCTAAGAAGCATTGCCTGGCAAGCTTTCTATATGCAGTCCTAAGTGTATTTCTCAAAAGAGCTGGCAGAGATGGAACAGAGAAAGAGAGGTTTAATGCCAAATTTCTTTACTTAATGCAAATATCAACCCCCTTGAGTAATAATTTGACCTTCTTTAGCAAAGACACCCTCTACTTTTGAAATATTTACCATGCCTTTATTTTTTATAACCTTAAGAATATTTGGAAGGAATGTGAACTGTTTTGGTTTTTGTCTTCCTATGATGGCAGAGATTTATTTATAGCCAGGAACTGCAGGACAGTTCTCACGTGGCAGCTGAAAATTAAAACAGCATGTAGAGTTTTGTTTTGTTTTGATTTTATGCCTTTGCCGCTACAATCTCTCCCTGCGTTCCCTAAACCCTTGTTATTGTAACCAGAGCCACATTTTGCATTGCTACAATTGCAGGGTTATGTAAATTCCAAAGGCTTTAAAGGAAAGGGCCTGCAGATTCTACTCTGGGACATGGGGAAGTTGACACAGTTATGCCCAACATCAAGGGAGAGACAAAGGTATTCATAAATTGTCAAGAGACAGGAAACCTAAGTCGCAGCCTCAGCATCAACCTGAAGTTTTCTAAACCTTTAGAACTTACTGGTTTCATTTAAATTGATTGCTCTCTCATTTTCAGTGTTGTGCTTTGCTAGGGCCAGGAAAATTTCCTTCAATCGCTTCTGAAAATCTTCATATGTTCTGTCTCACTTTTGACCAGTGTACACTGGTTTACCCAGAAGAGCCAAAAGAGAAAGTTCTACAGGTACAAATATTTTCAGATCCAAGGAACAGTGTTTTTACAATGATGATGAAAACGTGCATGTTGAAATACTTTGCTTTAGTCATGATTATTTTTATATTAAAAACTAAATCACAATAAAAGGGATTTCTTAAAAGTTATGAAGAAAAGAGTGTGCACCTGATCCATTGCAAGGAGTCTTCACGGCACTTAGGTTCTGAAGAAATGCGATACATGTTGCACATCTGTGCCCTTCTGAGTAACCAAGTTGTAATGCTGACACTACCTGCACATTTCTGCGTGGGCATGGGCAAGCCAATTCATGTCTCTGACTCTGTACTCTCTAAAAGAGGGATAATCATGCCTGACTCAGACTCAGCGTTAGAAGGTTCTGCATAAGCTCATCTTAGTCCCCAGTGTTTGGGCAACTCAGCTAAACGAGAAAAATATTCAGCCCACTTCTCCAGACTTGCTTCTATTTAAGTTCTAAGTCACCATTAGATAAATCATGTTTAGACCTCAGACAAAAAACTAGATTACATTATTCCTGACGTATGTGGAGGTTTTGCTCAGCACGCTGCACCCCAATCACTGGAGTGTGCGACTGAGAGCTCATGGACTATGTGAAAAGGTGCAGTCAGAACTCCCTAGCCAATTCAGCTGACACTATAAGGTAGAATGAGGCTGTGATGCCACTCCAACATGCTGATTTCTATAGCTGTTAAATTTTCTAGTAAACATCAAACTTACTGCAGTGGATATGAAAACAAACAGACAAACAAACAATCCTCCCCAAAAAAACCCAGCGGGGTTACTGCATTACTTACACACATATTTGGTGCAAAGTCAGTCATGGTAAGTGAGATAGAAAATGAAGCACTGGCTCAGACTTTGCAACCAGGTAGGTCAAGCTAACAGAGAAGGACCATTCCAAGCAACTCCCAAGCTGTGATATTTCAAAAACAATCATTAGAGTTGAAAAGACGCTTTCAATAGTGTACAATAGTTCTCACTCACCTGGTAGTTACTATCTCTGCATAGGTGGCAATAGCTATTATCAATATAAAAGTGTAGCTGTTTAAATCTGATCATGAAAGACAAGACCTACTTCTTAAGGTGCAGCTACACAAGAGCCCTGCACAGCTCAGAAGTTTCTACCAGTCTGGCATGTGTGTTTATTTACTTGGAGCCAGGAACTCGCCTGTGGAGCTCTGGTCCCGACCATCACTGTGGCCTTGGGCAAAGGACGGAATGCCTCTGCACCCACAACTTCTTTTGAAGTCAACTGGTGATGTGTATGCTTACCAGTTCTGAAGAAAAACCCAAGCCCTACAGGCTAAAGCCAAAATCTGTTAGAGCTGAGGTGTTTTGGGTCACATCATAAATTATATAATTTTTAACACAAAAACTGAAGCATCAACAGATAATAAATATTTTTGTACATGTTGTCATGTAATTGTACCAGTAGAATCCAACTCCCAGACACAGAGCAGTGGAGTGCAAGGGACCATCTATATTAACAATGTTTGGAAGAGGACAGTTTGTTCAGAATCTGTATTGAGTCAGAAACAAGTAACCATAAGACAAACTAGAAATGAAAGTCAGCTATATTAGGCTGTGTCCCATTCTAAGTGTACCTAACCATAAGTATCTGAGAACAATGTATATTGCTGAACCAAATAAAGTACTGACCAAAATTGTTACTTTATTTCATAAATTATGCTTTCTGATAGTCTAAACTGTTGTATTTTCTTCCTCACAGATTACTAGTTTAGTGCTCAAAAGCACTGTGGAGCACAGACAAGAAACTCTGATATCCTATAATATCAAATTCCCCAGATTTTGTTCTTAGACCTGATTCAGAATTGATACATGCCTCTAAGTGATCAGCACTGCTTCATATACCCTTCAGTATTTCATCAAACTATTAAGCAAGATGGAGTTTGCGTAGCTTTTGGGACTTGTGAAGCCTGCAGCCTGTAATTATTGGCCAATCAGCATCATAGCTCTTACCTACAACTCGTTAGTTTCCTTGAGTTGACAAAGCCCTTCCTTACCCTCCATGCTTGCATACCCAACAGATACTACTTGGCTCAGCACAATTATCAAAGCAGGCAGGACAAGGAGCCACTTAGTCACCTCTGACGCATTTTACAGCAGACAACCTTCAGCAGCTGACCCATGTCAAACAAGGCAAAAAAAGTAATAAAATACTGATAAACATAACCACACAGACTTCTGACATATCAGAAAGACCATTTAAAGAAGTCTAAAAAAATCTTTGTACTGATACCAAATGTCAGTAAGGAAATAAAAGGCCTCTGTTGGCCCAGTGGTTCAGTGTGGTGAGGTTTAGTTAGGCTCATCTTAGATCCTCAGTGCTATGATATTCCTCTGCTGCATAAAGGAAGGAGGGCAAAAAGAATGATCAATGGTAAACACGGGGGTAGAAGCTGCATAGTAAAAAAAAAAAAAGTATAAAAA
>WAAE01017033.1:0-22517 GCA_013400495.1 Nicator chloris
GGATTTTAGACATCTACCATACAACAATTGCCAGCCTTGAAAATAGTCTATCAAGCTCACATTCTAATGGAGTTCCAAGAACAAATTACCATGATTTATGCTACAAAGTTAAAACATGTATCCTTGTACGCGGTGGGGGGGGGGAGAGAGAATAACAAGCCTTTCCATAATATTAGAGCCTTAACTTCATTCCTCGTGCTTCCACATTTCAGAGTCCTCTTCCTCCTTGCTATGAAAGCCACCTCCAAACCTTTCTGCAGCTCTATGTTCCTCCTAACATTTTAAGGTGACATTTTTAATAGAACCATTGTCATGTCATGATCTATTTCTGAATGTACAGATAATTTGATTTTATAGATGAGAAAGCAAAATTCCAATGCAACTTTGAGGAGCTGTAAAGCCACAGAAACAAGAATGATCCCAATTAACCTGTAAGCATCTTGTTTTTCAGTGTGATGACGCAAAGCATCAAATACCATTCACCCAAAGAATTCAGAGACTGTGCACTTCAACATACACCTCCAAGTTAGCAGCTTCTGCAGAAGCAAGAACGTTCCTCCTTGCAAAGTACTTTTCTCCTCCTCATCCACCATGCCACAAGCAGACTAACCCCAAAACAGAAGTAGTAACATTTCCAAAATCTGTCTTACAAAGATGTGTTCTGTAAGCAGATAACCTAATGCTTTCCACCAGATTTTTTCCTCTTAAAACAAATACATTAGCTGGATAATGTACTGCTACCAGAGAAGAAACAATATGAGAAGCACTGCTATGAGAAATGCGCCTACTTAAATGCTGGTTAGAATAGGCCTGAACGTTGAAAGGTGCTCCTGTGAGTCATGCCAATTTCATCCATTTTTAAGAAGAGATCCAAGTGTTTTGGGGAAGTTTCTCATCAGATTATTCAGTTTCACTCAATAATAACATTAGTTTCATTCTAGTACTTGTATTAGTGATCAAAAAACCTAGAAATTACAAAAGCTGTCGGTTCTTAAGAATATTTGAGGAAATATTTTTAGTAACAGTATTTGCACATGTGCTCTTTTGCATTATATTACAAAACAGAGAAGAAACAGCTGTCTCTGTTCTATTAGGGAAAATGCCCCAAAAGTGCACTTGCCATGCATTGTGAAAATTAGATTAAAATCATATTCCTTGCACACACATACATACAGTATTCACTACAGGCTGGTGTGTATACATAGGAAATAAAAACCCCACCACATTAAGACTGCTCTTATGAGAAGCAGCAAAACATTACCAGGAGAAACGTTAGACTTCAGACACATATCAGCACTTTACAATGGGTAGAGAAGCAGAATAGGCTTCTGAAATAGCTCTTCTGCCTTCTACACCTCTACCAAATATTTTAGCTCCTTACATTTCATAAGGTCAAAAAATACCCATCACTTCAACAAATGAACACAAATTTAGAAAAAGGGGAAACTCCATCTTGAAAGCATGGCAATAAAACATGTTTCATGCTAAACTAGGAATTGTTCCACTTTCCTCAAACTCCAAAGTGGAAAGCTAACTAATAAAGCAAGTGTTATTAAAACACAGAAGGTTTAAGAATCAATGGGAAGGTGCAATTAAATACTGAATCTACTGTCACTTTGCTGAGGGGCCAAATCTTGACAAAAATATCCTGTGATTTTGTACAAGCAGTACAACTCTTCTGTCTTGAAGAGTTCCCAGCATAAAAACACTCAGTTATAACCTCTTCTTCCAATTACAGACTTCTGTTGCACTGCATCTCCCAAGACCAGGTAGATGTTTTCCATCAAAAAAGGTTTCAGTCTCACCTTAGGACTTAAAAGGTAAAACCCTAGAAACGTCTTTGCTCTCTTGGCAGCAATTGGATCAATGCCAAGACAAGAACACTGATAGGTCTTTTGTTCCTCAGAAATGTAGCTATTCTCTATTGGGCTGTCTGCCAAAAACACATCTAAATCCTTCTGTACTGAACAGAGAGCCTACAGCTTTTCAGGGCTTTTAAAGGTGTCTTATGTCCTGGGTTGCAATACGTAACCAAAAATGTGTATTCTATTCCCATCTGTTGAAATCAGTTGAAGAGGTGTTTTTCTCTATCTCATAAATCCAAGGGGGAGGGGGTGGGTGCCCATTCTGTTAATGGGCCAGCNTGTTTCTAGGATTTTTGTTTGTTTGTTTGGCACTACTACATCTGTATTTTTTTATATTCCCAGTAAATAACAGTTATTCCTATTCCCATATCTTTGCCTGAAAGCCTCTTAATTGCAAATGTGTAATAATTTGGATGGAGGGGATTTACGTTTTTCATTCCAAGGGAAGCTCCAGCTTTCCCTGGCAGACATCTATCTTTCAAACCAAGACATCTTAGCAAGGTGTCAGAGCTGTGCTTGGCTTTTGCTTCTGTATTGTTTGTTATTCTTCGTTTATTAAACTCTTTACTTTTACAAAACATGCTTAAAGAGGCCTCTGGCAAAATTATTTTTAAGCCATTTCTGTGAGGTGCTGGAAACCTTCAGAGATGGATACATCTGCATGTGTCTCATTCCACTCTGGCCACGTGCAAGACTGTATCAGACCTCAGTTACAAAGCACTAGTAATAGTATGAACAGTTTACAACATCCAAAGGTAACCCTTGAAGGGAGAACGCTGACAATAAAACTCTTAAAAGGCCATCGATCATGAGCACAATGTCAAGATACAGATCACACAGGAATTTTTCATGTTTAAAACTGGGGTTCTGCTGGGCCTCTGTCCTTTTAATCATTCAGCACACATCGATCTATCAGTGCTTGTTGCACTAAGAGCATCAGAACTGCTGAACAATATATTTATAAAGCCTGAACACAACAGAACTCTGAAAACAGGTGCTCTACGCAGGACATACAGAGGTAGTTGCTAGCAGGTCTCTTGGCAGGACAAAAATGAGCTTTCACTGAGGAAGCAGCAGTCAGTTTACCACAAGTATCTATATTAGCTAAGAGAAGAAGGGAAACTGCTCACCACATACTGTGGAAGTTTTAAGAGTTCTAAATCAGGATGAGCTCAGCAGTAATACACAACATAACACACGTGACTGGACATGCATAACAGCAGGCAATATTGAGTTACTTCCATTTTTGTTCCACTGGACTAAGACTCTGAAGAGCTGGCTAACCCTCCAGGCTGTCTACCACAGCAACTGCATTTGTTTGATGATTTGGTTGATTAATCTACCTGGTTTAAATAAAAATTATCCAAAGGGAACAACTGGACTAACACACCATTAACCTTTACTCAGATGAAGAGTCTCGTTGAACTAACACTGAACTTGAACTAATGTTATTATAATTGTTTATTAATTAAATAGGTTATGCCTATTAGTTAAAAGGTTACATCATCAGCTTATGGATTAAGGTGATGAATCTTCTAGGAGTACTGTGTGCACTTCTGACCCTGGTGGATCTAGAGAGGAGGAAAAAAACCAAGAAAAACCAAAACCTTTCTTTGCAAGAAACTCACCTACCATGCAGAAACAGGAAAAAAAGAAGACAGAAAGCAAGTACAAGTGAGTCTTACCAAGATTTCAAACACTAGGAGCAGTAAAACCATACCACACCTTTGACACATGAGAATTCTGTAGTATGTAGGTCACCACACAGTAGCACAAAGCTCAGTGCTTGAACTATGAAAAAAGTTTACAGAAAAAGATCCTAACTCTCTTTCCTCAAACCATGTATCTCGTGCTTAAGGGATATGGCCATATAGCCAGTCAGATCCCAAGGCTTGTGTAAGCAGCTCAGTATATTCCCACTTTCTGAATGGCAAATGGCACCCCATGCTAACTCACTCCCTTACAGAAGGAATAGGCAGAGCCTATTTGGCCTTAGGTCCTCAATTATCAGGAGAGCTCCTTCCTAGGGCTGCTACTTTTGTGTCATTTCCCTCCACTCTGCTCTCCCTCAAAAGGAATCACTTCAATACCATGCATTCTACACAGCAGAATAAAACAAGTCTGGATTTAACATCTCATGGTTTTCCGCCCCCCTCTACTTCATGTACGTTTGTACTCAATCTGCACATTTTTGCTGTTAGTTCAATAAGGAGCACTTTTAGATGAAGGTCAAAAGAAAAAAAAGTGTTTAAAGCTATAAATAAAAAGCCACTGCACTGTACAATTCCAAAGTATGCCAACACATCCATGCTCAATGTAAACAACGGAAACAACATAGTCTACAGTGTTTCTGCAGGAGTATCACCTCTGGTGGAAGTAAAACCTAACAGGCATTGATCATAATACACCTAGGATCACCAACTCGAACTGTGCATACCTACCTGCCCATTCTGAATTAATGAGCTCTCAGGAGCACTCAAAAGACTGGTATTTCTACTCCTAGTTCAAAGGTCACTATACAAACAGGACAGCACTATAGCTCTCTTAGATATTCTCAACACTCTCTTTTTAATTTATTTCTGAGTTTACATCAAAATGAACATGCATTTATTATTATATGCAAAAGACAAAGCACGCAAATATGAACATATCCTTCAAACACAGCTCAGATTCCCTATTTCCCATAGTGCCTACAAACACTTCTATATACACCTGCTTTTACATAAGCAGATGTAAAAGCCTAAGTATTTCTCATGCTTACAGATAAGAGAAACAAAACCCAAAAATAAATAATGAGACTAGTTCCTTCTCCAGAAGAAAATCTGCACCTCTGCTCTGACTTTCTCAGCTAGGCAAAGTCCCCCTAGGACAACATAAAATTCCTTTCACACACACACACACCACAAAAACCCCAAAAACCAACCAAATAAAAACAACCAAACAACAAAAAACCCAAACACACAAAACCCCAAAAACAAACAAAAAACAAACAACTTTTCAGCTTTTTCTTTGAAATACACTATGCCTTTCTCCTCCTCACACTTTCTTGGGTCACACATGTGGTGCACACCAATACAGAAACAGACTAGACTGAACCTATTATGATACTCTCCTTTGCAAGATATCACCATGGAATTTCATAAATTATTTTCTCTTATTTACAGAGTAACAGTAAACTATTTCCAAGGAATTTTCAAAGAGAAACAGTACAAGCAACACTGCCAGAGTGGCCTTTCCCCATAATTAGGTTTGAACTGTGGATTTCCACAGCCTGTAAAAATGCCTCTCAGGCGTTAGTCACACATGCACTACCCAGAGTCTGTCACACAACAAAATCCTCTTTGGCTGTCTAAGGCATGACACCTGAAAAAGGACAAACAGCACTCCAAACTTTAGATATAGCCAGAGATGAATAGAAATTCCTTACAACAAACCCAAGCATTATTTCAGGCAACAGTAACAAGACAAACAAAACTCAAACCAGAATAAAAAGTAATCATGTATCTGCCTTCTGAAATATGAAAATCATCCCTCACAGTAAATCTTCCATCTCTCAGTATCTACTGACAGGTTTCAGATTAGTTCTATAGCTAGACTTCTGTTCTCTATGACCAACAACATCTACATATTCAGATAAAAACGTGTTTGATGAAATTGTGAGGTATGAGGATACATGGGATATGAGGGGTTTCTGCTGTGCAGGTTGATGATGCTGAACAAACACTGGGATAAGTACTACTAAATGAAGTGTTGTAGAGTGTTATTGCACAACTACATAGTAAGATGATGAGTATTGAGGGTACAGATGGTTAACGTATGTGGCTTTGATACGCAGTCTATTGAAAATACCCTAAAGCTAACCAAAACAATTATGAAATTAAAGAACAGCCTGAGGTTTCTCCAATTCAGAGATTTAACTGACCAAAGAAACACTCTTCTGTGGACAAAAGTAAAATTAAGATCTAGATGTGGCCTTACTAGTGCTAGGAACAACACTGCATTTATGCACCTCATGCTCAGCAGTCCTCTTGTGTTAAAGTTTTGTTCAGCTGACACCCAGAAAGGACAGGCTGATGCTGCATTCACCCAAGACACTGTAAGACCAAGTATAAACATTTCTTGTACTTTTTCAAAAAACAGAAGGTTAGGGGGATGTGGCCATGTATTAAGACTTAAGTAAATAAAGGCAGTATGAAGGAAGTCTTAGCATGTATATAAAACAATTATTATGTAACAAGCCACCTTTAAATTTTTATTTAAGTAAATGGCCTTCTCTGAAACAAAGAAAAAGGAGTTGTTGTTCTGAGTATCTGAGTAGGAGTATCTGAGGAGTTGTTCTACAATCCCTCATTTATGAACAGACCTATTTCCTACTTACCTAGCAGAGGATCACTAGAATTCAACGGATCTTAGAGAATATTTAGTAGCTTTTAGTGCCTCTTAATTCAATGTTAGACATCTCTTTTTAAGCCCCTACTCTTCTCCCCACATTAAACAGCCTTTTGTATCAACTCAGTCTGTCGCTCAGTGTTCATTTAAAGCAGCTGAAGGAATTGAAGACTCTAAACAGGCAGTGTTACTCAAGACACCTTGATGTAACAATATGACAGTCAATAAGCAGAAAATTTGATCTCTTCCTCTGCAAAAAGAATTTACCTCTGTGTAATGGTTTCAGTGTTTGCTCTTCTGTGAGATAAGGATTAGGAGAAAATAAAAAGCGTAACAGGCCTAAACTTAAGATTACAAAAATAGTTTATTCACACACACACACTAAAGAATGAAGAAAAGAAAGGAAATATTGAAATTTCAAAACATTTCTCTTCCCCCCCCCATCTGCACACTTTCCCACAAACAAAATCTGTACATCTCTCTGGGAGAGGAGCCTCCCTTGACCCCTGGAGACCCGCCACAAGAAAAACCCAATCCCCTCATGGCTTCCATGTCACAAATCTGCAGCTGCCCGAAAATTCTGCAGATTGTGCAATCCCACCCATAGCAGCCTTTCCCTTGGCTGCCTATAGGCCTCTCAGCATATTTGGGGTACTATTTAAGAATGCTACCTCTAGTATAAAACAAAGATTCTCTTCTTCTAGCTCTGAAATCGTCTCTATCTCTAAGGCTGAGACAGTGACCTCCTTTTACCCCAGGAGCGAAGGGCTACTCTATTCAAATTCTCAATTAATTCTCAATCAAATCTCAATCATATCAATCCACAGCCTTTGATTAGAACCGGCATTTCCCCAAAGAACTACCAAGAAATAGTCCATTCTTCATCTGGCTTAGCAAGGTAAGTCCAGCTAAAATACATCCTCAATCCCTTCTTCCAATATTCTTATCAGTTCTTTCTCCTGTCTCTCTCTCTTTCCAATCACCGTGCCCATCCAGGGAGGAAAGAAGAGGTTAATATCTGCGTTCAAGGTTCCTCTCTCTCTCAGGTGCAACTCCCTGTGTCAGATTCCAGAGTTGGCCGGTGTTAGGTGGGGGAGGAAGGATCCCATCTTCTCTCAGCCAGTGGCCCCTGCAGTCAGAGCACGGGCAGCCAGGGCCGGTCCCTCCATGCTGGCCACCGCGGAGGGGGGGCCCTGGGGCACTGCTCAGCCCCCCTCCCTCTGCTCTGCCGGCCACTGTGGCCCCAGGCACAGCCCGGCTGAGCTGCAGGTCCCCTCCGCCCCCCGCGATCGCAGCTGGGTGGGGGAAGGGAAGAGAGGGGGGCCCACCGGCTCACGCCAGGGGCTGCTTCCCCCTCCGTGGGCTCCCGCAGCCCCCGGATCACAGCCAGGCCAGACAGCCCCTCCACTCTCGGGGAGGGACAGCCAGGCCCTGCCCACCCCTCGGCCTCAGCCAGAGAGGTGGCTCAGCTGTACCTGCTTTGCCGGCTGGAAGGGAAAAAGGGCCAGTCTTCCTGGGTTCTCTAAGATTTCACCCCGTCCGTGTGTTCACGTAGACGTACTTCCTGAAAGATCACTTCCTGGCCCAAACCACCACACTCCGCAAAATGCCAGCCATAACAGCACATCTCCTCCAGCAATGTATGCCCAAGAGGCACCACATTTGCCTGTTTCACAGTAAACATACACCTACTCTCACACTCCACAGCAGAATGTAAACACAAGCAGAACAGAAAAACAGCATTAAATAACATTGTGGGAAGGACAGAACAGTAGGACTCAACACTGGACATTATACACTCTAGCAAGCCTTCTAAGACAGAAGGAACCTACATGAGATCAGCTTTAAGATGTGCAGTGGTTCTTGAATCTATCCCTGCACAGATCAGTATGTTTCTTTCCATCAGTACCACTGCCCCTTTTGACAAGTTTCTCTGTATCAGAATGACTCAGTGGGAAGAAGCTACCAAGGTTGCTTTAATCAAGACCTGAGCTACACCCTGTCCTTTTTTATTATAATCACAGCAAAGGCACTGCCACCTTCTTCTACAAATCTGTATCTACCAGAGAAACAGAAGGAGCCAAGAACAGACGAGACAAAGACAGGACTAATGAAGTTCTCAGTAAATTTTTGTGATTCTCCCCCAAAAAATCTTTTCTTTTTAATATAACTTGATTTCACAGTCTACTGACCAGTAAACTTACTCCCCTCAACACAAATCACAACAGACAATTAATTTTAGGAGAGAATACAAACACTCAAAAGAACTATAGAGGGGAAAGGAATATATGCCTCATGATAACAACACTCCATGATTCTCCACAGCATTAGAGTAGCACTTTCATCAACAAAAAACCCACTGTACTTGCTTAATTTACTTGCCTAAGCTTTTTAGTGAAGCAACTTTCTCAAGCAGCAGTTCTGGCCTGTTCAAATGTTCATACTATTACTGAAGCACAAGTCTAGAATCAGATTCTAGATCAGTTTGGTACAACTCTGCAACTCCTGCCAGCTTAGCTGGGTAAGCAGTCAAGCTAAAGTTTGCAACCTTCTACTCTCAGATGAAATACAGATCTCAAAATAATTTAAATGTACATGATTTTTAGAAAAACATTTGTTTCCCAGAGATAGGAGGACTGCAGGCCTGATTCTCCTCTTGTAACTGGCATAATCATAGATTATGAAACAGTGCAAAGTAGGTTTCCTAAACGCAAAATTCAAGTCCTTGTGTATCATCGGCTCTTCTTTAAAATATTTCCACCCCATCCATTATCACTCTAGGCATCTGTCCTACACAGAAAGATCTGCACTGTACTTCAACAGTCCTAGAATTGACTGAGGTCCTTAACAAATGAAACAAGTCAGCTTTTTGCGTTCCCACACCTTTCTAGTGCTTTTTAAAATAGAAAAGTTGCAACAAGATCTGCTTTCAGATTCTGAATCACCTTTAATTTTCTCACGTCAGAAACAAAATTTGCTTTTGAGAAAACTATGTCCTGTAAAATGTAGTGCAAACTTTTGATTACTGTTTGATATCTAATGAAAACAGACTGACTGTCACAGCTCTTCTGCATCCCTGCTCCACATGCAAGTGATTCTAGTTCAAATTTTCCATTATTTACTTCAAAAAAAGCATAGCCTCCAACAGTAACTTTGAAAAAATGTCATAATAACAATCTACAGTAATGGCATAAGGAATGTTTTGTGCACATCTGGAAAGAGCAGCACATTTAAGGTATGAGTGTAAAGCAGTTATAAATATTCTGAACAAAGCATCAACTACACTATCTCTCTAAAAACAGGAATTCTGAATTTCTATCATTTGTTTCAAACACTGCTGAGCAATATTCATATTTATACTTCATACTCCAGATCTATTACAAAGGTTAACAGATTGTTTATTATCCTTTAGGAAGGACTTGAAGCTATCAGCTGAGTTATTTTGTCCTATATAGCAATTACTTAGACTTTCATAGATGAAAGTCACTAAATAATTATTCAGACTTTCCTAGATAAAAGGCCAAATTGTTCCTCATTTTAAAGACTAATTTCTGACATACCATAAGGAAGATGAAAGTTTAAAATTCTCAAGAATCCTAAGGAAATCTAACTGTTCTGCCTGGCTTTATCTTATGAAGGTAGCCTAGGGATTCTTTTTGTTTGATCTACTGATCCTGATCCAAAACTCACCAAACCATAGAACTGAGATTGCTACAACAGAGATTAGTCTTTAAGGAAAACACCAGGATCTTCTTTCTTATTGCCTACTTGAGAAACACTTGATAACTAGGACTTAAAGAAATACACAGTGAAAAGTGAAACAGCAATATGCTAATATTTCAATAGAAGTTGTTACATTGTCAAACACAAGTTAGGGTATCTCTTGCAAAGCACAAGGAATGCTAATAGGCACACAACTCAGGAACTCTGCAAATCTTTTAATTTTCCTCCCTCCCTTTATTATGCCCTCTCCTACAAATACTTCTTATCCACAACTAATTTTCTTCCATTAAAGCCAACACTGTCAAGAATATAGACTCTTCTGAGAAGGTGATCTAAGAAGGCACGTGAATTTGTAACAGTTATCAGTGAAATACCACAGCACTTCAACAGTAATTTGCAGGCCTGTGAGCGTAAGAGTCATCATCTTGTCTTCAATACAGCAAGTCTAACTTCTTAGCTATTAAATTCCCTGCATAAAATTCCATACAAGTTTTAACACCTGCGAGATTTAGACATCAAGAACAAAGGAAGCTCAATTGAATTGAATGAAACGCTTAAAATTGTGATTTGCATAAGCTTACACTTGCAATATACAGAACTGCTAAGCCTCTTGAATTAACATTTTAAAAACATAAGTTGTAGCAAATATAGTAAAGATTATCCTCCTAGCAGTTGCTTTGTAACAAGTATCATAGAATGACCAAAATTACTAGCAACAGATGTCACTTCAAAAAGCCTCTTCTTATAAGAAAATAAGATTTTAAACAAGATCTACCTGAAACTTTCAAGATTAGTTTTTTGCTGTGGTGGTTTTGTTCTGTTTTGTTTTTGTTTTTCTTTTTCTTTAGTCCTATCAGCTGCTTCCCAAAGTACTGCAGCAGAAATGGTAAATTACATACAATCTATTTCAGATTATAGATTTCAACAGCATCTGTACTAGTGGCGACATCTTTCAGAAAGAAAGTGAACCAGATCTGAAAGCAACATCAACTGATCTGATACAATTACCAACTTTTCATGAAAAATAACTTTAGACTTAACTTCCAGAAGCAGCCACTTGAGATGCTCAGAGTAACAACACAAAACCATAAAAGTTGGAAGAGATACACAACTCTTCAGGGTTTGAAGAACCTAGGAAGTAGACTAAGGTCTACCATTTTCCTAACAAAATACTACACTGGTTTGGCAAGAAGTTGATACAATCCCATGATATTTTGAAGGCAGGTGCAAACAAAACATGCTTTACACCCAGAGCAAAATGAATGAGGTTCCAGCACCAAGCCCAATTTGACCTTTTTCAAATGCAGCACTGTCAGAGATAGAAAGCACAACATGCACTTATGCATTAGTTGGTCTTTTGTGAGCTTGAAGAGCAGTTTACTCCAGTGGGTTTAAGAAAAACCTCACAGACATTTATCTACATTTTACACAGCAAAATGCATAATATCCTTACTTCAAGTGACCTTTATCGCTTAGATACAGAAGAATTAGCCCAGTTCTGATTTGTCTTTGAACATTTTATGCTACATGTGGAAAAACTAAAGCACTTCATAGCTATTTCAGAGCTCTGAATAAGAAATCATTTGAACACTATGCACAGTCTGAGTGACAAGTCTCTTCTGAAATTCTCTGGTCACCTCTTCTCATTTATATTACTACACCTCAACTCCAACATCTGGTTTTAAGCCCCCCTTTTATTAGACACACCTCCTCTGTTCTTAGATTACAGCCTGACAAATATTTAGGTGTTGATATTGAGTATGCCTTGTGATAAATATTTTTCAATGTCACAAACATACCTTATTTTGATTGCATTTAATTTTAGGCAATTAACTATTAAGAAAACCAACATTAAGCTCACTGTGCATCATTCCCTGCAAATTTAAAGTAGGAAGCCCCCAAATACACATATAACTGCTTTATTGCTTTAGCACAGTAAGCATGATAATTACAGAGATGCATATATTGCAACTCTGCTGAACCCTAAAAGTTTTTATGACACAGATTGGAGTTTAAAATAACTGATTTTTTTTTCACAGTCAAATCACTCTCACTCAACAGAATCTTACCTACAACCACCTAAAAACCAGAAAAATCTCAACATCGAATCACCTAAATGAAAAGGGTTTTTTGTTACACTATTATTTTTAATTAAAATGTATTAATAATTTCTACTTCTATAAAAGAAACAGACAATACACCCATATAAGCATAAAAGTCAAAGGACTCACTTGGATGATGTTTAAGCTTAGGAAGCATATAATAGAAGACAGGCTTCTCCCCCTTCTCAGCAAAAATCAGCCTTTATTAGCATGTCTTGTCTATTCTTGGCTGTTCTACAGACCCACCGTAATTTTGTTCCATATGCTGATTTGAGAATTTAGTAAGCACGTGCTAAACATATGGGCAAGGTAACTCCCTGCTCATTCCCACATTACTTAACAGAAGTGGCCTGCTCCTCTTCCTGTCAAAGGAGCTAGCCACAAAACCTGCTGGTTTTTTCTGCCAAAGGACACTATTCTTCGTTCCCATTTGTTATGTTCCAGCAAAGCCTGGGGCTGTGAGGATTTAGCACAGATGAAATTGTGTGCCATTGCCAGAACAATTCTTCAGGAAATCCACTTTTAAGAATTCTACTGAAAAGATAGCACATAAGAACAGGCCATGAACTGGTTTACTTGAACTACCAAGCAACACTGGGCTACCAGAGCACTGACTGGGCGGCCTAACCTAAGCCAGGTCCTCTAAGAAGAGGACCATTTTTCCTAACAGTTCCAGCTAGGTTAACTTTTTAAGAGCAACATCCTCAATGACACAGTCATCCCACATGCACTATAGGAAAGTTCACACATTCAAATTTTCTTTCAATTAAAAAAAACCCACTCTGAACTTAAGAACTACTGCTATCTGCATTGCTGAAACACTCCACTTTTCTGAAAGAGGATGACAAGCCAGTTTTAACTCAATCACTGAATTTGGCAGTTTATCCCCGTAGGCTGACAGATTCTCTCCCATTAAAATCATCATATTCCAAGACTAAAAGAAGCATATAATACATGCTAGTACAAGAATACAGCTTATCCATACATAAGAAAATGCAGGTATGTCTCTAGCAGTTATGGCCAGAAGCTAACCAGAGTATGAACAGTCCCAACAGTCACACTATACGGTATCTAATTATAGCCCACCTGTGTATGTTCACAGCCAGCCCAAAAAACAAGACTGAACAGTACTTAAAAGCCACGTGGACCCACTGCAATGAAACCATTGCAAATCTCCAAGTCCTTGCTACTACTGTCCTTCCTCAACACCAAATGTTTTATGCACCTCCTCCCCTCCAAAGAGTGCAAAACAGAATTAAAAATTATTCTGCTATGCTAATGTAATGAATAATGTTTGAAAGGGAACAGAAAAAGCGCCAGCCACACTGGTGCCCTGTAACATCTAGCAGATCCCAAGATCATTCCTTACAAGGTGCTGTATACATGCTCACAAATTAGTATATAAATCCTCTACTCTCTATACAAAAAAATGTACACACTTGCATACACTCCACACACCATCCTCAAATATTTCAAGAAAAATACAAGTTGCCAAGAACCTTCTAACGCTCTTACATCCCCAAACCAGATTTTTGAATAATTTCTCACCAGAAGCAATGAAAAATCAAGACAGCAATGGCATGATTTTTCTTTCTGATGTTAGCATCTCCACTGTCCATTTCAGAACAGCCAAGAACTGAATTAGCATGAATCACCACCCTTAGGTGGTATGTTCCCATTTTTGTAATCTTCATTAATAGAAAATGGTAGTTTTTAAATCCATTCCAAGAAGTTACTTCCACGTTAAAGAAGTTCCCAAATAATTCAGTATTAAAAAAAAAGAATGCTCTGAAATTCAGACTAAAGCACAGCAGTATTTCATGTATAAATGTTATTCTCAACTAAACTTAGAAGGAAGTATTTATTAGAAAACAATACACAACAAGTCAAGCATTCACTGTAAAAAGCCTGTTATAGTGTATAAATCACCTCAATCCAGGATCCTTATCAAGCCTCAGCACACATGAATGAAAACAACCTGCTTTATTACCAAACAACTACAGTCAAATCTTGGCCCTGCAGGAATCCCAGGTATTTAATTGTGCACGCGTACTACTGTGAGATTAACATAAAGCCTTACATCGTCAATTCTCTATTAATCCTACTCCTGCTAAATTGAACAAAACCCATAGAACTGCTTTGGGAAGAAAACTTGCTAGAAAACGACGTATCAACAGATTACAGCAGGGAATGCTGGGATTTAAGTTTATCCTCAAATGTCTTGCAAGCTTATTGTACCAGCTTGCAAAGCACAAATGTAAGTAAAGACAATTCCTCTGTGCACCATCCTCTAAGGAGAGATTATACTAAGGCAGAACCCAGAACAGTTTAGTAAGGGATGTCCGGGAATGTGAAGGCGTATTAACAGTTGTTACATCCAGTTGCAGAAACTGCTCTTACCCTTCACCTAATACTTACTGTTGGCTCCCACATCCTCAGCTACTCCAGAACCTCTCATTCTCAGGTATGTGAATCCCAGTATCAGAAAGAACAAGCATGCAGCAGTTAAGAGGAACATGGACAGGTAATGTGCACTGAAGCCTCCAATGGTGGATACCTCCTCTCTTTTGAACTGTTGGAGAAGCTCCTCCTCGGGCTCAGAGAGATTCTTCTTGTAGGTGTTTTTCAGGTAGGTATGATTTGAACCCGTATGATTGGAGTGGTTGAGTCTAAGGGAGGAGGTGGTTCCACCCGGGGGAAGGCTATTAGTAGATGAATAGATCCTGGATTCAACATTACAGCTACCAGGAGCACCGCTGAGAACATGATTATTGGTCGCTTTCCTAATGGTGCCTGGAGGGTCACTGATTTTGCCACTGTCCACGTCCATGAGTGGTGGCGGCAGCAATAATATTGATGGGGATTTCTTGGATAGGCCAGTGCGGTATCTGGGGCTGGGAGGACTAGAGTCCAGATTTTCACATCCTCCTCCTCCTCCTCTCCCCCCCCCCATCGCCGCTGCCTCCTCCTCCTCCTGATTCCTGCCCCTGTCTAGACTGCCGGCAGCAGCCGCCCCCGCCGCCCTGTCATTCGTTACGAGCACACCAGCACCGCAGCCTCCGGCAGCCCTTTCTTGGCCCGTCTCCATCACGCCAGCGCCGGCTACAGCGCATTTGCTTGTTATGAATGGAGCAGGCGACTTGCTGAGGCTCCGTCTGGGCCGGCGAACTGCAGACTCCTCCTTCGGTCCCTGCTGTTTGGCCTTCGCCCCCGCCGCCTCCTCCTCCGAGTCGGAGTACTTGTCCCTGCTGCCTGCGTAGGAGAGGAGCCGGTTCCCGTTCACGGTCCGGTTCTTCCACCGCTGCTGCTCGCTCTCTTTCTCCTCCTCTTCGTCGTCCTCCTCCTCGCCGTCCCCGAGCTCCCTCACATCCTGAGTCGCCGCCGGTCTCCTGGCCGCCGCCCCCCACCAGGCGTTGGGCTTCCGCCGGGCCGCCTCCTCCGGGGGGGAGCTGCTGCTCAAGCCGCAGGCGCCGTGGGGGGCAGCGGGCCTGAGGCCGCGGAAGACGGGCGCAGCGCGCTCCCTCCTGCCGCCGGCCTGGCTCCGGGGGCTGCTCTCTACGTCCGACTCGTCCGAGCTGAAGCCCAGCAGCACTTTGCTGGCCCCTGCGGGGGGTGCGGCGCGGCCCCGGCCGCCTCCGGCGGCAGCCCCGGGGAGGAAGGGGTGCTCGACGCTGGCCAGCCGCGTTCCCGCGGTCGCCCGCCCGGGGCCGGGGCCGCCGCCTCCGCCCGGCGCCGCTCCGGCTCCCGTATTATTGTTGTTGCTGTTCCAGGTCTTGTTGGCGCCGCCGCCGCGGGCCCCGGCCCGTTCATCCTCGCGCAGCTTCTTCAGCTTCTTCAGGTAGACGGGCCGGGTGCTCTCGGTGACCGGCCCCGGGGAGAAGCCAAAGCGCCTCAGCTCCGAGAAGAGCTCCTCGTCCGTGAGCTGGGCGGCCGTCGCCATTTTCCGCTCCCCCGCCGCCGCGGCGCTTCCGACCCACGCGCCGCGCCGCGCTCCCCGCCGGAACTGACGCGCCGCACTCGGCTGTGGCCGAGACCCGCCCGTCACCCCGCGGCACCGCCCGCCGGGAACGCGGCCGGGCGGGTGGGGGAGTGGGGGGATGAGCGGGGCGGGACCGCCCGGCGCCGGCGGCGCGTCCCGGCTGTCGCGTGGGACTGGCGCCGCTCCCTCCGCCCCGGCGGGAGATGGGACCGAGGATCGCCCCGTCCGCCCCCGGGCTAGCGGAGGGGTTCCCGGGTGGGAGTCACGTCGTGGCGGGCGGCGGATGGGAGCAGAGACGGCACTGCCGAACGGGCGGCCCCCCGTACCGTGCGGGTGGCCTGTGGGAGGCGCTCTCGGCGGCGGCGGGGAAGTGGCGGGGCTAGGGGCGCCGAGTCCGGGTGGTGGGAGGCAGCAGCGGCTTTCGGAGCTGGAAGGGCCGCGCTGGTCGGAAACGCGCTGTATCTGGCACGCTTGTGATCAGACAAAACCGCGGCTGCTGCTGAGTGTCGGAGGGCTCGGGAATGCGCTGCAGTGAGCAGCGTCAGACCGAACACTGAGCCTCTATCAACGCCATTCCCTGGTGTCAAATTTACCCTAAAGGTGGCTGGAGAAATGGGAAGAGCCTGCGTGCACCTTTTGGCGGGCCCTTCCCGAGGTGGCAGCCAGCGGCTCCTTTCCACCAGATGTGCCTGGTGGGAGCAGACCTTGCAAACCTTTCCCTGTTGCAACTCCAGCATCAGGACATCTCGGCTGCGAGGAGACATACCACCTCTCATGTATAGGAGAGGACGTAGTCTTAAGGTGGGCCACGGGAGGTTTAGGTGGCGCATTAGGAAGAATTTCTTCACAGAAAGGATGGTTAGACTTTGTAATGGACTGCCCATGGATGTGGTGGAGACACCTGGAGGTGTTTAAACAAAGTGCCACATCCAGTCTTAGTGCTGTGTTCTAGTTGCCGTGGTGTTATTCAGTCATAGGTTGGACTTGATAGTCTGGGGTCTTTTCCAGCTTAATAAATTCTGTGTGGTATTGCATGTGATTAATTTTGGAATTACCTGGATGTATTTTGTTTCTTTTGGAAAAGTTAGTTCTTCATATATATTGCAGTTGAAATTGTCAAACTGTATACAGAAACATGTACTTGTCAAATGGTTGTGCCAATATAAAGAGATGTCGTCCCAGCATTTCTCAGAGCATGTGGTGTGTGCTGACCCTTCTGGATAGGCCCTTTGGCCACAGAACCTCATATGGAGGCTTCAGAATCTCCTGGCCTGCCTGTTTCTACCTATCCACCCTGAATTACAAAACCCTGGGCTCAGCTTCTGCATACCACATTAAAAACACAGGAGGCTGTGTTCCAGTTTTGACCTAGCTCTGACTGGCCTTGCACTACCATTGGCAAAAGTGGTCCAGGAGCAAGGTCCAACTGCATGAACAACTGTGTCTTCCTCCTCACAGTCTGCTGCAGTGATGCAGTGAGGATGCCTTGCTAATGTCAAAACTGAAGTTGCTAGTTTTGTTATTGAGGAACATTTGCAGTAAAGGAGTTGAGGTCGCTGTGAGGCAGCTACATGTGAAGATCAAGCCAAGTCTACTGAGCAAGAGGAGTTGCCAAGGGTCTGTATGACTGCGGTGCTTTATGTGGCACCACTGTGCAGAGCCTCTTGTTTCCTTGACAGGAGCTATTTCATGTACAGCAGTATATGCATTTGGAGGAATACACAAAACTCCAGCTGTAAGGATGATTACACTCAACATGACCTCTATCACACATTAACAGCACTCAGTCCCAGCCCAGGTACCATTCTGGCAAGCACCTGCTTGGATACCTTCCTTCTATTACCAGAAGGTATGCTGTCCAGCAAGAAAGTGAGGATCCTGTCATCCTACCAAGGCAATTCATATCTTCTGTTTATTACAGCAAGGGCATGAGTTACTTTGTAAAACTGTTTACTTAGCAGCAGGAGTGTAGTAAATACTATAAATTGTTAACAATTGAATAATCCCCTGCAAAACCATAGCATGTAGATACATGGAACAGCTGACTGAGGAGTCTACATATTCCAAGTCATGATATAAAATTTGTGTGCCAAAATATTTTGAAATGTTTTAAAAAATGTCTTCTGGTTGCACTGAAGTAAGGATACTTCCACTGCCAATCCAAAATCATCGCATTTCTTTCATAGTATATATTAGTTTAAATCCCTTATTTTTACCAATATCTCCACGTAGTCAAATTTAAAGTCAGTACTGAAAGTGGTTACTTTTCTAGAGGTAAATTTTGACTGCAGGGACTGTGGAGACAGTTATTCATCAGGGGAAAAAATGGTGGTTGTTTTTTGGATGAGATGTTTTGGGCTGTATTTTCCCTCTCATCCTTAAAGGACTGGTGTTCTAAAGAAACTGCCATTGGGTGAAAAGCTGTTTTGGAAGTTAGCAACCATACTTATGTTGACCTCATTAGACTGGTATGTGAAGTTGTATCTGAACACCCCTTTTATTTTTCTGTCGTGATTCCAGATTTGTGTGATATTTATGATTTCTTTAAAAATTCTTAGAATATGTGAATGACAGCTGCCTTTCAAATGTTAGCAAGTCTCTCACTGCAACTTCCTCTTCAATTAATGCAGCCCACTCCCTATACAAATCACAGTTGCATACCTGAAGCATGTAGAAATCATAAGTCACATCTAAATGAAATATTATCCTCTTGTAAAACTCACAATATTGTAAATGCTGGTGTATTTCTACTTACCTTTAGATTTTTGAGCCTTAAGGTATGCTGAGACCACCTTTTCTTAGGAATGTGGTGGTAATGAATGTGAATGTTAGTGAAAAGTAGGAATGTGCCTTTCCTGTCTTTTTTAAGAAAAGTGGAGATAGTCACACAATCACAGATCTCCAGGAACTAGTGGAGTTACTCTTAGCACCAGCATGCCTCGGAAGAAATCACTCTGCCCTGAAAACAAACTGTACTAACATATTTTTACTCTTGTTTATCCAGTTGTTTCAAACACTACATAATGAACACAAAATAACCTTTTGCTTTTAAAATTGAATGGGCTTTTTTCCCAAGAAAACTAATTTTAAATATTATTGTTGCTGCCAAACTTTGGAGTGAACAGACTCACTTGCACATCCTTCTTTTAACTTCTTGTTTGTCCTTCTTACAACTCCCATGTGAGCTTTTTAAATAAGAGCAAATCCATCTTTGTTAAAGTTAACAGTGGTGTTATGGTACTAATATGTACTATTTGTTTATGTACTGACTATGCCATTCAGCATGTGAGCCTGTGTATACATTTTTCTTTCCTGTGGGCATCCTATTAATGTTCAAAAGGCTTTTGCTGTCTCCTGCCTCTGCATTGCTGCTTTTTTTGTGGCTAAGATGTGGGCACATGCAAAGTATCTCTTGCCCACAACTTCCCCATCGTGCTGGACCACTCACATATTGCAGCAACATGAACACAGCATCCTGGATTCCCCACCTCCTGCAAAGAGGCCGTGTGCTGCCAGATTACAGTTCCTTCCATAGTGTCTCACACTAGTTCCACAAATTGTGTGATGACCTGCTGTGACTGTACAGTTCTTGTTGCTAAAAGTGAACCATTCTAGTTCATGACTCTGAGACTTCAAAAAGGCAACAGAATCCCCTCCTGCAGTTAATATGTTAATGTTTATATAACTTAAATGGATCCATAGCATATCCTCAATTGGGTGGTCATCCCTGATCAGGTCGTATAATTCCTGCTCACTTTACGATGTCTGTATTCTGGGGCATTGGCCATTTTGATGAAACTGTTGGATGCATTACAGCTGACTCTGTAAGTTGAAAGAAATAATCCACAATGCAGAACTCTAAATCCTAAAGACTGACTTGGAAAACTATTTATTTTTGAAAGGCCAGTTTATTTACATATGAGCTTTTCACTTAAATTCACTTTCCGTATTCAGTTCTCTTCACAGGAACTGCAAAAGCTAGGTATATTTATTTTAAAACCTGAACCTGAACTGCTCAATTCCCCTGGAACTGAGCTTAAAGAAGAATGTCAGCTATCAGAAAACAAGAGATTTCATGACAAATTGTGACAAAAGAAATAGTAGAATTTAAGAAAATGCCAACAATAGAGACAAGAGCTTCAGGAATAAAACAAGGAAATAATAGTGACTAAAAGCAGATGCTTATTATGATAGTCAGTTTTTGCCTTCCACTCTCTTCTTTTCAGGAAGCAAAAATGTAGTTACAGAGGGGCAGATGGATGAAATCATGAATGCAGACAAATGGGTGAGGGGATCATCCTGAAGCTATTCAGAGAGAATGGAAAATTCTCATTAGTAGAACAGTATTAAAATTCTTACCCTCCTGTTGGTCCCTAAAACCTTCTTGTCCTGCTATTTTTTGTCTCAGAGAATTGTTACTAAAGACTACTGCATGTTGTAATTAACACTTCTAAGAAGGTGGCAAATCAATTCTGTTTCATTCTCTAAGAATTGTACAGTTAGATCCAGAGCTTTTGTTTTAAATTTGAAAAGGAAAAAGTGAAGCTGAGCTTGGTAGTCAGGTAGAGTACTTTATTATTCTTCCAATACTCATAACATACAGAAGTTCTGGCTGGGTAAAGCACATATTTGCCACATGGAATTGGCAGAAGTACTTCTACATATATAATGACATCCCAGCACAGTTGTGGCCTAAAGTTGTGGCAATACAGTGCTCTGGCTTTTGAGCATCTGCTTTCCTATGATTAGGTGTCCCTTGCAAATATTTCCAAGATCAAAGGAACAATAAGAACTAGAGTTGCATGCTTGACACAGAAGAATACTGGGAAGGGATCCTGCCTTTCTGAAATCAACAGAACCCTGAAAACTTGGAGATGCCTGATTCCCTACATTGTTGTACCTTTCTCACGTAAGGAAATACCTGTTAACACCACAGAGGATGTAGACATGTTAACTACACATAATGAGATTTATTTTTTTTTGCAATCACCTAAACAACCTCTGACATGGCTGTAAGTGTGGCACTGTAGCCTGAAACCTTGATAGTGTTTGGCAACAAAGTGATGAGCAGCATAGATGGAGCAGCCAACCAAATTAATATAAAAAAAGAATTTATTGATTACAAAATAATTTCAGAAAAGCCACAATCTAACGAACAGAGTGTCAAGCCTAGGATATCGACACTGGTGAACAGAGAGCCCCGTCTCTCTCGCCAACCTCTCTGTCCACATTTTTGCCCCCCGGTCCCCCAGTTCTTATACCCCGTAGATAGCCCCAGGCTAGGGCTTCACAGTGAAACCATGTCCTTCCTTTTTGCGGAGATGTATTCATAGTAGACAAATACTGGTCTCCGGAGTTGCTGAAAGGATTTCTTAGTAGGGATGCCTATCTTGATTTGCTTCCCAGAAGTCTTCCATAGAGGCAAACGACTTGTTGACGAGTTTCTGCTTATCTTCTGGGAGAATCAGGCGTGAATTGAGGGTCACGGCCATCTCCTGAGATAAGGGGTTCTCGGGCCCGTTCTTCACATGTATATGAAGGTTTCCTCGCAGAGTTACAAGGTTTCCCTCAAAGACAGCTTGTTAGATATAACTTACATGAGACAGATTTATTTTATATACAGTATAAACCACTCGGCACAAATTATTCTAGTATACATATATTACATAGTAGCTCCATCTGTAGTAAAGAGCTCACTCTTTATAATTACATCCTTGACTTTGATTCAAGGCTAATGTCTTAAAAACTTAGGATTATTTAATTCATTTAATAATGCTTAAAAGAAGAGCCATCATGCACAGAAAGAAAAAATGAAGCTTATGTTTTATATTTTCATACAAGGGTAATTTTGTGGCATTTTCCTGTGCCACAAAATTCTAATTTCAGTTCATTCAATAACTAAGAATATAAATTCATATAGTTGACAAAAATAACCAAATCCAAGAAGTCAGAATAGGGCCACCATTCTGTTTTCTGTCCATGTCATTAGACTGCTACATTCTGTGTGTTCCAAACTATTACTGGTATTGTCTACACCTCTTTAGCACTTGGAGATCTGACCCATTTTCCTCGCTCTTTTGTTTCTGGCGCTTTGCAAACACAAGAGAAGATACTCCCTTCCGCTTGAATACCCACTTGCCTCCATTACCTCTGACCTGAAGTGGAGGCAAGGTACATAAGCAAGAAGTCAGTAGCCCTGAGAAAATTCTCTGTTTCTAGAGAAAGCACTTCTACATCTCAGAGGTGCAGACTGCCACAAGTCTCTCTGTCTCTCTTACTCTCAGCTTCTTATTGAGTATTGAATCAATCCTTTTGTTGTTACCGAGCAGTGGTGTCATCCTGGTACATTTTAAAGATTTCCTTAGGCTATGTTATTTCCACTGTTGATAACTCCACTCACACAGAAAGTATCTCACAGTGTTAGGGGTTAGATTTGTCCCTTTTCTTGTAGAACTTTTT
>WAAE01017035.1:0-19878 GCA_013400495.1 Nicator chloris
TGAGGTTCATGCTGGAAAATGTGTTACTTCATTCTCAGCTTTATTATAGCTCCAGTAGTATAGTAAAAAGAGAAGTCGAAGTACATTTCCAGGCCTGGGTTGTAAATCTGAAATTAGCCCACCTGCAAAAGAAATCTTAGCTATCTAGAAGTCGGTGAGCCAATCTTTTGCTCAGACCAGCAGCATATGCTTTTCCAAGTGCTTTCACTTATCAGAATAAAGGAGTTTGTTTATCCAAAGAGTCCAGGAAATTAACTAATTCATTTGATATGGATTTTCAGATGACCACAACCCAGTACTGACACTGGACGTCTGAGATATTTAATGAAGCAGACCAAAGGGTAGAAATCTACTTCATGGGGGGTGTTACATTGTAGTCATGGCTTTTGCCAAATGAGCAAAGTCTATGACTGAGTGTGTTTGAAAAAGAGCTGCATTTATCAAAAATAATCTTTAAAAATGAGAATACAGTCCTCTTGTTATTTATATTTCTTTTGTAATCTATTAAATATGTGTGGCTATTATTTGAACAAACAAGCCATACGAAGAGGATGCAATGAGGAATCACCACAAAGAAAGCTCCTTGCTGAATTCATGGGCCTAGGAGGACTGAGTTTTGTACCTTGGAGCTCCATAAAATGGATGTGCCAATTTGCTTTCCTCTGGAAATATTTTGTTACACTGATTTATTTACTTTTAATATTTTTATTTTAAATATTCACAACTGAAAGAGATGAAAACAGTTAGAAGAATAAAAGAACACAACAAGATTAGGAGGAGGAAAGAATTTAAATACCTAATAGGAATTTCTGAATTTGGAAACCTAAGTTATTTATATAGTCAATGGAATTTTCCTAGAGTGATTTGAAGTATCTAAAGGTTAGAAATCAATCTCTGGAGGCTATAAATAAAGAACCCAATTAAGGCACCCACACAGATAGTGTTATCTCACATTATTCTTGCTCCTCTTTTAGGCTGACCACTTTGCAAAGCACCTTTGCAAAACCATTGATTTCCCATTTCTAAATAGTAGGTTGCTTTGAATATTTCATGGTTCGTGGATGTTGAGAAAAGGCAGCCAAGGGTAAGGAAGACCTGGGATTAACAATAAAATGCATTGCTTAAGGAAAATTAATGCAACTAAAATTGTAATATCTTTCTTGAAGATATCTTTTTCAGATTACCTCCTCCAGAATTTTATGAAAACATCTTGTCAGATATTGCATTTCTATGCCCTCAAATCCAGAGGAGGATTCAAAATTAGTTTGCATTGGAAGTATTTTCGATTATCTATTGGTTGAGAAGTAATTTCTGATGTGAAAAGTGAGCAAAAAAAAGGCATTTTGCTTTATCTTAGAAGAAAAGAATCTTACAAAATTCAAGAAAGAATGAAAAGTTTTTATCCCAATGAGCTTCAGTAATATAAGAACTATGACTATTTAAACATACCAATGCCTGCAATTTTTCACTTGAAATGTCTATGGCAACAATATGTAGGATACATTGATTTAGGAAGGACATAAAATGGAGACATGGAATTACCATCTCCATGAGATTCTGCATGAACTGCAATCAATCAACAACAACAGGTCAAAGCTGCAGCAGATTCTCTTTGTCTATGCAAATACATACTTCTGTTGCTATCACCTTAAACCTCTCTTCTCTGACTATGGATGTATTTTATCTTTATATTTCATCTAGTCATTATCAGAATAAGATTTCTGCAGAATGGAGACTCCATTTTTTTTTAACTAGAAGTCTGGATGCAGCTCTGAGGGCTGAATAGGACTCCTGGTTATTCTTGTGATATATGCAAAAAAAAAAAAAAAAAAAAAAAATACAGCATGCTTTCTTCAAGGTTAAGCTGTAAGTTTCCATAGACAATTTCACATATAGGTGGGGACATTTTAGAATCTAATGATTTTACAAGACACAGAAGTGACTGTGGGAAACCCAGATGCCATCTCTGGTTTCCATGCAGAAGCTCAGCTACTGTTACTAGCTTGACTCTGTCTGTCTTAATGAAGCACCTGGTATCGATGGTACGAGCTGAATCCTGCCTATCAAGGAAACCGTACAATGTTCATGCAAAGGCAGAAAAAAATCCCACTGGCTACATAAAATTCTATTAAATAAAATAATATCTTATTTGTAGTAAGTGGAATGTGTGACTTCATGGACTAACTACCAACTTTGCCAAAGAATATGAGTGACTGGGGAAAAATATGTTAATAGGTCTTTTCATTTATGAAAAAAAGAATAAGAAAGTTGTCCAGAAAAGTGTAATCCAGTTGAAGGAAAATGCTGGATTTTTTCAATTTTGGTTGCCCTATCTGTTTTCCTCTCTTCCTTTCCCACCCCCACCACAGGAACTTGATCATGATAAGATTGCTCAGAAACTTTTCAAAGAAAGATTTTTTCTATTTATCAGTTTTGATATAACATTGCAAAAAAGTGGATTTAAAAACATCAAATATCCTTTCTTAATCTAATCTCACCCCTTATTTGGCTGCAAAGCTTTCATTTTAACTTGTGGAAAGAGGTAGCAAAGTCTCCTTAATGACAGAAAATTATTGAGAATAGTCAAATCTTGTGGCTGTAAATGCTTGTGCAAAATCAGACAGTACTGAATGAGGATATCATCAAATGAAGAGGTGACAAATTTGCAAATGAAATTACTTTCACATGAAGTAATAAATAAAAATAATACTAACATTATAAGTAGAATAGGTGACTGTAAATTTCTTCTAATTGCAAAGAAGTTCTGTGAGTCATTTCAGATCTTTGAAACTGTCAGCAGAAACTGTGGTCAGAAAAATACCTTGTAGAAATGCCAGAAGAATGACAAGTATGATCATCTATTTGAAGGAAGACTAAAAAGATTAAAACTCTTTAGTTATACAAGAACAAATGAGGAAAGGAAGCAATGGATTAATAGTTTAAAAAAAATCCAGACATTATTAATTTGATGAAGAATTGAAATCTGTAACTCATTGGCACAAAGTGACACAAGGGATGTTAAGTACAGGCAGGTGTGGGCAGCGCAGTATGATTAGATAGAGCCACTCATCTGTACATTAAAATAATGTGATCCATATTCAATGTTCAGTAAAATATCCAAGTATGCTACCTACCAGGGGCTGAAAGAGTTAGTCATTCTATAATTTACCTCTCTGTTTTCCTTTCTTTCTTAATTGTTTGCTTGGGGATTTTTTCTTTGTTTTTATTTTGTTTGTTTATTTTGTTTTGCTTTGTTTTATAATTCTTGCTTTAGAGATCTCTTATTAATCATTAACATCAGAGATATGATGCTTGCATAGGGGGACCCTTGTTCTGATCAAGCATGTCTGTTCTTATCCTATTTTAATTTTTGTGCACAGTATTTTGAATTTCTAAAGAAAATATAAAATTCAAGAAATCAGAAAGAAATCAGAAAAACATATGCAAAATACATTTTTTCTACACCATTTCAGTCCTAACGGCCTCTGTTATGCTTATAAAAATACTTAAGTTTAGACTGACTCTCAGCATTTCCTAATTTTTGTTCAAAATTTTCTACTCAGACTAATTTCATAATCACTTTGATGTATAAATACAGATGCACTCACTTTGTACATAATGTGTATATGTACGCATGTGTATTTATGGAATATATGAATGTGTGCATGTAAAAGAGATTTGATTTTAGTGTTAGTGAAATATCTTTTAAACTGATAGATATGGAAGAAAAGAACTCCGTAGTTATCACGGTTAGTCAAAATAAACCTGTAATATTTCTAAAGAAACTCAATTTGAAAGGTGTTTACCAGAAAATTAGACTCATGTTTATGAATAAGAATTAAGCTGAGCTATAAATTCATATTTCATGCTAAAAAAAATTAAAAATCCATATGCCATTAATTGCATTACATTTTCAGGTTAGACTTGCTGATAGCTTGCATTAAAGATTTCTAAAACTCCTTTTCTATGGAGCTCAAACAACAAGCCAGAAATTCTCTGGATTCATCACAGCTTATCATAGTACAGATCCTGTCTGGAATCTAAAACACAAATTGATGCTAATATTTGGTGCTAACATTTCAAATTTAGTGTTTTGGAAAAATCCAAACTAGTTTTATCTTGCAGTGTGACAGTATGTTTGCCTCTGAGCCTTTCAGAATTACCACCCTGTCCAACACCGGTTCATTTCAAAGCATGTATTTTTTAAAACGCTAATACATTAATATTGCAGCTTTTTAGGAAGTGCTTTCCTTTTAGAATTATATTTCTGGGACTCCTACAGTATTTTATTGCAGTAATTGCAGGTTAAGGCTGTGAGAGGAGGAGGGGAGTACCATATAGAGAGATAGCATTTCACTAATAAAGAAAAATACTACAATATCTTTTCACAAAAAACTATATCACAGGTGCATTTTCTGTAAGAGAACATATATTTCCAAATTAGAACCATACTATTTTCTTGCATCCATAAAATTATGCTTGTTAGTCTTGGCATCTATGATCCTAAAGAAAATATGCTTCTCAGAAATACTATAGAGTAGCTAGTGGTTCTGGAAAAAGTAAAACATCAAGGGAACTTTCAACTTAATATATATTGGCACCTCATGACATTTTCAGCAGTATTGCTTATTCAAGAAGGTAAGTAGATTTTGAAAGACCATTTAGCAAAAATCAGACTGGTGGTGGATTTATAAACACAGTACATTATAACTGTCTGACAGAAAGATAGAAATAATATCCCGTTTGCCATCAAAGCTGCTCCAAGAAAGAGAAAAAGAACAATTCTGTCTGGGCATGGTCAGTTTAATTTTGACAAATTCTCAGAGCACATCAGATTGCCAAATGACATTGAGAAAGAACAGATACACCCCCTTCCTACCCCTCCTTTCCCTTCTTGGTTCCTTAACATATTGGACCTTTTCCATCAGTCAATTGCACTGCAAAACATCGTTGTCATTGGCAATACTCTCAAAGGGAAGGATCAAACAATTTGGGTTTAGAAGCACATTGCACTGTAAAAATCAGACTTCCATGAATTTTTGCCTTTCAGTCTTTAGGGTGCTCAGACATCACTGGAGATTGAGCTCAATCATTTAATTCATAATAAGAGAATACGGAGTCAGACCTAACTGGACAGACATCTGTTGCAACATCAATTTGGAATTCTTTTTACATATTAAGCAGTTCAGGGGAAATAAAACTGATGGGTGTTGGCATCTAAAAGCTGAAACAGCTACAAATGGGCTCTGTCTTTACCAGCTAAGTTTATCTCATGTGTTGCTTTTTACTTTCTATACTTTGCATTTTGATTGTCAGGGAGATGACAAAACTATCAGCTGAAAAGGAGAAGTAATATTTTACCAGATATTGGATTATAAGTTAGTAAATCAAAATGCATTTTCATTAGTAGAAATATTTCACCAAAGCAATGTCATTTAGAGAAAAGCTCAATGTTCATGGATTTTTTTTTCCAATTCCTTCTTCCTGGAAGATGAGGCAAATTGTTTCAGTTCATTTTATTTTGTTTCGTAAGAATTATCTTCCCATTGCTTTTACAGAAAAAGGCAAAGAATTCATTTGAAAACATATTTGGAGTAGAGACAAATATGATAACATATTTTGTTACTTTTTTTTTTAGGTTTTACACAATTATAAATAGCAACTGCATGTAACAGTATTAGAAAATTAATGTATTAAAAGTTACATTTCCACAGACATTGTCACACGGTTGATTTTATGCCTTGTGTTAATCATTTTACAACAATCAATTTACAATCTGTGTTTTCCAGAACTCTTATTTGTAAGACCGCCTCAAAGTTTCAGTTTATGACTTTTAATCACAAGGACTCAAAGACACAAAGAATTTAGGTCAGAGTTGAAACCTGGAAGGATCTGTAAGTTCAGAGCAGATTTTCAAGAGACAGTCTCTAGTTGTGCCAAAATTCCTCTCCCAGCAGTGGATTGATTATGCCCTGCTGAATAAGAGTGTCTCTTTTTATTGTCAGGTTCATGAAAAGCAGCAGCAACATTTCAAAAACAGGGGGGAAAAGGACAAAATAGAGGAAAAAAGAAGGAAAAATCTCAGTTATACTTCATATCCAATATTTTCAATGTTTTTGCTTTTCTTTCATCATTAATTATATAGTTAAGTTATTTTTATTTACTCTTAAAGATTATTTTTAAAGAACAAATATGAAGGCAGAATGAAAATAGCTGCTACCAATTAAAAATCCAGGCTAAAATGCAATAACTTCTTGAACGGTAACACCAAGTGAAATACATCTTCATTTTGCCTTGATAATGTAAGAAACAAGTTCATGTAAAGGGAATTTCCAAATGATGATCAAGAAAAATAATAAAATAGATAGTTTGAAGAGAATCACTGAAATTACTTCTCTGTTTAGTCTTATTTATCTTGTATGCAATGGAATTGCATTTGAGACATTTAAATATTGGTGTTTCATTACATTGTACTGTGTGGGTTCTTGGTTGGTTATTTTGGTCTCGTTGTCAGTTTGGGAGGTTTTGTTTGTTTGATTTCCTTACAAGGAAGCAAAATATCTTTTTCAATTATGCATTCATTTATATTCAGAGCTTCTCTTTTCTGGATGGTTAGTCCAAAATTATTCAGTGTCTCTTTTCAGAAGTTTGATCTGGAAACCTGCTAAAATTTTGTCTTGTATGAAAGACAATAAAGAAGATAAATGGGGAGAGATTTGGTAAAGTAATATTGGTAATTTTTTTTCCAGTAATTTGTAGAATACTGCTAACTTTTATCTTAAATAAATGAGGAAAAATAAGTGTCATATTCCTTTTTTTTAAACTAAAACAGCTGCTGTAATTAGAAAAAATTGCAAGTATAATGTGCAATGGAACAACAAAAAGAATCCCATTCTCTGAAGGATAGTCAGAGAGCATATTTTGCACTTGACTACAGAATATTATTACTGTAAATCAGAATCAATGTCCCATGTGATGTGATCTCCATTTAATATATTTTTTCTAATGTCATGTCTGTGCTATTGTACTAAGCAAGCCATGTTGGTCTGGAGACCAACAGTTGTAATTGGCAAAGAGACATAAGCAGGCAAGATCATGGTCAATGTTACAGTGCAGTTACATTTCTGAAAAAGGATTTGTTTTTCTTTTAAATTTCCCAACAGTTTAATTCCACTCCTTTAGATTTTACTAATTTTTATTGTAGTATTGTCACTTGAGAAAAGGTTCTTTACTCCAATCTGTGTTAGGACACAGCTGAAAAGATTGGATCAAATTCACTCCTGAGGTATCTCTGTTAACTTCAGAGGAGATAAATTGTGAGTGAGTTGATCTAAGATTGGCTCAACATCAGTTAACAAAAATAAAATATTTCCACAATTATAGGTCCTGTTATCTTTGAAAAACTATTTGAATGATATAGAAAATTTGTAACATATTTGAAAGAAAAAACATATATAAGTAACATATGCATGCATCCTTTCCAATGCTATTATATTCTTTAATTTTTACTTACACTAATTGACATCAGATTTTAGGATTACTCTTGAAGCTTGAAGCTATGCTTCTCATTAATCAGGGTAAGAGCATTGGTCCATGAACTTCTCTACTATTTAATTCCTCCTTGCTTTTCTTCTGTTTTGGCCTGTGCTATCCAGGCACAGTATGGGAGAATGCAAGGTCAGGCACTGTCCATCACAGCCTGTGTGGGCCAGACCACCCCACTCAGAGGGGAGAAGAGAGAGACTGCCTTCAGGACCAGAGAAAAGGCACCCTTGTCCATTTTTTGTATTAGTAGACATGTGATGTTTATGGCCATGGAGAGCCACCACTGGGTAGAAGCCTGTTCATCATTAGCAAAAGTCAGTTTAGTGCTGCCACGATACCTAAAATTATTTTCTAAAAACTTTTCTCATGTTCACTGATGGAGGCTGTGAAAAATCCCTTAAGCTTTCCAGTTTGCCTTCTTTCTTTTACAGAATTTTGATGGGCTAATAGCACAGTTTGAGCTCACAGCTACTTATTTGTCTTTTTGAGAGTGATTGCCCTTTGTTTGACAAAGAATCTTATTTGATGCTAGAATATATACCTCCAATATGTTCTCAGTCTGTTCACACTTAACAGTGTGTATGTCCTGGAGAAATGTAAATGACAGAACCTCTGTTTCAGTAAAGTAATTACTGTTTTCACAGACATTGGTAAATGTAAAACTCAGTACAAATAATAATTGTTATTGCTACTATTATTTGCTTCCAAAGCACATGGTATATGTACCAAGGTACTTAGAGAGAAAGTTGTACTGCATGTTCAGATTAAGAAGAAAGAAGGCAAATTCTCTTTTACCTCTCTCTTGGCTATCCTAAATTCAGACCTCCATTAGTAGATATTTGCTGGTTATTTATATGTTGGCTAAAAGGGGAAGATGGACAAAAATATGTGTGGAATTAAGATTCTACTTCTTGACTGATGTAACTGAGATAATTTTGAACAACTCCTTGGATTCACTTTAAAAGAAATGACAGGAAAAAATATTGTCTCAGAAAAGTACCTTCTTCTCTCAGTTGATCAGGAACTTAGATTGTTTATGAACTTTTCCTAAGAAATTCTGTTTGCTGTTTAAAAAAAAGTGTGAGCTTTGGTAAACATCTTTTATATTTTCTTTTGTACAATTTTGTAGTTATTTTGATCGTCTAATAGTTTGTCTAAATCAGTTATCTAGTGGTGAGTGGAAATGCAGATAAGTAATGTATTTCAGGATTATATTTCTACTGTCGTAACAGAAACAAATGATCCCTCTCAGGTCTGGTCGATGAGGTACAAAGCTTTATTAAAAATTACTGCCATTGTGTACCAACAGGCTTTTCCTGTCCTTGCTATGGTGCTGCCTCTAATTTTGTGACACCGATTTCAGAAATGCATGGGCCTTTTCACAGAATCATAGAACCACAAATTGGAAAAAGTTCTTAAGATCAAGTCCAAGTGAAAACATTACACTGGCAAGTTCAGCACTGAATCGTGTCCCTAATTTTAATTTTATTTGTCCCGTTACACTTCCTTGAGAGGCATACCTCCTAGAACCGTTGCCACAGAATCACAGAATAAGCTGAGTTTGGAGGGGTCCACAAGGATCACTGAGCCTAACCCCTGGCCCTGCTCAGAATACCCCCAAGATTCACACCACACACCCAAGAACACTGTCCAATGTTTTGTGCATTCTGTCAGGCTGCTGTTATCACTTCTCTGTGGAGCCTCTTCCAGTGCACAGCCACCCTCTGGGTGAAGTACCTTTCTCTAATATCGAACCAAAACCTCCCCTGACACAACTTCAGCACATTCTCTCACTGGTCCTGTCACTGGTCACCAGAGAGAAGAGATCAGACCCTGCCCCTCCTGTGCCCCTTTCATAAAGCTGTAGACTGCAATGAGGTGTCACTCAGACACCTCTCCTCCAGGCTGAACAGACCAAGTGACCTCAGCCACTTCTCATACAGCTTCCCCTCAAGGTTCTTCACCATTTTTGTTGCCCTCTTTTGGATAGCTTATTGTCTTTCTGATATTGTGGCACCCAAAACAGCCCCCAGCACTCAAGGTGAGGCCGCCCCAGTGCAGAGCAGAGCAGGACAATCCCCTCCCTTGCCCAGCTCATAGTGCTTCACCTGATGTACCCCAGGACAGGGCTGGCCCTCCTGGCTGCCAGGGCACTGCTGACTCAAAACTTGTGCACTACTGTCATGTGCACAAAACGACATCAAAGCTGCTGCTAAAATTGCAGTTTTATGGAAGTAAATCTAGCAATAGCAATATTTTCCTAATAAAATATGCTTAATCTTTTAATCTCATTAATATGAATTAATATTTTAAGTGCCTCACTGGAGAGAGTATTGCAGTAGTTTCATATTGTTAGCGCTGGAAATAGTGCTATATTGTTAGCACTGGCAACCCTCTTCTTTTAATAATAAAGATGGTTAAAGAAATATGTAACAACTGCTATAGAAGTTCTGTAAAATTTGATCAGATTTGACACAAAAACCTATTGCTCTACTGTATAAAATGAAAATATAGATATGATGGTTTCAGCACGATCATGACATGGAGTTTTATACCTCTATTTCACCCCAAATAAAAAGCTGTCAGATGTTTTCTGTGTCTGGGTATGTCTCAGGCACAGATGAGAGCAAGCTGGCCAAGTCTCATACAATTCAGATTTAAATGATTAGTGTGGGATGTGGAAAGCAACAGGAGGCTTTGGATGAGGTTATATCATCTCCTCTGCTTTGAGTGCATGTGCCTGGTTTTTGTTCATGAAGTTCTCAACATAGGGATCTGATTAGATTTGCAGTTTCTTCTAGATGATCAAACCGTACAATACTACTAAGCCTTCTTGCTCCACCTGCATCTGGTTAAGAGCTTGTGTGATTTCCTTTCTGAGCAGAGTATTTTCTGGTGACTTAAAATTTTATTACCAAAATGGTGGAATACAGCAGAAATAGAAGGACACCTTAAATTCATGCTGATGATATAACTGACAGACTACAGCTGCCCATTGGATAGAAAGGAGCAATTTATAGTTAGCAAAATGATGTTTGTGTGTAAGGATATATATATTGATGGCCATTTGACTTTGTTGAATTCTGAGGTCAGTTTTGACTTAAAAAATGTCCAGCTTACCCGGCAGTGATCCATATGGGACACATTCTCTCACAGTTCAATGTGCAAACAAATCAAAGACAGAAGTATAGAATTTAGATATTTGTGTCTGAATTGCCCTGAAATAATCAGATATTTTACTTTTCAGTTTTGCAATATAAGCATTGCAATAAATATTTATAATCTAATGCAACTGTACTGATTTTGGCTGGGATAGAGTTAAATTTTTTTCCTAGGAACTTGTATGGTGTTGTGTTTTGAATTTGTGCTGAAAAGAGTGTTGATAACACAGGGATGTTTTAGCTGTTGCTGAGTGCCACTAACAAAGAGTCAGAAGTTTTCTGTCTCTCACTCCACCCCACCTGTGAGCACAAGGAGTTGGGATGGGACACAGCTGGGACAGCCAATGCCAAAGGGCCAAAGGATGTTGTTCTTCATCCCATACCATATGGGGTCTTGCTCACCATGTAATACAAGGGAAAGAAGAAGTAAGGGGGGACATTTGGAGTGATGACATTTGTCTTCCCAAGTCACCACTATCTGTGGTGGATCCCTGATTTTCTAGAGATGGCTGAACATCTGTTTGTCCATAGGAAGAGACAAAGGAATTCCTTTTTTTCTTTGCCTGTAGCTGTCTCCAAAAGCAGTTTTTTGCTTTATCTAATAAACTCTATTTCAACCCACAAATTTTCTCACTTATACACTTCTGATTCTCTTCCAATCCTAGCAGTGGGGAGTGAGTGAGAAGTTCTGTGGGGCTGAGCTGCTGACTAGGGTTAAAAATTGACAGTACTCTATATATAATAGTAAATGTGTCACTTCTCTGGTTTTTTTGTTGTATACACACTGTATTTTTTTAACCCATACTAATTTATTAATAGTAAATACAGCAGAATAAAATAAGGTCATTTATTTTTAATTTCATTTGCTTTTAGATCTGAGTGAAACTATTCTAAGTTTCCACATTATTATCTTCCTCCAGTTCCCTTTGTCTGTGTTTAATATATGCTTAAGAGTGGAAAATGATAGAGTTTTTAATAATACCTACACCTGTGCTATCGACGGATAAATCTACCCTTGAGTCAGGGGGACAAGGCAGAGGTAGGTCCTCCAAATGGTGAAAAGCACCGGCAAATTTAGGTGAATCTTGCCCCAACATCATAAGTTTTACATTACATAAACACAAACTTAAGAAAATAGATGATCCTTAAAGTAGAGTTAATTGAATTGAAATGTGCCTTAGATGATGTTCCTTGTAGACAGAGTAGTGCTTCTATTTGTACTTAGTCTTTGCACTCATGTATGTTGATTTTATTTCTGTGGAGTTTCCCTGTCTCAGGTAAGTAATATGTCTACTTTTGCATAGTCTGAAGTCCAGTGATTTTGTCCTTTGACTAAAGATTAACTAAAATATAGATTGTTTTAATCATTCAGTCTCTGTATCATAGCTAAACCATGGATCTGTCTACTCCTTTATCCATTTCTATAAAACCTGTTCCAGTTGCAGTTTTGGAGCATCCCAACCCCTGGAGCTTGCTGTGCACTCTTTGAAAATTATGTTGCTCAGTGCTTACTCTGCATTGTTCATTCATTGTACAGGAAGCAAGTATGGATCTTCTATGTCTGAGACAGTTCAGCAAGGAAAATGCAGGCACACAGAGAAATTTCAAACACCTGGAAATATACAATATGAGGGCAACCTGTACCTTATGTGTCATTCTTCTTTTGGATATGGGCTTAAATAAGTTGTATTTACTTTACTCAACAGTTGAATACAATTTCAAGGTCATCATATTTCATGTTTGTCGTTTCAGTTCTGTGTTCTTATTAACAGCTGTGATGCTAAAATTATGTTAGTATTATGTAATTTCATATTTTTAAGATTTGTTTTTTTTTTCTAATAATTTCATACAGAAAGCAAACCCAAACTTTTCTGCTTGATTTGGCATAAAAATTGGGTCATTCTGCCATTTTCCCCACTAGTTATCAGCTCTGCAGCCACTAAGTCAGTTAGAGAATGCTACCCTAGCACTAAAAATTGAAATTTGGCAAAAAAAAAAAGTTAAGCATTGAAGGTTTTTGTAAGAATTGCCTTGGATAACAAAGTACTTTTGGAATTTTGACTAACTAAGCAGCAATATAATTATGTGGTCCTTACAGGAAGTATCAGAAGCAAATGAATGCAGTAGTTTTATGGCTTTGTTTTGGTTTGGTTTTGGTTGGTTTTTATAATTTTATTTTTCATGCAGAGAACAGACACCTGAGAACTGGCTGCAGATTCATTCAATTTAAAGAATAATGAGCATCATGTATCACAAGAAATGTGTTGCAGCTGGAAATATGAGCCTTTAATTCACATAAGCATTGTTACTTAGATGGAGGGTTTTCTTTATGTTGGATAGAAAATGTTTTTGCTTTCATAATTTCTTGGCAAGGAGTCTAATTGTAATTGTTGCCAGATGGGTGGTCTCAGGTGAGTTTAAAATAGGCAGCCTTCAAGCAACACTTTAATAATCTGACTTTCTCATTGGGAAAATTTCATTTATAGGCCCTGTAGGAAGTTCGTTTCCACAAATAATATATTGGTGATGAAGGAAAGTCCTCCCTCAGATTCTGGTAAGTTAGTAAGGCTAGAATTACTCAGCTTGCCTTAATAGCCCTGTCTTGGTTTGAAAGACAGGTATCAGCTAGGGAGGGGCAAGGCCTCCCTTGAAATAGAGAATTCAAACCCTCTTCCTCCAAATTATCACAATTTTGAAAATTAAGGGGGCTCTCAGGCAAAGATACTAGGGTAGGAATAACAGTTCTTTACTAGTATGTATAACAAGACAAAACAAACAACAACTACAGCATTAACAACAAAACAGAACCAGGAACCTCGAGGGCTTTGCTTCACAAAGCCCGGGGCACTCTGATCTCGGTGCTCCTGCGGGATCCTGAGGGCAGCAAGCTGGAACAGTGGAAAATCCTGGGCTGGTGGGTGAAATAAATCAGGAGCTCTGCGGTGGTGGCTGGAGCAGCAGGAATGTCCCCAGCAGGCAAGGGTGGGATGTCCCGGCAGGGCAGGGAGTGCGGGGCCACCGTAGCAAAAAGAGCAGCGCAGAAGAAGCGGCAGCAGCAGGACAGGGCAGGCCCGGCTCCCAGCAGGGCAGGAGGAGGCGAGCTCAGAGTTCCTGGGCACAGGAGCAGATGATGGTAGCTTCCCAGGACCGGAATCCGTGGTGACAGTGAACTCCTCTCACAGCAAGCAAACAGCCTGGCTGTCCTCCTTCTGATGCCGAGAGCAAGAGAGCCCCNCTCCTTAATTCTTTCTGCAGTGGATCAATACTAGTCAAAAACATCACATCCTTTAAATCTCACTCACATAGGCAAGCTTGCTTCTTAGACTTGTGAAATAGCTACATTTTTGCATGAAAAAGGTCAATCTTTAATTATTTTATGGAGCATAAGTTTCAAACGAACTAAAGCAACATTATCTACACATTTGAGCCACCTCAGATGTCTAACCAGCTGCCTGGATACACAGACATTATGAATTCTTCCACACTAAATCATAGTTCCAAGCACAGAATCTAGTTCTTTCTGGTAGTTGGTGAATTTGTGACCTCTTTGGAATAGTTGGAGCTGTAAACCATTGAATGGATAAATGATGCATAACGGTAGTTTCTTCATCTGTGACAGATGCAATAATGGCCTGGGCACATTTTTCAGGTAATATAAGTGAAAACTTTGTCCATTCTTCTATCCCAGAAGTCTTACTTTTTGGACTTTTGTACTAGAAGTAACCTGTACTCTCTGCTTTTAAAAAGCTCTTAAAATATATCTACAATGGATATAGCAAAAAGTATTAAACTTTATTTATCTTTATGGTAATATTAAAATCATTCTTATTTTTGTTTTTTCTTAGCATGTTATACATATTAATTATATAACATCAGGTGACTAAAATTCCTTTAAAAATATCTTTAGGAGAATCTCTCTTTTTCAAATTTTAAAATGTTTACTATGACAACGTTTTGAGCATTTTTATATTTTCACACTTAATTTATATGACAGACATATAAAACCTTTTATGTATGACTGAAATATCTTCTGCTACTGTGAAAAGAGCTAGTTGTATTGCCAAGTCTGAAACTAGGACTTAAGCAGAGTATTCAGTTTTCACTGTTTATTGCCTTTGATTTACTTGTTTTCATATAGCATTTATCTTGAAGTTTGTTTTGTTTTTTTGTCTGTTTTGATATTTAGTTGAAGGAGTTTTATAGGTTGAAGGGATTTCATTTCTTTAGGCAACCTACAAAGTCTTATGAGTTATCAGACATAAATTCATGACTTCTTCTGCCCTGACTCCATAAAGGGACAAGGTCTTGATGCAGAACACCCTCTTCCCCACACCTAGGGAAAGGAAAACCAGGAAAGGGATCTGGATAGATTTAGACAAAGTCTTGGCTGCCATGGTTTGTTATTCAATGGTCCTAATCCTTGCAGGTAGGTTTGACATAAATACATTCTAATATTTGCTTTAAAATTGATGTTTATCTGCCAGCGACCTTATTTGCTGTATTTGGTACAAAGCGTAAGGACAAAAGATAGGTAGAAATTAATTTAACTTTCATTTAAATGCCTGTTGACATTAAAGCTAGTCACATGGGGATTCTTACTTGCAGGAGATACCAACAGGCATATAACCCCATGGCGTTTTTCCTTGTCTGCATATAGAGGGCAGGTTAGATAGTGAAGTTTATAACATAACCAAAGGTCTCCTACTTATCCAATAATTATTGTCCAATTATTATCCATTAATTGTTGTCCAATTATTATCCAATAAATATTTTACATTAAAAAATGTAGTTTCTACAGATCGGTCTATTCCAATTTAATCAGTTGTTTCAATGTATAATTTTATGTGTGTGGTTTGGATGGGTTTTTCTTTTCAATACACATTGAAAGAAAAAAGTAAAATGATGGTAAGAAATGAACACCTAATCGTAGGGAATGCTGGGACACTAAAAATCCTAGAACAGCATCTGCTGCTGCTGCTGTCTGTATTTAGGTAATGCTTGGGAATCCAAATGAGTTATGACCCTTCTCAGCTATGTGGTGTGAGGTAGAGCTAAAGTATTTTCTTGTTCCAGTCCAGGTGACAGCCGGTGAACTGAATGCAGGATGAAAACAGAGCACTGCAAAGAGACCATCAGACAAACACTGCTTAGCAATATAGACTATGTTTTACTGCACCAATTGCTTAGGGGCTTTGGTTTCTTTTATGCATCATAGCCAATAACAGCTTTAGGAAGAGAATTGATGGTAGATTACAAGATAGCTCTAGGGGTCTTTTAAAGGAGATCCTCCCAGGCATGAAAGGAAGTATGAGAATAAGCCTGAAATTGCTTTCTGCAAAATGTAGCAAGAGTGATGAACGTACGCAGGTTTGGGCTCATAGAAAACAGAAACTAGGTATGTAGTGTGAGGATTGGCCATTAGGGTACCTGTTAATAAAGAAAAATAGTGTATATTTGATGAGAGAGAAAAATCAGTGGAAGGGCATAAAGGGAAGTGAGCTAGGAAAATATTCCTTACAGTAGCATTCTGAATAGATTTGACTGAGGCAAGATCATCTCTCAAAGCTGAAAAGAAATACTTTCCAATAAGCAAGATATGAGATGATGAGTGTCTTGGGAGAGATTTTACTGCACAGACAGAGAGGATTATGGTATCTTATAGCTATTATGCAGAATGAATCAACAAAAATTAGATGTAGCTGGGGTATGAGGCTCTGGAGAGCAGACTGAGTCAAAGATGATGCCTACGTTACGGTCTTTGCTCTTATGCTGAGCCTAATAAGTTATTTATCATTAAATTTGTTGTTCATCACAATGTTAGAGTAATCATGTAAAAATATTTCAGTAGAATAAGAAAAGGACGAATGTCTTTTTCAAAGTAGGAAGGGAAAACTGTCTAGAAATGTGGATGGACTAAGGGAAAATCTCCTGCAATACCCGCCTTAAGTAAAACATATAATCATCTTCCACCATTTGTGACAATAGAGTTCTGGGACAACTAAGGTAAGGAAAAACATGAACAATAATTCAACTTCACAAGCTCTGTTCAGCAGTTCAGCACTGACTTTGAGGTTTTTGTTCTCTGTCATGTTCACTACCAGGAACATTTTATTAATTCCCTGCTCACAGTGTGCCTTCCCATCCCAAGCTGGGAAGCGACTAACCTTTTCTCATGCACCAATTCACCTAGGTCCCTTAGACCCTGAAATATGCAACATCATATAGAAACTTCTGTGCTTGCTTTTTGCACTGACAATTTGGAGTGCCTGTGCCATAACGTGGTCACTGAAAGTCACTTTAATGGGAGGCATATTCAAATATGTTATCTAAAATAGTAAGACAATCCTAACTGTGGGCAAAAAAAATGAATATAATTCTTTTTTAGATATGAGCAAACTCTGACTTGTTTTTCACCTTTTTCCCAACCCTTATCCATCTCAGTTTCACTTCTTACTATTTATTTTTATGATATCTATGTTTTACTACTCCTTAATTTGGGTTATCTTGTTAACATGTATCTTTACTCTCAGAGCCATGAATCTTCTTTCTCAGTGTGCACAAATCAAATAGGAATCCTTTTTTGATATAAATCTGGCAATGTCTACACCTACTTTTCAGACTAGGAAATTGCAGAACTATGTTGCTGCTTGGGATTACATCTCCCTTTATCCCTTAATATTACATAATTAGATAACCTTAATTAAACTAGGAGATAAAATGTCTGGTAGAATTTTCATAATTTTCTTTATTTATTTACCCACAGAACTTTTTGAGGGAGAAAATACCTAGGTATAAGTGTGAAAAGACAGGTCTAAATCATGTTCCAAGTATAGTGCCTTCGTCAAAAGGAGGTTTTGAATCCATATGGTAATGGTCATCAGTAGATACCATTAAATGGGCAAGTGACCTTTTGGAGGAAAACAAAACAAAACAAAACAAAGCTAACCATCCCAAAACCTGACAAAAAAACACCTCCATAAAACCAAAAAAATTCCAAACAATCGAAAGCATGATACACAGCAGCTCAAGTCCATTAACTGGTTTGATTTATTCACTTTGACAGGAATGGTGCACAGTTCTGTGTGCACAATATAATTGCAGATACTTACTTCTTGATTTGTTTTCCTATCACTTCCCCTGTTGTGTTCTGTTAAAAATCAGATTATAAAGGTTCACATTAAAGAAAAAAAAAAAATTCAATCAAGTCAGACAAAATTCTAAAATAGCAATGACAAATAAAAATCCTTTCAGATATATTCCAACCAGTGTGTATTGGTTTGTATTGTTTATTCACTACTTATTTAAAATATTCTCACAATGCTGCTTGTACTTCTGAAAATAATGAACTGTTACATGGATTTTACATGCTGGCCCTCCCATGAGTGCTTTTAGCAAGCTCTACCTTTTGAGCAGCCTGTTTTAATGGAGATTGAGGCAGTGGAGAGAAGAAAGCAACAGAAAAAGGTTACAAGTTAGGAAAAAAGGTTGTGATTAACTAGCTTGACATTCACCACCTCTTTGGTACAAGGTAGGAAAAAATATGTTACCTGTGAAATAGCTGCAGCATTTAGAGCTGTTCATATTTGTTTTGAGCTATTCATCTTCACTTTTTTATCTACTATTTTTATATTGAATGCCAAAGTGCTAAATATAATTAATAATAATTGACTAATATTTTAAATAGAAATAATATTTTTTTCTAAAGTTCTTTGAGTTGAGAGCCTTTCTTTCAGCTCTTCATATTCTGTTTTTTACTATTCCAAGTATATATTCACTCCATATAAAATTTATATAAAAACATATAAACAAAGGGTAACTTCTCATTTTCATATACTATGGGTAGGGAAAACAACTTATTGACAATTTATAAAATAGCCATACAGGTAAATATTAAGCTAACAGTTGTGGTGTAAACTTATTAAAAGACTGTGATTTAAATCAAAGGATTTAAAGACAGTAGAATTCAACCTCCAGCTGTAAGGGAGGAACTGCTTTTTATAGAGATGAATCTAAATTTACTATCTCAATTAACAATATTTAACACTCAGCAGTCAAAGAAAATCTGACTGAAATTAGGTCTTTGACTAGATTTAACAGGAAAAATTTCAGAGAGACTAAGTTATGTTATTGTTGAAGGTGCTTATTAACCACCAGTAGCCACATTGTTAGAGAATGGAACTTTCTCTTATTACCTGAATAATTCTAGAGACAAAAGTATTGATAGAAGGAAGAGCTAAAACTGGTATTTCTCTTTTCCTAAATATATTGCTGTAATAGTAAATAATGTCTCATTTCCTTCTCTATATCTCCCCAATGAGTATTTACATATTCAGTACTCATGCTTATACACACCACACAATTAAAATCACCTTTACAGGACATAAGATCATGCTGTAAATGATACTATCCCTTTTACCAGATCTTTTTACCACCACTCAAACTGCTGCCTTTCCCTTTATTCTTGCTAAGCAAAGAAACTATTTCTGTTTCACATGCCTGAAAACCTCTATTTTCTATAGGGTAGTGGGTTGATCACATCAGGCACCTAAAAATCACATGGCCAAATGCTTGCTCCCCTCTGCTCCAGACGGACAAGGCAATGAGCAAGTAGAATAAAACTAAAATATTCCTGTGTCTTGGTGAATACAATTTGAAGGATGGAGGAATGAAGGAGAAAACCCAGACAAGCAAGTGATGTAAAGGTAATCCCTCTCTACCTCCCACAAGCATCCCCAGCTACTCTCTGAGCAGTGATTGTCTCTCTACAGTTTTTAATGAGGAACATAAATAATATTATGTTGCTTTGAATATCTTTTTGATCAGTTTGGGTCAACTGCTAAGGTTATATCACCTCCCAACTTCTTTTGCTTCCTCAGCCCACTCATTGCAGGGAGCAGATTGGAGAAAAAAGAAATGCACCAAAACAAAACAAAAATCCCAAAACCTTAGTGTTGTACAAGCAATGCTCAGAAATAGTCACAACACTGTTTTTACCAACTGTGCTTTACCGAGAAATCCAAAACACAGTACAATACTGGCAACTACGAAGAAAATTAATGCAAACCCAGCCAGACCCATAAAGTGAACATATTTATAAATATATTTAAGTTATATACATTTAAGTTCAGTCATATCACCTGACTGAGACACATACTCAAGTATTTCCCTTTCC
>WAAE01017036.1:0-17299 GCA_013400495.1 Nicator chloris
ATATATATAATTCAAGGAAGGAATTAAAATTACAGATTTCATAAGTACTGAAAAACAACGATGTCTTGTGTGATTCTAATAAATTTCAATAAGTTAATAAAACTTGGAAAACTATGTATAATTGTTTTGTAGGGTTTTGCTGCTGTTCAGAGTTTTTATTTTCATATTTTAAGTACTTTCCCATGATCATCCTGATCTCCTGTTCTGTGTTTCTGCACTGTAGAGAGTATATAAAGAAAACAATCTTACTAGACATTAAAATTATGATAGAATTTTTAGAACTCTGATTTATAAATCATACCAGTTCTGAAGGATGGACTTGTATTAAAAAAAAAAAAAGAAGGAAAAAAGTTAAACTTTCTATGGTTTTGTTTGTGTGGTTACTTTGGTTTGGTTTCTTTGTTTATTTTAATAATAAAAACAAAAGATTACTGTGGGTTACTGAAATATAATAAAACAGTAGAAATAGAATAAATTATTCAAAAGATATGCTCATTATATAGTATTCTCAATAGAAATTCTGTATGGAATCTAGTACATTAAAAAGCAAAAAAGCAAAAACAAACAAACAAACAAACAAAAACCCCCAAAACCACCAAAAACAAAACAAAAAATCCCAACCCAACAAAAAAAAAAGTTTGACCTTGAGAAAATAATCAAGGTCAAGTAAATGCTGCAAATCTGAATGTTATGGTGTTCACTGTAGCTACAATTAAATTGAAATCAAAACCGCAAGGGAGCTCTCAGTTGAATTCAATGTGTATTCACATAGACAGCATGGATAGACACCATGATGAAGTGACTAACCACAAAGTTCTTATTACTGATTTAGGTTGCAAATCAGTATAGGGCTGAAAGATGTTGTTATGCTCTTTGTTCTCTTCCCTTTTCTTAGGGATAGGGATGAAAAGAAGTGCAGAGCTGGTGTCCTATCTGTATTTCCTAACTGTAAAAGCATATGGACAACTAGAATTTTACAGACTTTGAGAGTAGTGTTTGAAATCTGGCAGGCCTTTAAATACAAAACTTTGGCCACAAAAGGCCTGCATAAGATGGCTGGATTGTTTGTGCTTGTTATTCTGGGAAAAGCATTGAGTTAACAAAGAACAGCCAAGTCTTGCTTGGCATCTGGAAGCAGTGGCAGATTTCTACTCGGCTAAACCAAGCTACTTCAGGAGAAATAGAAGAATATCCCATTTGCCATGCTTCCTTGAGAACAGAACTGCTGCAGTATTATATACAAGATAGCTAAACATCAGAAACTGCTGACAATGTTACTAGCTCTACATTTCAAAAGAAAATTCAGCCATGACAGAGCTGCCTTCCTTCAACCCACAACAAGTTTTCATAAAAACCAGGAAGAGACACACATGGGAAGAGACAAATAAACAAGCAAAATGTATGAACTTGAAGGTGAAATTATTTTAATAGCAGGAATACACAAAAATGGTTTTAATGTGTAGATATATATTTTTTTCTTCTTCGTGCCACACTTGTGCTGCATTGGAGAGTGGGAGGCTGATAGAATAGAGGAAAGGGATAGATTTTGGTAATGTATCAGCCAGAATACATCAAAACATCATTTCTTACTACAGACTTTAGATGAAGAAAATAAAACTAATACTGAATTTTATTCCCTGTCACAATAGAGTCCTTTGACACAAGAATATTTTTTTTGTTTTGTACATTTTCCAATTAATCTAGCTCTTATGTTTCTTTAGTATGGTTTATAGTCAAAGTCAGAAGTCCCTAAGTCATCAGAAAGATAAGTTGCTCTCTGTTGTGGTTTGTTTTGCAGTTGTTTGGTTTGTTCTGTTGACCCCCACTGCAATGGTTTCACCCCATGTTTGTACCCTCCTCCCAGCTGTCACTCTCCCTCAACTCCTCCCTTCTTTCCCGAGGGTTCTGTGTCAGTTCCCTAAATGCCTCCCTCATGGCCTGTCAGTCTCCAAGTTTGTCTTCTCCTAGTTCTAGAAGCTTCCCCAGGATCCACCGAGTGATTGGCTAGGGAACGGTGGATCCTCTCTTGAAATTCCCCCATTTGTTCACAAAGTCGCTTCTTCTTCCCTTGGTGCCTCCCATGTTTTCCCCTATTGGCTGTTGTTTTGTTCCCTCCCATGGATCCTCCCCTCAGTAAAAACCCAGGGGGATCCTGTGGTCCGCATCCTCAGATGCTGTCCCTCCTGGGAAAATAAAGCCTTGGATCTTACAACAGCTGGGAACCCTTCCCTCATTCCTTTGCCTCCCCCAGATGACAGTGGTCCTTCTGTGCAGGAGCAAAAGCTCCTGGCCGCTCTCCTTGTCTCCTGAGTCCTGGAGAGTCCCCAGCAGACACAGTGCCTGTGTCTGAGCTTAGCCAGGAAAGGAGTTGGAAAGGCACTGTGTCAGCTCTCTCTCTTTTTCATAAGTCCCCTTTAAGTACTGAGAGGCTGCAATGAGAAGTCCAGATTTAGATTCAGTATTCCAGGTGGGATCTCATGACAGCAGAGCAGAGGGACAGAATCACCACCCTTGACCTGCTGACCATTCCTGTTGATGCAACCCAGGATGCTGTTGACCATCTGGGCTGCAAGCACACACTGCTGCCTCACGTCCAACTCTTCATTTGCAAGAACCCCCAAGTCCTTTTCCACAGGGCTCTCAATTAGTTCTTCTCCCAGTCTTTGCTCATGTCTGGGGTTGCCCCAAGCAGGGTGCAGCACCTTGCACTTGCACTTGCACTTGTTGAAGTTCATAAGATTCTCGTGGACCCACTTCTCAAGTTTGTCCAGGTCCCCCTGGATGACATCCCTTCCTTCTGTTGTATCTACTGCACTGCTCAGATTATGTAATCTGCAAACTTGCTGAAGTTGCACTTGATATCACTGTCTATGCCATTGATCAAGACATTAAAGAGCACTGGTCCCAGGATCATGTTCAGAGGAACACTTGTTACTGGGGTCCATCGGGTCATGGAGTCGTTGACCACAACTCTGGCTGCATCCAGCCAGCCAATTCCTTATTCAATAACTAATAATAAAATCCATGTCGCTCCAATTTGGAGATATGAAGTCACCAAATCACAGGCATACATATATTATTTTCCAAATTAGTCTCTATTTTATTTTAATAAAAAATAGTAATCCACTCTTTGGAGCAAGTATTCTATCAGAAAAGTTTAGGCAGGGCTCAAAAGCAATCTTGATAATTCTTATCAGTAGTTAAATTGATAACAAGGGGGTGTGTACATAATCTGTCTGACACTAAGTGTAGCACATGGAAATTCATCTAGATAACAAATGCAGAATTATTCAGATGAGACTGATGAAGGACAGCGAAAAAAAATGGAATAATAACATTTCAGATTTAAAATTATTGTCCAAAAATATAATTCAATAATGTGGGGTTTATGCTCTTAAAAGGAATGAATTATAAGACTCTTCTATTTCTATAATTCATTCCTTACACAGTCATAACAATGCCCGAACAACATAAGGTTCATCAAAGCATGAGTCATTAACCTCTATGATGCTTTGACAAGAGGGAGACCAGTTTCTAGCTGAAAGGGTATAGATAGCCTTAAAAAGTGGAAGAATCCTTATAAGCAAGATCAGAGCCTGAACTTTTTTTAGAAGTATGTGTTTTGTCTTTGAAACACTGATGTTTGAAAAGCTATGCTAAAAAACTCCAACAACCCACAAAATCAATCCAATTAAAACCCACCACACAACCCCCCCCCAAAAAAAAAAAAAAAAAGGCTAAATAAAACCCTCATACAGAAAAATAACAAAACCAAAGAAAACCATCCCCAAAACCCAAAAAACAGAACCCGTGTAAATATACACTTGGTAAAGTACAAAGAAGGTAAATATTCACCACAGACTTCAGAGAGCACCAGGAAGGTGTTCCTCCTCCTGAGAAGGTGAATTAGGATCTGAGGGAAGCAACAAGACTGGCAGGGGCAGCCCCAGAGTCACTGACAAGCTGTGTAGCCACAGAACCCAAGCAAGAAGGGCATGTCTGTTGCAGGAATTCTGGTTTATCAAAGAGTTCATGCCATCAGACAAGTCCCCAGTGATGAGGCAGGTGTGAGATCAAGATATCATGCTCCAAATCAAAAAGGTAAATGGCACAAGACATGATTGCAATATAGCTTAAGAAGAATCTAGCAAGGAGCATTGTCCCAAATTAACTATGTGCATGCGTGCATTTGAAGATTTTAAACAGGTTCAGCTCTAGATACTTTTATACATGAAAGTGTGCATAAACCAAAAATATATTTAAAGAGATACGTGGGGAAATCTCACACATCGCAAATAATGGAAATATACAGCAGTAAATAATAGAGATTATTTCAGATGCTTAACTTATCCAATCAGGACGACAAGCGAAATGCATTGTGACTCAAGTTATCTGTTACACTGAACAGATAATTGACAGGTAAGCACACCTTCCATTAAAAAGTTTAGAGCTGACCTATAATTTGCTAAAATGTACCTACAGACTAATAATTTTTATAAATAAAAAATATGAAGTGTCGCGGTGCCTGTCGCTGGACTCCGTCCAGCTGTCCACCCCGGCTAGCTCTGGTGGCACAGCAGCAGCAATGGAGCACCCCCAGCCCTCCCAGCTGTCACCGGCTCAGGAGTGCCAGGCGGTGCTTTTGGGTCCTTTGCCCTTTACCAGGGTCCCCAGGCAGCTGACAGGTCGCTGACAATGGCAGGAGACAGAGGCAGTCTAGTGTTAGGGTAGAAATCCAAGTTTATTGGATGCTCTGAGGAGCTCCTCANACAGGGGAGGAGAACTGGAGATTGACAACTGGGGACAAACTATTCAGGGGAAAAACAGAATAAACCAAATTACACAGAATAAAGCAAATTACACACTGCAACAATGAAGTTAAATTATTATTTGCTAACAAAAATGGGTAATGCTGCTAACTTTTTTTGTTTTTAATAAGGAATTCTTTACCTAGCTGTTACAAAATATTTCAGAAGAAAATATGGATTTTTTTTCACAGGTTTTGTTCTACAGATCTCAAAGTTCCTAGCAAAGCTTTTCAATTCCTTGATGCCTTAAGCAATACTTTGCAGATGGATGCTACTGGCAGGAAAATAAGAAATTTTCTCTGCACATGTACATTGATTAGAGCAAGTGTTTTCTACATGTAATTATAAATGTCTGCTGTGCCAGAGATTAGAAGAGAGACTATTTAAACAATTAAATGTGATTTCTAGTCTCCAAAATAGGATTACAGATGTTAGAATAATATTCTAATCAGTGATGAAATTAAGTAACACCAATTTAAAACCATCACCTTATTTGCCTGAAGCTCATCCATTGGCAGGGGACGTTTCACTTAATTTTGTTACATATAGATCATATAAAAACATCAGTTGGCAGTGTGCCATTGCAGCAACAAAATATAACCCTTTTCTGAGCTGCTTCAGCAAGAATATAGTAAGTAGATCAGAGGATGTTACTATTCCTACTCTACTCTACAGTCATTAAGCTACATATCAAATGTATCAGGCTTTTTTAACTTGTATATTGTATCAGGCTTTGGCTCTCCCAGTTTAAGCGAAAAGTTGAAAAGCTTGAGTGGATTTTTGAAATGGTCACAGATAACTGGACTGTTGGAGAGCGTGATGTATGAAGAAAGGTTGAAAGCACTTTGCTTGTTAAACCTACACAGCAGAACCCTATGGGAATCTAATCACAGTCTTCCAATACATAAAATCCAGCTGAGTGCAGAGCTTGTGTTTATAAATATTTCCCCCATTCCTGCTATTCCACTTCTCAGAAGATACAGACATACCAACTAAACATGATAGTATCAAGATTGGCTCCCCCTCAATTCATGCTGTCTTTAAATACAATTTTGCTTTATCCTCACAGCTTCTAAAGGACATGTAGCTCAGTTTTCTATTTCTCACTTCTAATACAAGGATGGTTATTTTCAGTAATGAAAAACCCACTTAGATTCAATATTTCTTTGAATTTTTCTGTCAGTTCTAATAAATTTTTTTTATTGATGCTTTGGATTCAAAAAGTCCAACAATTTTAGCATATGATGAATTTCAGTATACGTGAACATAATCTAGGGAAATAATTCTTCAGAAAAAAGTCTATTTATTTGAGATACATATATGTATGTATATATATATGCATTAACCAAGAGAATCTCTGAGGCTACACTTCTGAATTACTTTTGGAACACTGACAGTTAATATTTGTCTTTTAACTAAAATTATATATTTTGGTGTTAAAGAAGAACATTCTTTACTATATTTTCTGTTGAATATTTACAGCATCAACCAACATGGATTTTAGCCATGCAAATTCAAATGCAAAAAAGAAATTACAGGAATAATGGAACAGAAATACTGCTGGAATATTTTAAATAGCTTCTAAATTGTTCAGTTAAAATACATTTTGTTTCAATAAGAAACAGTTGATTTCTCAGGAAGAAAGAGTGACTTTTTTTCAGAAATTAATTTTCAGCCAACATTATGCCTTTTATAACCTTTCCAAAATATGAATATGCTGATTAATTCACAAGACATAGATCTTGAACTACCTTTCTAAACATCAAGAGCTTTCACTGAAGGCCAACCCACAGCAGTTTATTCCAAAGAGACAAGCTTTGACTTTCAGATTTTCAGGAGGTCTTTCAGTCTTTATTTATGCTTATGCTGATTTTAGTTTATCCCATCTGCTTTCAATTATTGTGACTGCATGTGTTTTGTTTTGGGGGTTTTATTTTATTTTGGTGTGGTTCTCTGTTTTCAATAGGCCTGTCCTTTCAGATGAAGAAGAATTGGTTCCCCTGGAATTAAACATCTTCCAAGGCAGAGCAGGAAAACTAAATGCATAATTATTTACAGCATGTAAATATGGGTCATCTCTAAGGTGGTTGTGTCTATGCAGTCAGCTAAACTCTAGATGTAGCAAAGGTTACTAGAAAAAATACTGTGTAAAATTAACTACCAACATCTGTTTGAGACTCAGCTTAGGACAATAAAATAGTTGTCAATTATTTCTTATAAGTAGCACCTAGGTAAATAAACTTCTTATTCTGCTGATTTTTTTCCCTGCACTATAGCTATATTAGCAAAATTACTTTTTGCCTTTAAACTCTCATTAAAAAATCTATCAGCTCACTGAAGCTAGTTACAAAATGAAATACTTTTATTCCAGAAAGGCGAATATTACCTGAAATAAAATGCCAAGAAGGCCACAAATTTAGGAAGTTATCTGTTTAATAATGTGCTTTGCTACACTGGGGCCCCTTATTGTCTGTTTAGTCAAGCAGGTGGATTTGCTGAAGAAGTGCTGATGATGCAATGTGCTGACCCACATATCAGTTCCCAACGGAGTGCACCAGCTGGTATAGTTTATGCTTAGAGTTTAAACAAAGCCAACATTTTTCTGTTTCCATTGTCTCCTGCTGATGGAATAGGGATCAATATAAATATTGTCAAGTTATCTTATAGGAAAAGGTCTACACTTACAGCTATTTATGGGTTGGGGTTTTTCTTTCTTATTATGTATTATTTCTTGTGAGAATATAAAATAAAAATTTAGATCTAGGAAACGTTTATACTTATGAAAGTGCTTACATTATTGCTATATGATAAACACAAGCCCTGAGATTATTAATCATTAATAATTTACATTATTCCTTGAACATTACTCTACAAAAGAAAAATTATTGCTCACTTTTTTATTGTTTTCTGTGGTTTAATTTTCACAGATGTCTAAAATGGTACAAAAGTAGTACTAAGAGATCTAAAGTTTTACGTCAACATTGTACACCTTGATGACTATCTCCTCTGAGTCTTTTGAAAACATTACAAAAAAAACCCAAACAAACAGGGTTAATGAAGTGTAAAGGTTAACTTCTGTCATATCTGAGATGCTTTATGTAATTGTGGTATTTGTTTAATTAACAATAGCACTTTGACTGCTCAGATCTCTGTTTAAAAAAAAAAAAACCCAAAGGTGTCTCTTTAAGAAGCAAGGTTGTTGAAGTGAGAAACTTTAATTTCAGTGTAAGTCAAATATTTCATATAAAAATATTCTTAACATCCAGGAATACCAATGGTCAATATTTCTTCATGAGAGAGATTTTTGCCTAATGATCTTTCATTTAAAACAAAATATTGTCTCTAAGTTCCTAATAACAGAACCTTGTTAGGTTATTTGTGGCTCAAGCATAGTCTTTTGCTTTACCAAACTACATCTGCTAAATTCTTTCACATTATACCAGAAAGTGATCATGACTTATCCTCATGTGTACAGTTAATGCCCACAAACTATTTTTGTATACATTTATGCACTTGTAGGGAATTCAATATATGAATTAGAAGACATAACTTTTACTGAAGGATATCATTACTTTATGTAGACCTAGTGGATGTGTCTCAGGTACAGATAGCTGTGCAGTAGTTTTGTTGTAAAATTGCGTGGGGGTGGCACTAGTCTTGTGTTGCGAAGGTTCTGGAACCTGCACTCATGTCTCTAAGACTTGTAATCAAATCACTGACTACTGATAAATGTGATTAATGAGAACACAGATGTGTCTTTGATGCAAATTGTATTTGATGTTGACCATGAAATAATACTTGGAGAAAGCAAATGGTTAATCTGAGTGAATGGTGATGCACAAGGCTCAGTATATGAGGAGCCATGACCTAATCTTTGATGCTGAAAGTCAGGTTATCTGTTGGCTAGTTTTCAGGACCATGGTGAAACAGTATGTCTTGATTGTAATAAAACTTGAATGATCATTCTGAACAATGTTTTTGCAAGTTGAGGAGTTTTAATGAAATTTACACTGTTTTTTCCAGGCAACTCTCTAATGCCAAAATTACCTTATGAAAACAAAACAAAACAGTATTCGAATTTTCCAAATGGGCCAGAGCTTTTGACTTTTCTTCTTATATTTTTCTCTTTTTTTTTTCATTCACTAGCTTGCTTCATTCTAAGAAGCATATAATCCTGGAAATATTATAAGAAATATTAGTGTTTAGAAAAGCATTTTGGCATGAAATTCTCCATGCGGAAGAAGCAATTTAAATTTTGTTAGATAAAATGCCTTTATTTGTCATTTTGCACTGACATATTCAAATGAAAATGTGTACTCTTCTCTTTAATCCTTGAGATAATGTGCATTTTATTGTGCTTAGGAACCATGACAACACAAAGAGATGTTTCGTATTTAAAACAGATACCACAGTAACATAGGAATACGAGTTTTTGCATAGCTTTAGACAGAATAGAACTGAGTCAATGTAATTGTGTTATAGAATTTATGAAAAATTATTTTTCTTTTTTATCTGTAATGGCAACAACATCTATTCAGACATAGCCAAATTCATTTGTGGTAAAATCTGTATATAAATCAGGCATTGTAAAATGCCACATATTGAGCTCCTTAGTCATCAGGTATTTGGTTAAGCAATAACAATAATTTATTCATTCTATCCTGATGGCACCAAGCTGAGTGGTGCAGTTGACACACCTGAAGGATGGATGCCATCCAGAGACACCTGGACAAGCTCGAGAAGTGGGCACATGGGAATCTTATGTGATTCAACAAGGCGAAGTGCAGGGTGCTGCACCTGGGCTGGGGCAACCCCTGGTTGGGAAGTTGAACAGATTGAGAGCAGCACCACCAAGAAGGATTGGAGATATTGGTGTATGAAAAGCTGGACATGAATTGGCAATGTACACTTGCAGTATGGGAAGGCAACCACATCATGGGCTGCAGAAAAATGTTAAGAGAGGTGATTCTGCTCGTTTGCTCAGACCCCATGTGCAGTACTGTGTTCAGAGGTGGTGTCCTCAGCACAAAAAACACAAACTGTTGGAGAGGCCAGAGTGACACAAAAATGGTGAGTGATGAAGAACTTCTTCAAGGAAAGGCTCAGAAATCTGTGATTGTTCCATCTGGAGAAGAAAAACTTACAGGGAGACCCCATCAGTACTTACAGATAGCTTAAAAGAAACATGGGAACCAACTTTTTAATAGGGCTTGTAGAAATAGAACAAGAAGTTGTTGTTTTAAACTAAAGAATCAATTCACACTAAGTATGAGGAAAAAGGTTTTATGAGGGTGGTAAGACGCAGGTTGCTCAGAGAGGCTGTAGATGTCCTATCCCTGGAAACATTCAAGGTCAGATTGGACTGGGCTTTGAGCACCCTGATCTAGTTGGAGATGGCTGTGATCATTGCATGAGAGTTGGACTATATGACCTTCAAAACTCCATTTCAACCCAGAAAATTTATGATTCTATGGTGGTGCTTTTTGTCAATTTGATATCACAGTAGAAAGATGTCATGTGAGTTGAAAAAAGGAAAAAAACCAATTTCTTAATGTATATATTTTCATTCTTTTTAGATATGTATTTTGAGGGGGATTTTGAGGATGCTATGCTTTTAAATTGTTCAGTACTTGGAAATGAAATTTCTTGAAATTTTCACATGAATATCTGTGTTCTATCATTTTTTTTTTTTTTTTTCCTGGAAAAATGGCCAAGAGAACTTTTCCTCGATTAATCATAAAAATTAATTCAGTCTTCTTCCTATGCCTTTTTAATATTGGTGTTTCCAGGTAAAATTACAATGTTCTATTTGGAAAGAAAACATTTTTTATATGTCAGTATATGCCGAGCATTTATAAATAGTACTTACAGGGATTTTTTTATATACTTCTTTTCAGTTGTTGTATCAGTCTGTCATTACAACTCCTCTGAAGGAAAGGAAAACTACATTTTTCCTCTTGAAGACAAAATTTGAATTAGAGATACCGTGGGTTTGAAATAGGAAAATCATTAGTTGTTTTAAAATTCATAGAGCATCTAGAAAACAATGTCCATTACTGCTTTTTTATGGGTTAAATTTATTCTTATTAAATACGGAAAAAAAAATGGTTTCCCTTGTCCAGCTTCAGTGTACTTAACTGAGATCTCATTAACCTGCAAGATATTTTCTAATTCAGTCACAGATACAGTCATGAGTAGTCAGCTGGAAATGAGGTAATTGGGGTGTGACAGCACTCTTACTCTGTATCCAGAATTCAGTCTTCAAAATAGAAGAAAATGTGAAGGTGCCCTATCAAAGAAAGTTTTTACGATATTTAGTTTTATCAGAGGTGTTAAAAATAATTGCTATTCTGGTTTTGATATCAATGTGCCATTTTTCAGAATGAAGAGCAAAGCTCACAATTCAGCAATACAAGGTTACAGGAAATGCAGGCTGGTGAGCCTCACTTGATCTCTCAGAGGGTTATGGATCTAATCCTAATTTCCAGGTACATGAAGGACAGGATAATCCTCAGGAGTAGTCAACATGATTTCATAAAGCAGATCAAGCTATTATCAAGCTATGCTTGATCAACTTGATACCTTGATCATATCAAGCTGGGCAGTGGTGTTGATCTGCTTGACAGCAGGAAGGGTCCGCAGAGGGATCTGCACAGGCTGGATCAGCGGCCTGAGGCCAATTGTATGAAGTACAAAAAAGCAAAGTTCTGTATCCTCTCCTTGAGTCAAAACAACCCCATGCACTTCTACCAGCTTGGGGAAGAGTGGTTGGAAAGCTGCCCAGGGGAAAAGGAGCTAGGGTTCCTAGTGGGCATGTGGCTGAACATGAGCCAGGGTGTGCCCATGAGACCAAGGCCGATGGCACCTGGCCTGTGTCAGCAATAGTGTGGCCAGCAGGACCAGGGCAGTGATTGCCCCCCTGTACTCAACACTGGTAAGGCTGCACCTCAAATCCTGTGTGCAGTTCTGGGCCCCTCACTACAAAAGACATTGAGAGGCTGAAGCAAGTCCAGAGAAGGGCAACAGAGCTGGGGAAGGGTCTGGAGCACAAATCTTATGAGGATTGGCTGAGGGAGCTGGGGTTGTTTAGCTTGGAGAAAGGGAGGCTTAGGGGAGACTCATGTTGATTTATCACACTCTACATCTGAGAGGATGTGGTAGTGAGGTACCCATTGATATCTTCTTCCACATAACAAGTGAGAGTATGAAATGAACTCAAATTGCACCAAGGAGAGTTTTGGATTACAGATTAGGAAAAAATCTGCCGCTGAAAAGGTGGTCAGTCATTGAAACACGCTACCTAGGGGAGTGGTTGAAACATCATCCCTGGATATCTTCAAAAAATGCACTTAGGGACGCAGTCTATTTGTGGACTTGGCAGTGGTAGGTTGGACTTGATTATCTTGATGGTCTTTTCCCACCTGAATTCTATGATGAAATGCCCCAACTTGTAAAGAGCAGAGAATTCTGACTACCCAGATTTCAGGAAGGTCTTTGACACTGACTTTCATAACATCCTCATAGAAAAGCAGCTGAAATAAGGGCTGGATGAACAGTCAGTGAAATGCATTGAAAACTGGATATCAATTATTTTTGAAAGAATGTAGAATGAGAGTGCTACATTTTTTTGAAAGAGTGTAGAATTTCTGTCACTTTTACAGAATCGCAAACATTTGGAGGTGCTTAACCTGAATCTTTATTCAGAAAGGGACACAGTAGAATTAGAACAGTTCTTTATTTTGTCATTTAATACTGGATGCTTGCCAGTATATTGCCCAGATAGACTTGAAAAGATTCAAGCAGAATATGATTCTTTGCTTTGAAAAAGGAGTATTTTGCTGAAAAATATGGATTACTGTCTCACAAGTTGTTTTGTCTGACTCTATCCTTACATCTCTGGATTATTACATTATAAGAATTTTAAAGCCATATTTAAGATTATTCCTTTTTTTCATGTGTTATATTTCTATTTGGAAGAAGTTGATTCTATTTTTGCCACCAAGAAAAGATCTTTAAACATCTATTGCAGCTTCAGTTTCCTTCATTTGTACAAGTGGAGAAAATTAAAAAATTAATGAAATCACTATATACATATACCCTGTATCAGTCTATAACACTGCACTGACAGGCCCTTCTTAATTTTCCATAATATCTATGTTATGACAAACACATTTACAATATTCACGGCTCTCAATATATAATAATTAATAATACTGAAGAGAACTCACTTAAAATCCCCAAAGAAATATACAAAATACTGTACCATAGTAAGGGCGTTCTTAGGTGTAACTTTAGAAGTGCTATCTTTCTTTCTGCCTAACGAACAAGATTCCTTAGCAGGAGAGCTGAGTGGCAGAACTGATAGCAGAACAGCAACAGCATGAGAGACTGTGGAAGAATTTAAAATAAAATAATTACTTTTACTAGCTCTGCAGAAGTTTCAGCAAATGCTGAAGAGGAGAAAATTGCAGGTGCTGACTTCAGAGAGTTGTAAAAAAATCTCTGTAGAAAATATCCTAAACTATACATTTTAAGTTTCTGATTGTTTTTCTCCTATATTGCCTCCTGCTGCTGGAAGCCCACCTGGTCTCTGTTACATCTCCTATTCAGCATATTCAAAGTTTGCTAGAACTGCTTCAGGGTTGAATATTTTAGAATAATGTTAATATGGCAGATTTTGACATTCTATTGTTCAAATGGCAACAATCTTTTATTCTAATTATTTTTTTGCTGGGTTGAAATTTAAACTCCCTTCAGAGCAGAGGATGCTGAACTCCAGACTAAGAGAACTTGCAAAGCAACAATTTATTTTTTTCCCCAGTTGCATCAAGTGGTGGAATAGATGACTTTTGTATTTAAATCAGCAGAGTCACATGAAAGAAAGAGCAACATCTGGCCAAACATCTACAAAAATGATATTCATGAAATACTACCATCCTAAAAAGCTGATACACTATAGTGATAACTTCTTAAATTTTAAGAGCTTCATTTCTCGGAGGTGCTCTTATAGACAGCAACTGAACAATGCAAGTCTCAGAAGTGTTGAACACATCTCAACCGTCATTATATTCCATTCTCTATTCAAGATCAAAATACATTTTAGATTGGCTGTAACTTACATACTCACTTAGAAATCTGTCTTCAGAGATCTGTTTTAAAATCTTTGCTATAGAAAAGATTTTACTACATAATGCAAAATATTTTGAGAAACATATATTCAAGATGATTGATTTTCATAAAGAATTACAAATGTTTTAAATTTATCCTAAAATTTCAGTCAATAACTCTCAGTGGTATCTCCCTTCTTCCCCCAACCTACCCCAGAAATTTAAAGAGAAATTAAATGTATATGGAATATGGATATTAAAAATCTTCAGAAGTAATTTGCTTTAAAGAAGAATTCTTAAATATGGATTTTATGTAGATAGGTCAACTGATGCAAATTATTTTCAAGATATACTTTTTTTTTTGTCTTTGGAAGCACTAGGAATGTAGGTAGTAACACTACAACAATCCTAGACAATTGCTCTGCTGAATTGATAGAGTGGTTAGTAGTGTCTTCCTCTGTGAAATATAAAAGGTCCATCAAATACGTGGACTGTTTCATATAAAGCAATGTATTTATCAAGTGTCTACTCACTCCTTAAATGACAGTGGAGTTTACTTAAAAAATTTGAAATAAAATAAATATAATAATAACAATATTTAATGTCTACCAAAGTTCAGTGTACAATTTATAAGACTGTCTTCTTCTATTTAAGAATCATTCCAATTAATGAGCATTTGTCATCTTTTGAAATAAATTTGTGGGTCATGACAACCTGAGCTAAGCAGAAAAGTTCTTTAGTAGAGAGTTGAAGCATGCCGATAAACTAAAACACAGAAAATTGGCATAATTTACCATGTTACTGAATGACTTCATAAAAATAGTCACTATTACTGAAAATTGGTCTAATCTTAGTAAATCTTTACTAATAAGGCTGTTTTATCTAAGGTGAATCCTGCCTTTGTCTCCTTCCTTTTTCTGTAGCCATTGGATTTGTATCTGCAAGAAACTTAAATGTTGTTTTCAAATCTAGAAAGATAGATAACCCTATCCATAAAATGGAGAACTTTCTATCCACTCCTCTTTACAACCTGGGTCTTACCACCTTCTTCATTTAAAATGTCTTACTTAGTGATGAGCATGGAAATTTGCATTGATGGAAATTTGCCCTTACATTTGTGACAGCATGGTCTGAGAAATATTAGGTATGGGTCTATCCCATCCAAATTAAATTTCTAAAGTGCTGAAGATGATGGAAGTTTCTCTTCTTATGTTGAATAGGTGTGTAGCTAAAAGGCAATACACCTGAGAAAAACAGCATAAACAACACTAGCCTATCACCCTCTAATTCCACTAAGGAAAATAAAGGCTTTGACAGGAGATGATATATGGTATAAGGATTTCTCAAACCTGGATAGATAGTTTTTAGTGTAAGTCTAAAGAGAGGAAACCAACAGACAGTGATCCATGAATCTCAGAAATATTAACGTTTTTGTGAATAATAGGAAGTGTTATTCAGCTTCCCTCTTAATTTGTTCCAAATGCCATAAAGACTTCCCAAGGATACATGCTTGAGGGCTTTGTGAGGACTCTGGTCTGGAAACCACTCTGATGATGAAGGTAGATAGTTCTTTTAAAATCACCTTGATATTAAAAGTCTAGTTTATACCTTATTATCCTTCCTTTCCCTTTTTAGGCCAGCTAAAAATGAAAACGAATAAACTTCATAGGATAATTAGTATTCATTAAAACTGTGTAAAATATTTAGTAAATATTTAGATAAATCTGACATTGATAATTACATATCTAGATACTGGCTGCAATAGATTGTTTTGTGGCACAAGATGATGAGGGTTCATGAGTCTTTTTGATAGGAGACTATTACGATCAACTCCATTTCGGATAAGGTATTTTGTGAAAATTTAATCATCAGCTTTGGAAGTGAGTTAATGGATCCTTTTCCTTTCTATAGAGAATATTACATTTAAAATTTCCTTTGCATATACAGAATTGAGAAGTCTGATTAAATATGCATGCAACAGAAGCTAGAAATAAAGAATTCAAAGGACAAGCATGGAGAGATTTGATTGGGCTGAGCACTTCACAAGCATTTCTGTACAGTACCTACAGGTACTCTTTCAGATTAGAAAACTTTGTGACTAGGATATAATGACTTTTTATTCCCCATGAAACTCTCTCTCTTTTTGTCTTAGTCACTTTTCTCTTATATGACTAATGATATCATTCAAATGAAAGCCATGAATCTTTCACTCAGTAAGTTACAAAAAGAACAGCATTTCAAGCTTTGAAATACTAAGAGACTAAAGAAAAAGAAGGCATAAGAAAAAGAATGTGACCACTTTTCTCTCTTCAGTGACCAAATAACGACCTCAAAGTTAGTTATTCTAGCTATCTCAAAGGTTTGCTTCAAAGAAATCTTTTTGAAACTTGACAATTTTGTGACTGAGAACAGAATAGGTCTGTGGAGCCTACAGTCAGGATGAGCAAAGATCAGAAAATTTCTGTCTGGATAGAAGTCTTCTATCAACAGATTTATAGTTCTTACCTGGTTTCTTATTTCAGAATATTTTGTTTTTCAGGTATGAATATAAATGATATATTTGGAAACCTAGGTGTTTAGCAAATGTTTAGTTTGAGAAGCGCATCCACCCACTATAGACCTAACAGAAATTGCAGCCTCATTCAAAAAAATTTGTAGATCATATTAAGACAGCTCCTGTCTAGAATAATGTTTCATACACTAAGTCTCCTTTTTCTCAATTTTTTATAATATTTTTACCCATATTTCCGAGATCTAGTAACATTTATGTCCCAACTCCTTGAAACCATTGAATTTTAAGTTATGAGTTTCTTACCCAGATACTTCAGACAATGAATCTGAGAGAGCCTATGCTGAAAGTCACAGGATAGAATGCTGATGCTGTTCTATCCAAAGAACAGTGTTAAGATAAATTATTTAAAGTAGAAAATATTAAAATAAATAAAACAATAATGTGGTGCTCAGTATTTGAAGTATTGTAATCAAATACTGATGTAGAAAAAAGAGGTATAGAATCATAGCAGCATTTGGATTGGAAGGGACATTCAAAGACCATCCAGTCCCACCTCCCTGCCTCTGACATTGACATCATCTACTATATTAGGCTCCTCAAAACCCCAACCAACCTGATCTGGAACCTTGATCACTTCCAGAAATGTGGAATCCACAACATCTCTGGGAAACCTGTTCCAGTGCCTCCCCATACTCATGAACAATTTCTTTCTAACATTCAGTCTAAACCTACCCTCTTTCATTTTAAAACTGTTATTCCTTATATTGTCACTAGAGGCCTTGGTAAAAAGTCTCTCATCTTTCTTATAAGCCCCTTATATACATTGAAAAACTGCTGTAAGGTCTCCTGAGAGCCTCCTCTTCTCCAGGCTG
>WAAE01017038.1:0-108256 GCA_013400495.1 Nicator chloris
AGGCTCTAGATATTTTTTAAAGGAGCTAAATAGCTCAAGGAACAAATTAAACAGCTTTATTTAAACTCTGAACCTCAAGCTGATAGCTTTGCCTGGGCCTCTCAGTCCAGCCTGAAAAGCAGATCTGTTAGCTCACATTTGACACAACAAATATCCAGCTGGGTGCTGCATGGCATCCTCACTTTTGAGGTTGGGATGTGCTGCCACAATTCCACATTCAGGCAGAGGATGCCAGTGGGAAGGGGAGTGGTACTGGGCAAACAGAGCCATCCCTGGGAGACATTTGACTTCCTAATCCAGGGAGAACCATCCTCCACTGCTCCAAGAGGAATGAGGCCTTCCCTGGCAAGCCCAGTGTGGAATGAGACATTTCCTCCCTGCTGATGCCAAGTCCAACTGGGCCAGTTTGGAATCAGCCACATTGCCAGCTCAGGGCTGTGTCAGAATCTGAGCTGTCATTTATTAAAATAAATGGGTTTGTTGTCATTGAAAGGGCTCCCAACACAACAGATTTTGTGAGCTGGACAAAACTCAGGTCTTACAGTGCCCTGGGGAGAGAGAGGTTTTTTATTCCACATCATTGCACTGTTAACTCTGAAGCCTAAGGAAGGATTTCACCAGCCACAGGTGTTCAGGAGCTGAAGAACCTCATGGAATGGCACCTCCCTTTAGCATTAGACACAGCCAAATTGGGCATAAACAGAAGGAAAACTTAGGAGAAGTAGAGCAAGGGAAAACAAGGGGAAAAAAAGGAAACTGGATTCCTTCCAGCTGCCTACATATACTCCAGTAACCCCTTCTGGCTGATCCTTTTTTCCCCAGATCGGACCATTTTCCTTATTTTAAGATTTCCTGCTCGTTGAGGTGAGTGGGGAAAGGGAAGGAGAATGGGTGAAAACACAGAATGCCATGAAAATCTGCTGTAGGCAAGAGTGGCATCATCTAAGAGCATTGCAAATGCAGAAAATGGATGGGATGAGAGAGGTGGAAATGCCACATGGAGTTAGTCAAGGGCTGGCCCCACCAGGATACACAGAAATTAGAGTGGGAACAAGTTTATGAAGGAGTAACCATGGCCAAAGGTCAAATTGCACAATGTGAAGGGGACTCACCCATGAATTTAAACATAAAAATTCCCCTCAATTCCTGAACTAGCCAATTTATACCTAATTTCTGTCCTCCAGGACACACAAATGAAAAATCCTGAACTTATTGCAGCCAGTTCTGGTACGTTCTAACGTGGACTTCACACAAGTTTGTGTGTGATGAGGGAAGGCCCAGTCCTCCCTCTCATTTCGATCCCAAACTGGGAACTGTGAGAGCACAACACCTGCAGAGGGCTGGGTTTATGTGCCATATCCTCTGACTGAGAGACTCTGCACGTTTTAGGAGAGAAGAAACTGTCCATAAAGCTGTTTCCCAGCAAGATTTGGTCTGTCCAGAACAGCCAGAACATAAAGAACAGCTACTGGGAAGCACCACGTGCTGATGTTGTCATAGAGGAAAAAATGTCTGCTTAGAAATCCCAATCCACTCCCCTGAAGGGATGTAATTTACTTTTGAGAGCTGGAAGCATGTTTTCTGCTCTGTAGGAGGACAGATCCCTGGAATAAAGTCAGGAGCAATGAGGCTCTTGTATTCCTCCAAGCTCTGGGGATCTCACTTATCAGCAGCCTGGCTGAGGGACCAGGTGCTTCTTTCCCATCCTGGGAATAACAGCAAGGTGGATTGCAGCCCAAATTCCCGTGAGCTGCTCGAGCCTAGGAAATCAAATCCATCACCAGGGAGAGGCAGAAAGGCTGGAGCAATTCTCAGTGTGGTCTTGGTCTCACCCTGCCCTCCCTCCTGCCCCGGGAGCAGCCGGGCTGATGGAGCTGCCGGGAGACGTTGCAGCCTCCAGCGTCTGCCCCGCCCCGCTCCCAAAATTTGGCAGGAGGCAAAGGAGTGGCTGTGCCTCAGCTGCTGCAGCTCACGGGCTGGCTCCGTGCTGCAGCCCGGGGAGAGCACCAAAATCAACTGAGCATCGCCTGCAGGAGGGAGAGCACCAGAGGGAGACTGGAGTTGTCTCCTTTGGTGTTTTTGGGAGAATAGATCTGTGTGTGTGTGTGTGTGTGTTTGTGTGTGTGTGTGTGTGTGTGTGTCTGTGTGTGTGTGTGTTTGTGTGTGTGGACATTTGCTCTGCTCTTTGGGAATTGAAATACATTCGCCTTGAGAAATGCAAAGGGAATTTCACTCATCCAGGCCTTCAGCTGGTGCTGCTGAGCTTTTCCTGCTGCTGTCACCAGAGCATGGAGTCGCTGGGGGCTGCTGGAATGGCGCTGGCACAGCACATCCAACATTCCTGAAGTGGGATTTTCCGCACCGACGTGACTGTGCTTCATGGAAAACGACAGAGGGAACTACAGAAATGGCCAGTGGATCACTGACTGCTCTTTGTGGTTCCTCAGACAGCATCCTCCCAAACAAAGCTCTTTTGGCCTAGATTTTAAGGTGTTATCAGCCAAGTGACAGAGATAGATGCAGCAGAAAGGAAAGAATATCTTCTTTTTCCAGCAGGCAGCTCAAGCACAAAATGATTGAAGAGTTCAGCCCAGTCCCATGGAAATCTCTGGCAGAGTCCCACCAGCTCAGTCCTTTTGATGGCCAAGCAGACACGCAGGGACTCTCAGTGTGCAAGTTCCTGCATTCTGCTCCATGTGAAGCAAACCTCATTTCTTTGCTCTCATTTGCTTTCTCCAGACATTCACCAGCTGGAAAGCTGCTGTGAGCCCTCACATTAATTAGAGCTCCTTGCTTTTGCTGTAATATGGACCAGCAAAACACCAAACCCTAATAATCCAAACAAAAATCAGTCTATGGCATAAAACATAATCCCTCTCTGGTGTCTGAGGAGAGCTATCAATTCAGGGACTCAATCTGGTTCTGCCCCAAGTCAACAGCAAAGCTATTAATAATGGCAGGATCAAGTCAGTTCACTAATTTGCCAAATTCCCCATCATTAGTGTGAATTAATGAGATCCTACTGGAGCTGCCTGTTGGCTGTGGGTGAAACAGAACACGCCTGGCAGCACATCAGCAGCAGGGGGGAGGCTGGGGAGGAGCAGGAGTGCTTTGGGGGGAGGGAGATGAGCAAATGGAAGAGTCCTAATGCAGTCCAGATGGAAAAAATTGACCCTGACTTCACCAGGCAGGCAATGGCCATAGCCAAGCTGTTTCCTAGTGAGGAGGAAAACGAGAGAGGCTCAAGTAGCAGATGAGAAGTCAGCTCAGATAAAATAAGACAGCCATTCCCTTTGCCCCTCAAATGATCTTTTGCCTCAAACATGAAGAAAAATGTGTGTTTTCCTGCCCCTTCTCAGAGCTGTCCCGTGGTTTTCCTCCTCTTGCTTGCTTTAAAGCTCCTAGAGGCAGCAGTGCCAGTGCAGGGAGTGGAAGGTTGTGCTCACTCTCACAACCAGTCCCATCCAGAACTAAAATTGTAACAAAAATCTCATGAAGAAAACAGCTCTGTGAGATTTACGGTGCCAAGAGGGTCATATAAAGTTTGGAAAGGCGTCCAAAGAGATGTCAAATGGAACTTAATTGAACTTGGCTGTCATCACTGAATAGGACACATCACTTTGAGCTTAATGGATCCTGCCAAGTCCAACAACAGATATTGTTGCTGTGCTCCTTGGGCTGGTGATGGGGGCTGAAGTGTCCATGAGTCACTGGGATGAAGTTATTGCCTGAAAAGAATGTGCAGGGGGGAATGGATGTTCTTGTCTGCCCCTGTGTCTGCTTTTGGTGCCATTGCACAGACAATGCCAGGCTAATGCTGCACTCTGATCTTTTCATGGCCCTGTAGGAGCAGTTGGGGAAATCAGAATATTTGCTGTTTAAAAGCCCCTTTTATTTGTGGTGGCCGAGGAGGCAAAGGCAGACACGTCCATTTGAGGCAGCTGGGAAGCCTGACATTAATGGCTCAAATGAAAGGCACGGGGCACAACAACAAACCTGGTTTGTCTCATTTGGTGGCGTGATGAGAGTGGTGCAGCAGCTTTGATAACACCCCTGCCCTATTCAGAAAGGACTTTGGGAGCAGCCAGATCTGAGCTGGGTGCTCATTACTGACCAGTAAACCCCAGGGGTTATTTCTGCAGCCTCTTTGGCCAGGAATCCTCTGTGCTTCAGGCTTCAGAGCAGAAATCCCCTCCTGAGCCAGGCCTCACCTCAAACCAGCCTCCAGCAGGGTGGGAGCTGTGCATCCCTGGGCACTGGAGATGAACTTTGCAGCCCCCAAAGGCAGCTCAGCCCCCTCAGCAGCTCCCACTGGTGACATCAGAGCCACGGCCACAGCGAGCCAAAGGGGAAACCCTTTGGAATAGTTCATGATGGCAAAATACCAATAAAAAATGGACTGTCATAATCCACTCCTAACTAAATACTGACTGCCTGGGCTGTGCTCAGTGAGAGAAAACCTGCTTAAATATGATCCAGACACACCAAATCTTGAAATACTCAGCGAATTCCCTTGAAAGTACCAGGGAGTGATCAGCCATGCCAAGGATAAGCAAACACACTCTTTTCCAGTTGTCCCACATTATAGAGCATTAATTGTCTTATAGTCAAACAGTGGAGCAGGATGAGATACCTAATTGGGAATCTCACCCATTATTTTAAACATCTAATTTGTACATCTGTGCCTGTAGCCATCAGATGACCCTTGTTTGAATCGTTAGTCAAAACAAAACATGTTAATTTTATCAGGATTTTAAAAGGTGTCATTAAATGTCCTATACTTAAAAGGAGAGGGGAAAAAAAAAAAAGGAAAAAAGTCTCTGCAGGCGATGAGCTGCACTCCCAGAGATAAGAAATGCTTCCCATGCACAATCCCTTTACTTTGTAGTTCACTTCTAATGGGCAGTTTGGTGAAAGGTACTTTCCAAGGCGCATTTAAAGCGATCCATTCGAAAGATAAGCAGAGCGCAGCTGTTCATTAAACCCAGCACTTCGTGTGGTGCTGGAACGTATATTTAACCAGGAAATGCTACTGTAGGCTCTCAGTGCTTGGGGTTTTTGTCCTTGTGATTCATCATCCCTCACAGAAGGGCCTGAAAATTACAGGCCAACCACGAGAGGAGAGCAGGAGGTGCTTGGGGAGGTGAACACCCCGAGATCACTGAGAGTGTTTTCCACACAGCTCCTCTCCTGGCTGTTCCTTTTGATCCGTGTTTACAACACAAGCTCCCTTTCAGAGGGAACAAAGCTCCTGCAGTGATGTTATTGTACAGCCCGTGTGCTGTGGCAAAAGGACAAACTCTCTAGGAAGGGTTAAAGTCAGGGCTGAACAGCCGAGTGTGAGCACACACAGACCCACAGACAGCCAGAACTCAGCGCTGCTGCTTCAAACTCTGCAAGTGCCACTGGGAATTCACACATCCTGCAGCCCTTTTTGGCTTTAGTCCCGTTTGCATGTTCGTGGAAACTCTCCTCTTCTTGCCCCGAATGGGATGCTCAGCTTCCTGAGAGGACTTTTGGGGAAAATCGGTCAGGTTCTCTGTGCCAAGAAGGAGATGCTTCCTCTTGCCTTACAAAATCCAGCATCAGTGTCCTCAGAGGTGATGCAACCTGTCTGGGGACACGGTGTGAGGGAAAGGAAACATTTTTCAAGTTCTTCAAATTTGAAATCTTGTCCTTCACTCCAGCGAAGAGCAATTTGTCCCCCAGGAAGAGGCAGGTTCTGTGCTCTGCACACACTCCTCGGGCCCTTTGGGATGTGGGAATCACAGCCCCATGGCAGAAACCTGATTTTATGGCAAAATCCCCTCAGTGGGAGGTGCAGTAACGCTGTGGATACCCCAGCACAGGGCTGGGATTGTGCCTGTGCAGCTGGAGGTCAATGAGTGTGTGGGCTCTAAGCAGGGGCCAGGAAGGATCTCAGCCCCCAAACAGAAACTCCTCATTTTCTTCGCTTTTCCCCTCCCAACATTAACAGCAGCTATTTGTGTTTCTGTGGACTGTCCAGTCTATCCACCTCTCCTTCCCCAGGCACAGGGGATGTCACATTCTGGGAGGTGCAGGTATTGATTTGTCTGTGGTAACTGTGGGTCTATTCCATGCCAGAACCCATAACCTCGAGCTTTTGTTCAGAGCTTCAATCAAATCTGGGCATTTTATAGGTAATTTGGTAATTTTTATAGATAATTTTGGAAACCTCCCACTTTCCACAGTGTTAGCAGTTAAACCAGACTAATTTCAAACCATATCAGATTCATTTGAAGGGTACCTCTGAGAAAGCAGCGGGGTTTGTCTTGCTTTATAAGCTTCCTTCTAAAATTTTCAATATTTTTGTTTCTTGGCCTTGAAATACCCTAAGATTCAAAGCAAAACAGTGCCTTTCTGAGGATACTGCAGCCTTTCCTATTTCCTGTGCAGGAGAGAATATGCAGAGACGGAATAAATATGGGAAATCAGCGAGAGAAAACCAAAACAAACGAAAAAAAAATCAACCAAATTCTTATGGAACTGTTAAGGGGTGTTGGGTGCCAATTCTGGGCAGAGATGGCTCCAGCCCAAAACGCTGCAGACTGCTCAGAATGAGGTGTTCATCAGCCAGACTTTGGCGTGGGCTCCCAGCTGCCCTGTGTTATTGTGCAGCTCCCAAACCAGGAACCCAGGCTCTGAACAGCCCAGGGCTGCTGGGGCAGGCTGCAAGGTCAGGGCAAGGTCTCAGGCAGGCTCTGTCACAGGTGTCTCATAAGAGCTGAAGGTCTGTGCTGAGTCCCTGCTCCACCCTCCCTGATTCACCTATTTTTGTAATGACAACGAATCAGTGAAAAGAAATCACTGGGTGAAAAGAAAACTTGCTGAGAAGAAAGTCCTTCATTTCTGCTGTTCAGTTTTTAACGCTGCTGTCTGCAGCACAACCTAGAGAACCTCCACAGCCACCAGTTCTCTGTGACTTTCCTACCAGGAATGAACTATTCTCTGTGCAGACATTGTCTGTATTCATCTCACATTTCCTGCCTGAGCTTTGAATGTTTGAGGAGGTGCAGAGCTGGAGAAAAGATGCTGCATCACATTTGGGTTGCACTTAATCTGGCCACAATCCCCCACAAGTACAGCTCTGCCTCAGACAGCAGCAGGGGAGAGCAGGGCAGAGCCCACAGCTGACATTTATGGGAACCATTTGCCCTGCAGAAAATGGGATTAGCAATGCAAGGCCCAGAATTAGGGAGGCACGCAGGAACCCACAGGGTTCGTGGCAGGGAAAACCCCTCTGGTTCATCTGCAGCTCTGAAAACGATGGAGCAGTTTAGGAGAACAATTGGGTGATGCAAGAGCAGATCCTGGGAGGTCAGGGTGTCTGGGGCAAGGGAGAGAGAGACAGCAAAGTCTGGTTCCCCAGGGACACTTTCCTGACACAGTTTGGCCAACAATTTGGGCAGGACATTGAGTAACCAAGGCTGTGAGAAATTTCTTTACCTGAGCATTTAATAATGGGAAACTCAACCAGAGCTAGGGTTTTGTTGTGAGTTTTAAGTAATTCTGAGTTGGTTGACAGGTTCACTGTGATCTCCAGAGCCTGACTGATGGTTCTGTGATTTTAGGGAGTTTTGATCTCAACAACACTGAAGGTTCACCATGGGGACAGCACAGGTGAGGAAGGAAGAAGAGAAATAAAAGACAACTCCCAGTTACTCCTTCCTCATTGAGGAGAATTAAATTGCTTTGGCCAAATTTGCTTTCCAAGTAGCAGCTTAGCTCTAATTACTGCATCTTTTGTAGGCTCAGTGGGCTTTTGTCACTTTGTTCTTCACCACAGACCATCAAAAGTCCCAGCAGTTACTACTGGATGGAAAAAGAATCACGTGAGGAGCAATGAAGAAGGAATAAATAGACTGGAAATCAAAAGGCTTCCTTTGGTTCCTGTAAACCATGATTACCATGAGCCCTCATGCCAGTTAAAACATCAGGTAGAGTATCAGCCACACCTCAGCCGGAGGGATATAATGTTATTACCAAGATTTTTGCCATCACCTGTAGATCATGTTTATTCCCTTTAAAGCTGTTCCATAGTCTGCTCCATTCAGGGTGAACTCTGAGAGCTTTGGCTCCATAAACTGCCAGCAGCAGGTGATAAATAGACGGAACACTTGGTCCCAGGAATGATCCCTTCCATCCCCTCACGTTCTGGGCCAAGCCTGCTCCTGCCTGTTTGCATCTGTAATTGATTGTGGGAGCTGTTAATCATAGGTGCCTGTGATAAAGTTTAGACATCTCTTTGATTCCAGGATGCCATTAAGGAATTAGGCAGCAGCAGGGGAAGAGTTTGTCTCTGCAATTAATTGCTCCCGGGGTTTTGCAATGCGGGGATCGAGCATTGGTGCAAAAATCAAAGCCCGGCTTAAAAAACCCAAACAACAACAAGAAGAAGAAGCCCCAGCTCCGGAATGCTGTGTTCTGTTCATAGTTCACATGCTGGGGGGGCTGTGACAGTCCTGTTCCATGGGGGCAATTTGGGAAACAAATGCTCAGCCCCCGTTTCAGCTCCTGAGTGCTGCTGGAGCTCGCAGGAGACCTGATGGACAGGGATAAGGGAACCAGGAGGATAATTACATTTCCCTCCGAGTTACACCCCAACAAGGACTGGGGAGTGGCTTCACTCACTACCACCTTTGGCCCTGTTGTGATCAGGATCCTGACAAGAATTGCCTGGTCCTGTTAAAATTTCCCATAAATGTGGACTCTTGTTCTAATCACAAGTCATCCCTTTAGGCCTGGTATTTCCTCATTTCTTTAGAGCTGGTATTAAGGATGTATGGGCTGAATTTGTTTTGGGAGTCGAAAGCTGGGTGGAGAAAATGTCAGAAGAAAATTTTTTTGAGTCTTCAGAGGTGGCTTTTCATCTGGAATTGAACCCCAGGAACTGGCCTGGGATCCGCTTTGGTTGTAAATGAGAGGTAAAACAAAGCTCTTCTCCAGGTGCACTGGAGTTGTTGAAAGCTTTTCTGATGTTTGTCATGTGAAAGCATTCAGTGCAGCAAGACAAGACAATTCTAATTCAGGCAATTACTTTTCACTTAGGCCAAGCTCCTCCCAGTTACTTAAAGTGAATTTTCAGACTGGAAGGTCTCTGAGGCAGGAGATTACAGCAATAGTGGGAACTAATTTAATATGAGTTTCCTCACGTCTTGTGCTGCTTTTTATACAAGGAGGCTGCCATTAACCAACTATTACCTTCCACCCCAGAAATAGATGCGTTCCAGCCCAATATAAAATAATTTGCCTTTTTTTGCAGAGTTGATTGAAATCAAATCCTGACATGTAATGTTGTTGTTGTTGTTGTTCTTGTTACGGGAAATGATCCTGCCCTTTGAATGCCCTCTCTTCCCTCTGGGGACATCCAGGTGACTGTACCTGCTCCCAGCACCAGCCTGAGAGCAGTGGGGAAAATGGAACACTGAGGTTTTCAAATTCCATTCGGGTGCCTGGCTGCCAGGGGAGCCTGCCGAGCTCAATTCAAGGGCTAATCCATGGCCATCACTGCCCTTCAGTAATTGCAGAACATTAATGAGTCTGTTTCCTTATTACAGAGCTCAAAATAAGAGCATTGGCATTCCGATTTAGCAGGGAACTTTTAAAGTCTTAGCCCAAGGATTGTAAGAGGAATGGATTTTTTTTTTTTTTTTAATTAACTTTACATTCAAAACTTGTGTTAAACCATCTGTTCTCATGCAAGGAGTGAGGGAGGGGGACCATAGCCACAGATTTTCATCAGCGAGCTGTTAAATTAGTCCCTTTACTTCACAGAGCTTGTTTTATTCAATCTGCCTTTATTAAGAACACAGGTTTGATTCTGCAAAGAACAAATTCTTCTGGTTCTTTAAGGAAAATGGTTTTAAGCAGGGTTTTATTAGGTTGCATTACTGGATAAGCGATACAACATGTTACCAGCGTGAATCATCTGATTTAGAGTGACAAGAAAGGAACTTTAAAAATACCCAGAGCCAAAACACTGCCTGGCAAGGGCTGACAGGGCCAGATTGGATCTAATTCTGCAAAGTTTTGCTGTTGCAATTGGTAGTAACTCTCTAGGGCTTGTAGATATTTTGACTAACTCTCTTCACCATCCCTAATTTAAGAAGGAGAAATTAGGGCCAGACTAAGCCTAACCAGACTGAGTAATCCCAGGGCAGTCAGCAGGGCTGCTGATGGAGTGGAGCATGATCTGGGAGAAGGTCCAGCAGGATTTCAACCTAGGAGACATCCATGGGTCACCTTTCCTTTACCCTACAGCACACTGGCCTTCATTCCCTGCCTCTGGCCAGAACAGCCCCTGTGAACTGCTTTGTCTGATTTACAAACCTCTGCCTTTGGAATTCCACAGCCCTCAGCCACTCCAGGGGAGAGAGAACCTACCTGAGAGGCACCCCTAGAAACCCTCAGCCTGTTTCCACTGCCTGCATCCAGAGCCTTGTTGCTGCAAACCTCCGATACTCTGCTGAGTGACCTGACAGCTAACTGGGAAGAGGCACAGAGAATATTGATAGAAAGAGAAATGGGGTTTCTTAATGGCAAACACCAGCAGAAACCTGGCCCTCAGTCAAATATTCAACTACCATGAGGTCAAAGAGCATCTTCTCCTTGCACTGAAGACAGAGGGAAAAGGGCACGTGAAGTTCTACAGGTTCAAAGATACCTCATGTAACCAAAAAGGGAAACTGAATATTCTCAGTGAAAATATCATAACAAAACAGAATAATTTCACCTGCCAAACTTGGCAGTTTTCAGTGTAAGGGTGTGTCTTAATCTCGTTGAGAGATCTCTGTCAGGGTTGGGGTCTAGCCTAGAATTAGCTCCTTTCCTGTATTGAGGTCCTGAGATTGAGAAGAGCTTTTACACATGAAGTAAACTTCTAAAAAGACTCCTGAAATAGGTGACTAGAATTGCTAAACCAAAATTCCCAACTAAACCAAAATTCCCACATTTTTGAGATGTACAATCCTCCCTGTTGAATTCTCAAACTGTGCTCCAGACCACACTGAGAACCCAATCCCTCTGTGGTTCCAGTGTCCAAACTGAACTGTGGAAGTAGAAGCAACACAATTCTCTAAAAATCAATTTCTAACCTCACTGCTGTCCTCCTCAGCAGCTTTTCCCCAGTTGGTTCCCCCTATTTATCCCAACTGAGTCTTTCTGCCAAGAGCCTACAGACTGCTGGAGCTGTAAAGAGAACTCCATAAATGTTTTGTTCCTCCTTCCACAACAGGGAGAAGAATAAAAGGAGAAGCAAGTTTTGCAGCAGGACTGTTCCTTTGAGGTGCAGTGATGGATGTTCATACCACTAACAGGTGCCACTTGTTTTATCCCCTCAGAACCTATTCTCACTTTGAGGCTTGGGTTTTATTTGTGGCACAAAACCATGGTCAAGCTGTGGACTGAGGATTTGTCACTGAAATTATGTTGGGACCTGTCTGGGCAAAAATAAAAAGTCTCAGGATCATCTCTTAGTTGGAGAACTCACCCAAAATATTGGTTCAAATTAAATCAAAACCAGCACTTTTTAAATGCTTCATTTTGCATTCCAGTTGAGAAAACAGCCCTTGGAGTGAGATTTTTACATGGAGTTACATTCAGAATTTGCCATACATACATTCATATTTCAGACTCCATAAGAGAAGGGAAAAAAAAAAAGGATAAAAAAGGCCAGAGTGCTCCAAGCACAGGGCTTGGATTTTGTCTGCACTGAGGAACTCAGTTTTCTAACACACAGGGAACAACTGCTGCCTCAGTTTGATGAGTAACCATCGAGTTTTCCTTTTTGGTGGCTGTGAGTCATTTGGGATGCTGGGCTCTGCTGCATCCCTTCCCCCAGAGGGGACACAGGAATCCCATTACTGCCCCTGGAGTCTGTGCCAGCAGCCCAGGAGTGGCTTGGGAATGAGAGGCTGTTATTAAAGGAGTGATGACTCCTCATTCTGAGAAGCCCTGGACGTTTGACCGCGCTTGGGAATGAATCTGCTCCTCTTTTCTCCAGAGTGTGCTGTCCCTCTTGGCACAGGGAGAAACCCTGGGAGCAGCAGGGCTGAGCAGCTCCAGTCTGCCACGGCAGGTTGGACTGGAACCTCCATTTCAGCAGCCATGGGATTCCAGGGGATCTGGTGAGCTGGGAATGCTGTGTAAGACCACAAATCCATCCCCAGCGCTGCTCCTTTGGCCTCTCCCTCTGCTCCATCCACCCGGTGCCATCTCCTTGTCACAACACAGAATAACGCAGGCTGCCCACCCTCCCTGGGTTTTTTCCAAACCTCTGCCCAGGTGGAATTGGAACCTTGCTGCGAATAAACCATTAAAATGCCATTAATAAACACCGGAAAGCAGTAATGATGTGTTCCTGCCAGAGGAGGGCCAGTCCAACGAGTTGAAGGCTGACACAGTTTTCCAGGCTCAGGGTTGCACAATGTGCTTGTTTACCTGGAACATTTCTTCTTTCCCTTTCCCTCCTCAGACACACGCATGGGGGGACCAAGGAACAACAGAACAACAGTGAACTGGGCTCAGAAATTCCAAATATAGGCTACAGTCTCCATTCCCTACAGTTTTACCTTTAAGATCACACTGTAAATATCCTTCACGTGTAAAATCTTTCCAAAATGTATCATCTTTTGAGAAATAACTTCTGATATTTGAAAATTAGGGTACTTGTAGCTCACCTAGAGTTCCAATCCCCTTGGTTTATCCTCTTTGTGCATATATATTCAGTTTATTTCTCCATTCCAGGACTAATTCCTGTACTTCCCCATGGATCATGAAAGGCTGGAAACAAGTTTTTCTCCCCTTGACTTTGTAAATCTATCCAGAACGCTTCTGTTCCTCTTCCCACTGAGTCATTTTAGCCCTTTAAATTTTACCTTGGAAGCTTCCCTTTCTCTTTGGTTCATGATGATGACTTCTACTCTTTAGTTGTGTAATGGAGTCCAATGTTGAAAGTCAGGAATTACCCTAAAAACACAGCTGGAATGAGGAATAAAGTTTAGGAAGCCTGAAAAGAACAGCAGGTTTATGTCTGATTGAACTGATAATTCTTATTAATAAGAATTCCTACAGTGCTCTGGAATCAGCTGCTAAGAGAAATTCCCCCTGAATTTGCCCTGTGTTTGGGAAGCAGATCCCACAGGGTGTTGAAATCATACAGCTGGCTCCAAGCTAAGCTGGTGCTCAGGCTCTTTTTGACAAATCTAAAATCTCCACACTCCCTTTCCCAAAAGCTTTCTCACCATCCCGATGTGGAAGGGACTCAATGAACACTGCAGGAGGGAAGAAATTGCACTTCAAAAAGAACTTAGCCTGGCCATCACCTCACACACCTAAACCAAGACAATTCCCAGGGTTCAGGCCCATCCATACTTTCATATCTTGCCAATTCCAATGAAATGAGGATAATTTCGAAAAGCATAATTACGTTTTAACAGATCAAAGATGAGTGTATTTAGTTGAACTAATTGCAGTGAGGAATTTTGACCTATTTTCTTTGAAGTCTTACAAAAAATGAATTAGGTGAGCCAGTCCCATTTGCACAGGTCAAGTTCAAGATTCTTCATAATATTTTTGCTGCCAATTTATTATTTTGCTATGGACACCAAATAAATTAATTTTTGTTTCAGGATCAAACAATTATTCATACACAGGGATAGGAGTCCAAATAATAAATATCTTCCTATTACTGATGACTGCCTGAATCCAAATATTCCTTTCTGACACTCTTGCTTCATGTTTTCTCCTACTGAAATCCACCTTGAGGTGGATGTAGATCAGCAACTTCACACAGATTTATTTCTATATTTACTTATTTACTGGTTAGGATCACAGAAGTCTTCTCTCCAATGAAATAGTGTTTAAGAATATTTTATAGCTTATAAGGTGCAGTTTGGACCTAAAAAAAAAATTTTATCTTTCCCTCCACAGACTCAAATGCAAACATGCTGAAAAGCAAAGGTGATTCTGTGCTTGGGCCCCCTCAGCTCTGTGCCAAAAAATGGGCAGGAAGCTCAGAGGGGAAGAAGAAGAGGAGCAATGAGGCTGTGGCATGGTTTGTTTCTGTCTTGTGGACTTGCAAGGAGATTTGATTTATAAATGTGAACCCTGTTCACCATTTTCTGAGGTGGCAGTCACTGAGTATGGGAGCAAAACTCTGCTGTGCCATTTCTTCCCCGTCCTTTGTGGCAGCTGCTTTTGGAGATTTCTCTTCTTCCTTCACCAAATCTTCCTCCTAAACCTTAGAAGCAAAAACCGAGCTTCAGCTCAGAAAGTGCCTCTTCTTGAGGCAGCATGGAAGTAGGAAGGGAGAGGGGACAGCTGCAGGGATTTATCTGGGCTGTCACTGGCCACAGAGGCATGGCCTGGATCTTCTCTCACATTTACGCCAGGAAAGGATTTGTCTTTAGCCATGAGCACAAACCACGAAAGTCACACAACTCCAAATTCTGGTCCAGGTACACAGAGGGAACATCTCTCTCTCTCTCTCTGTTTCCACCTCATCAAAAAGACTCCAAAATTTCTACTCCCATTTCCTTGCTCGCCTTCTTTGTCTCCATTCCCTTAGGGTCCTACCTTCTACTGACTGACCTTTACTAACAGCAACAACAATAATTATCCTATAATTAGACACTGTCACGTTGTTCCTAAAGCTGTCAGTGTGGGAAGGAAGCAACAAGTGCTCAAGGTAAGAGTTTAAGGGCTCCTTCTTCATTGTATCACCAGAGGTATTTGTGCCAAGTCCTTGGCACTTCATTAAGTGGCTGCTGGGGTTCTCTTCTAATTGCGGCCTAAGTAGCTGATTGCAGCTCATGACTCAGTGGTTGTGTCTCCAGACCACAGAGATAGAGAGCTCAGGACACTCAGGGATTCCGATTTCAAGTTCCTGCTGCCAATTAGGGCCAAATGAAGCCCTCCAAGCCCATCGTGCCACCCACGCAGCGCTAGGGGTGCATCTCAGTCTTCTGGGTGTCATCCCACAGCTCTGGTTCAGGTAAATATGTGCAGCTTGTGTGAGATCCAAATACCCAGCAAGTCCTCCGTGGTGTTAAAGATCCCTCTGAAACCATAATTCTCACTGTCCCATCAAAACGGGTGGGACTTTGAGATGTTCTTGTTGAAATGTCCCGGCTCTGCCAAGGTTTGGAAGCACAGCCCTGGATTAAAGACACAAGGTTTGTTTTATTCCCTCTTTGTGACATGAGCACTCCACTTAAATTCCTTAGCAAGACATTGCATATAAATGCAGAGAAATACATGAATTCATTACAGCTGGGAGGGGGGGCATGTCCACATTTTACTTTTTCTCCTTTAATGTCCTCTGGGATCATCTGTTGCAGAGTAACAAATCCCTCACCGCTGGCTCTGACTTGAAACGTGTACCAGGCTTGCCCTTCACACTCACTCCATGGCTGTTTCTTCCTCCTCCATTTGCCTAGTTTAAAAAAAAAAAAAGAAAAAAGAAAAAGAAAAAAAAAAGCTGTTTCCTGCAATTCCTTCAGTTCAATTCTCCCTGGGCACAGAGCATTGAGTGGTGCCTGCAGAAATACACAGGATGGAATATCTGACTTTTCCCCCTTTGTTGTCCACATTTCACTGTCTTCCTGCTCGGGTTGGTTACCCAAACCTCAGCGCAAATATTACCAATAAAATCACACTTTCCCATAATACTCTGCCTCGGTACTGAATTTCTCCTGACTCTTACTCAGGCTTGGTTATTGATAAGCATCAGGCAGAAGAAGGGTCTCCAGGTTAAATCTATATTGCTTTGAATTTCCCTTCCGTGCTTAACATCAGACGCCACCAACACATCTTGAACTGATTTAAGGCCCTGGGGTGTTGCTCGGTGCCATTCAAAACACAGCAAGCCACTTTCCATGTGCTGGGGCCACTAGGGCTCGTTAGAATGGCATTTTTAATAAAACTTAAGTGTAACTACAACATTTTGCGGCTCCACTCTCCAGATCAACCGCTACAGACGTCATTCCCCACTTCACCTCCCCGTTTACACACCCACCAGACTTTTGACCAGCCGGCCAAATTCATTCTGGGTGTAAATCTATGGCAATCAATAACATTCCTTCTGCTTGACACTTATTGTGGGCAAAAGTTTCCGTAGGCTTGTTTGCGTGCGTGTCTTTTTTTTCACTTCCTATAACAAATTAAGTCTTGAAACAAAGCCCTGAATGTTATTATTCAGGTGAGGCAATGCAGGAGCATTAAAAACACTTTGGGTTTAGATGCAGCTGGTCTATGTTAGAGTTGTTTTCTGGTCCAGAAAAGGCTGGGCTGTTATTAGTGCTTGAAGATTTTCCCTTTCATTCCCAGATTAAAAAAAAAAATACATTTCTCCAGTGCAATTTCTTCTAGGCAAGAATATCTTCAGGGTTCAGAAAAGAGCTCTCTGGTGCTGGCTAGGATGTGACAGGCAAAAAAAGCATAAAGCCAAAGGATGAAGTCATTATCTGTGCCACTGGCCAAAATCAGATTCTGAAAGGATCATCTACAACTCACAGAGACAATCCGAACCAGCTCAGGCAGGGCAGAGTTTCTTGGGACGCTTCTCCATGGGAACTGGGGGGAACTGGAGGGGAATGACCCCACCAGGACCTGCAGTTGCTGGAGCAGGAGCCTTTCCAGCAGAGAGTTTTGCACTGGTTGTTGCAGAGGATAAAGCTTTGCATCTCCTCTGATGGCTCCTCTTTATAAATCCCACTGTGCTTCTCCTTTTAGTTTCCTGTCACACTCTGGCTGTCACACCTGGGACAGAAAAATCCATACACGGATTCCCTGGAAGTGAATCCCTGTGCAGTGTGTGGGGTATGGATAAAGAGCCTGAATCACACATTCTTCACCTCTGGAGACTCCCATTTCAAGCTCTACAGCCCCCCGAGGACAGAATCCTGCTGTCCCCAAGTGGTTTAGCACTGATCAGCAAAGACCTCTGCGAGACATTTTTCATCCAGGTCCCACCTTCTTCTTCCTGCTGGAAGGAAGGATCATTCCTTTACCTTCACCAGCTCCTGGCAGACCCTGTGGAGTTTTGGTTTTTGGCAAGGACTGCGTGTGAGCGCACAGACAGCTCCTGGCAGGGTTTGGACATCACAGGGATCAATGTGTGAGGCTGGTGGTGTGGTGGAGGAGCCGTTCCCACCTCTTTCCCATCCCCAGCCTGTCCCTGCTGAAGGGAAGGGAGGTGTGAAGTGTGTGGCAGTGCACACCCCAGGGCAGCAGCCAGCACCACCATTCCCAGCTCCCGGCGTCTCCACGCGAGGCTGTTTAATACCAGACCAATGAGGTGAATAAAACCTACAAAAGTTTATAGTGTGTAAATTACTGTTGCACCCTGCCCTCTGCCTCCGCGCTGAACTGAGAGGGATAAATGGAAACAGTCCCCTTCCCTGCCATGGCAGGAGCACTTCCAGGAGCTGCAGGAATTCCTGGGCAGTTATACAGGGGTGGAAAGCACTAGGAAACGTCCCGAGCAGTTCTGGCTCTTGACACCTCATCCTCTGAACATCCCACTCGCAGGCACTCGTGGAAAGAGGCTGTACTGGAGAGCCTTGGCTTGAGGCCACAACTCTGCAGCACCCAGAGCCACAGGGCTGAGCAAAACCGTGGCCTCTGAGGGCCAGCAAGGAGGCAAAGCAGCAAACAGGGGCAAGAAGCAGCTAATTTGGGATTTGAGCAGGGTACGGAGGGAGGACAACAAAGCTCTTGGGAGTGGGGCTCTGCTGGAGGCTGGGCACCACCAGTGCTGTTGTTTTGCCTCTTCTCGGCCCTCAAGAATGTCCCTGTTGTGTAACCTGAATAGCTGCTGGCCATCCCATATCTCACATATTTTAGGAGACTGGAAAATTCTGTTCCAGAGGATCTGAAAGTGCTGAGGGAACGTGCCATTGGAGACAGGCATCTACAACTCAGCTCAGCACACGAGCAGCCCTGGCAGCTGCCGTGTTATCTTTGGAGCCACTGCTCACTCTGTCAAACTGAGAACACGACAAAACATTCAAGCAAAGGCTGAAACTTTTATGATCTCTTGGGGGGAAAAAAGAAGTTTCAGATAGTGTAATCTGATGAGTGTGGTACAGATGGAGAGATAGACAATGCCTGTTAGAAGATGCATCTGCATGTTATAAAATGAGGAGGGAGAGATCTGGCTCCCTGCTTTAGGCTCAGATCTGGGAGCACAGATTCCTTTAACCATTCCTTCAACCATTCCTTCAACCATTTCTTTAACCATACCTTTAACCATTCCTTCAACCATTCCTTCAACCATTCCCTCAACCATTCCTTTAACCATTCCTTCAACCATTCCTTCAACCATTCCTTCAACCATTCCCTCAACCATTCCTTTAACCATTCCTTCAACCATTCCTTCAACCATTCCTTTAACCATTCCTTCAACCATTCCTTTAACCATTCCTTTAACGATTCCCTCAGCCATTCCCTCAACCATTCCTTCAACCATTCCTTTAACCATTCCTTCAACCTTTCCTTTAACCATTCCTTCAACCATTCCTTCAACCATTCCTTCAACCATTCCTTCAGCTGTTCCTTTAGCCATTCCCTCAACCTTTCCTTTAACCATTCCTTTAACCATTCCCTCAACCATTCCTTTAACCATTCCTTTAACCATTCCTTCAACCATTCCTTCAACCATTCCTTCAACCATTCCTTCAACCATTCCTTCAGCCATTCCAAACCCTGCTGCTGGATATAGCACCTGAGCAAGGGGCAGAGGCACTTCCTGAAGCAGCTGCTCGTTCTCCATGTGTGTGGGAGAAGCACAGAGCTGACCCTGGGTGCTCATTCTGATTTAGCAAGTGATTGCCATTCATTTTCCGTGCCTCAGTTTCCCTGTTTGTAAGAGAGCAAGACCAGTTGCATCATCGAGCGCTTTGGTATTGAAAAAATGTTCTATCTAGGGAAAGGTTTCGCTGTTCTCATATTTCTGGGTGCGTAAGAGGTCACTGGAAGTTTAAGGAAGCTTACTGAGGTGTTAGTTAAAAATAGTTAATGATGCAAAAGGAAAAAAAAACTAACTCGGAAACATCCAGGGGCTATGTTTTAAAAACAAACCAGTGCACAGCCATAGCAAGCAGCAACTTTTGCCAATACTTGCTGAAGCGAGGTGTTTCGAGTGCTACGGCTGGGGCTGCTCCTGCCGGATCCAAGGGAATTGTGAGTGCTCAGAATGCTCCAGGATCGGGCCCAGATCCGTTTATTTCGGTGCAAAGGGAACGGGCGCTCCCAGGGCAGCTCCAGCGATGGGCACTGCGTGCAAACGCAAGCCTCGCACACAATCCGAGGGTTGTTCTGCTGAAAACGGGCACAGAAACGTCAAGTTAAAGGTCATCGCTGAGTCTGTCATTTCCCTCCTCTGCTCTGCCCCCGCTGGAGCCCGGGATTCCGTCTCCAGACTTTCTGGGAATCGCTCCGGTCGTGTGCCGGAGCACCGGCTGCAGTTTCGCTGATGAGCAAAGAGCTCCTGGTGTAGACACTTTGCACAGCCAATTAGCAAAGTAATTGAGAACTCCTCGGGATGAAAGGTGTAATACACACACACGATTATTCACCTTTTTCATTACATGCCGTATCCGGGGAGCTGCTGGGATGGAATGCAGCGAGGCACTCGGCGATGAGGTAACTGGGAATGACCTGCTTTTCCTCATTTACATCTGACTCAGAGCCATTTGAATCCTCTGCTTTATGTGTGATATTGCCTTATTACTTTTACAACACCGCGGAGAAGACGAGGAGAGCCAGCAGGTCTCTGCCCTCCAGAGGTTGTTTTATCAGAGAGAAAATGAGAGGAAGGTAACGCACAGTAGGGAGGAGATGGGTGGAGAGCTTGAGATGGTTGGAGTGCAGCATAATCATTATTATTAAAGTCCTCATGGATATCATGGGAGAAATTAGTCTTAGGTAAGGATTTGAATGGAATGAGACCAGCTGCTCAGCAGGCCAGAACTGGGAGGCTGTTTGGGCAGAGAAGGGTGGCGTAGGGAAAAGATTGGATATACTTACTAATATATATATTTATATGCACAATTATATATGGCTATATCCAGAATTTATATATAAGGTTATATAGAAGATTATGATAATACCCAGCCCAGGCTGTAAAGACAGGGCTAAAACAGATGTCACACCTTCATTTTGGAAGCAGCCCATCAAAGCTGATCTTCTTGAGGTTACTTGTAAGTGTTTAGGATCAGGTTTTCAGAGCAGCTGGGTAAAACCTGGCTGTATCCGAACGGCACCGCTTTGAAAAGCCGCCTCTCAGACTCTCGTGCTTCAGGAGGTTGCCTGGACTGTGCAGAACGGGGAATTGTTCTGCTGCCTGTGTTAGATGTTTTGTTTTGGTATCCTCATCCTGCTTTAAAAGTGCCAGTTAAAAACACTGGGCTGCCGAGCTCCTGAACCTTCCCTGGGCAGAGCGCGAAACCAACACTAAAGCTCTCTCTTGTGGTCCTGCTCTGCAAACACAAGTCCTTCCTTAGAGGCAAACTCGGCTCAGAAACCACTTCAGCAAAACACCGAGCTCGTCAGGAGTTGAGACATCACGTCTTAATTTTCTGTTAATTAAGCTGAGAGTTTCTATTCCTAATTTTAAACGGAGGATGTTTGTTATGGAAATTATTGGCAGCTCTTATTCTTCTCACACCAAATGCGTTACCAGGAGAAAAAAAAAAACAACAAAACACCTTCTTTTAAATGAGAGGTTGAATTTCTCGCTGCTATCGCCGCAATGTTAAAAAGGCTGATTCAGGTGCTTACAAACACAACCTTCCCATTGTGCTGGAATATCCAGCTTCCACTTCCAAGAGTCATTTTGCCCTGGCTACCTTTGATTTCCCAGGCTGGAACCTCTCCTTTGCATTTACGTGCGGAGCCAGGAGGGCCGGCAGAGCCTGGGAAGGGCAGGGACACGGGAAACACGGGCAACACGGGCACCCTCTGGATTTGCAAAAGCAGAACCTGTTCCCCGCAGATGAAAGCTGATTCACGGGACGTTTTTCTGACAGCCAGCACTGTCTGTGCTGATTAAGGAGCTGTGTGATCAGATAGAGAAAGTGGCAGGGAGCTGCTGTGTCATCTCCTGCTGGGGCTTCTGCCGCTGGGGATCGGCCTCGTCTGAGCCACTTTGTTCTGGCACCAAGCTGGGCTCGGGTTTGGCCTTTCCTTGTCCTTGGCCAGAGGGGAACCCCGAGGAAAACTTCAGGGGGAAATCTGGATTAGTTTATGGATGCTCCCGAAATGCCTGGGGGCGGACAGAAAGTCTCATTTCCCAACTGATCAGGGAGGTGGAAGGATGGAGCTGCCCGGCCTCGGGTGGGGAGCTCACAGCAAGGAATGTCTCACCCGGGGAGCATCCTTTTTGGGCAGGGCTGAGGTGCTGCTGGATTGGCTTTTACTCCTGAAAAATGAAGGGGTGAAAAAAAAATCTTCCGAAGTGACAGAGCCGCGAAATGGCTCGTCATTCACACAAATGGGAATGTTTCCTTGCAGTCACACAACAAACAGGACCTTGAATCTGCAGGATGAGCCACAAGATCTGAGGAAACCTCTGAGCCTGAGCAAAGGGGCAGGAAAAAGCCTGAAAATGGCACATGAGGCAAGGTTTTGGGAGGGTTCAGGCTTTGAAGATGCATGGGGGGAAGCAGGGGTTGAATTTCTTGGCTGTCATCTGGAATCAAAACCACCCAGCAGTGTCCCTGTCCCTCTCCCAGGACCTGCTGGAAGTCACCCCATGGGCTTCAGTGACTGTTTTAAAATCCCCACAGGGGCTCTGATCCCGGACCAAGCAGCCTCAGCAGGGATGGTTTTGTCCCTTCCTGCTCAACAGAGGAAAAATTCCACCTTTATGATGTGCTCAAACACAGGACTCTCTCCTTCTGAGCTTATAATTGACAACATAAAATCACATTAATGTTATGACACCGGCAGCTCTCAAACAAAAAATTTCATGGGAAGTTTTGAAATCTTAAAACTCCTGATTTTCTGGAGAGTTCAGGGGAAAAAAATAGTGTTTTCAATATATATTTTTCAAGAGTTTTCTGAGAACTGGAGAGCCATGGACTTACTGCTTGGTCTTCCTTTGCACTTTTTTGTTATTCCACATCAAGAAATGAATGGTATTTAGACAATTTCCCTTTTTCTGCTTAGTGTTTACTGCATATTCCAAACATGGCCAATTTTGGAAAGTTAGAGAGTGACCAAGTAAAGAAAATGTCAATACATACTAAGATTATTTTCTCTACCGATAACAGCAATGCTGAAAAAATCATGCAGGTTCGTTTTTGACAAAGAAGACCCAAATCTTTTAAGGCTAATTTGTTTGTTTTCCAAAAAAGTCATGTTAAATAGAAATAAAAGCCTCTAAAATGGAAAATTCCAACCAGCTCTCACTATCTAAACTATGGAGGGTCACCTAGAGATAAACAGAGCTGATTTTTTAATGCAAACCCGGGCAGGACGAGGCTGCACTTTGCCTTACTGCAAAGCTGGTCATTAAAACTCATTTAACTTTGAACGAGGCTTTTTTTCCCCCCCTCCTCATTGTTTTGAAAGAAACAATAAATTTTCCTGGACAATTAGAAAATGACAATTCTAAAGGACTGGAAGAACGGGTCTGCCGAATGAATCCAGGCATACCTGTGACTGCTTTGGTAGAAAGGAACAATTCTAAAAAACAACGTTTTTGCAGGGTTTCATCCCCTGAATCATCAGCAGCTTTTAATGGCCACTAACACCAAATTTGGCTTATTAAGGGTGAGGAAGCCCTGAGCCTCTGCCAAGGCTGGATTCTTTTTCTTGTGTGGATGCAAAACGCAGTGGAGGTGTTTGGGAATGGCTTAACATGCAGGAGCTTGATAGTGGGGTTACAAAAACAGAGCTGACAGGCACGCCAAAGGAAAACCGGGAACGCTGCTGACGCCTTTGGAAAATCAAGGCAGAGTGGAAAGCTTTCTTGCTTAAGTTTCCTTAGAAGTTAATTTACTAAAACATCCAGTTAAGAAAAGAAATGTGGGAAAATTGTGAGCATCCCCCATTTTTGCGATGGGGTTTTTCTTCCCTGAGCTGGGAGTTGAAATTCTCAAACCTCGCCAAGAGAGCATCACAGCCAGGCACCAGTGGATGGCCAAGTCACCAGGGCTGGCACCCTCTGAGGGCGCCAGACCAAGTCCTCTGATTTAAAATAGGGATTTTCAGGAGAAAAGGAAAAAATAGGCTTTGAACTTCTCAAATGCCAAACGTGTTTGAGAGCAGGTTGGGTCTGTGCTGCTGTCACCGTGTGGCTGCTGCTTTGGGGAGCCAGGCTGGGACTGGCAGGCACAGAGCAGGCACAGAGCCCTCGTGGCTGCTGAAATCTGCTGAAAATGCTCAAAACCTACCCAGGCCATGGAGAAATGGGCAAATTTATCTCCTGCTATGAGTTAAATCTGTTCAGGTCCCAATCTGAGCTGCCTTCCAGTCCTCTTCCTGCAGTCACATATCTATGTGACAAATATATGTTGTCCCCACAAAAAAAAAACCCTCACCAAAACAAGGGAAAATCAAATCAGAACTAAAACACGCTACTATAATCAATCCAGTCATTGTCTATTTGTAAATATGCCTTCCTGCCCTTGCTTAAAGCATTTTTTCTTCCTCATGCCAGAAAATCTCAAACCACAGAGATGTGATTTTGACAATTCTCATTCCCATTCTTTTATAAAAGCCTGAAATTGTTGTCCCAAGACCTACTCTACAATTTCCCCGGAAATTATTATGAATGGCAGGGTTAACAAAAGAGCTTACAAAGAGATTATTATAGCTATTATTAATGTATATATTCAGCCAGAGGCTTGGAGAGGAGATCTGGTTTTTCTTCTTCGTCCTGCAACACCCCATGAACAACTCACGTGTGCTGGAGGATTGTTGTGCTAGCTCAGAAAAACCCATCCTTCATCCTGAAAAACTAATCCTTGTGTTTTGCCAGAAATGAAGGGAACTGCAAGCAAACAGCTGTAAAGTTGAGGAAAGGGGATTTAAATTTACCAATAACAGCATCTTCATAACTGTTGACTTTTGAAAGTATGAGAGGAATGAAAGGGAACGTTCCCTTGGTTTCATTCCCTGGTGCCATTCCTCATCATAATGTCATTTAAGTGCTGCCTTTTATATTGTTGCTTTGCAGGTTGCCTGTTTTTAAAGGTACACTGTCACATAAAATCAAACAATGCTTTACCTCTGCAGTGAATAACACTTCCAGCTACTAAAACTGATTGTTAAAATGTCATGTTAGTCCGTTCCATAAATCACCGCTGAAATCCTGACCTTGCTGAAATCAATAGAGGTTTGCCACCAGCTCCCATGGGGCCAGAACTCAGCCTCCAGGCTTGATGGATATCCAGAGTGAACAATATCTCCAATTACTCTCTGAGGTTGGGCAAGTGCATTCCTTGTTCCCATTCCTTTCCTGCTCTCACAGTGCCTCTCACATCTTCAAGGGGGCACTTGGGCTGCTCAGTCTGAGGGGCTGCCAAGGCTCGGGCTGATCGATGGTGCTGAGGAGCCTCTTCCTGCAAACACTTCAGCACATCCAGAGCTTTATCGTCCCTCTGGAGCCACAGCCCAGCTTTGTCATAAATGACAGAGCTGTGGCTGAGGTTATTGCCCATTTTACATCCCCCTGTCCGGTGCAGGAACAAAGCACACAATGTTTTCTCTCTTCATTTACTCAAGGAGTGAGTAATAAGCTCGGTACTTATTTCTGTTGCTTAAGACAATGAAGGGAAAATATTTCGCTCTTTGTTTTTGCCCAAATCGCTCTAATTGCCTCCTGGAAAGTCCACTTCATAAAAGGAAAACACATTTGAAAGTGGAGCTGGTAAGTTCATCACTCGGAGATTGAAAAAGCAGCGTTTGTTCCTCTGATCAAGCCTTCCAGGTCGATGTGCTCACCACAGCGTGTTTACTCATGCCTCATCTAATTTAGATTTAAATAGTTATCACATGTCAGTTTAAGACCATTCCTTAAAAATTAGAGAAAAACCTGTGAAAAATGTTCAGATTTTACCTCCCCGTAGCTCTGGCAAGTTTTAGGCCCAGCTTGGTGGTTTTTACTTCATTGCACACGGGATTTAATAGCAGGAGTGGGACGAGGAGGAAGCTGCACGTCACATCGGGGCATTAACCCTGGGTCTTCCTTTAGGACTGTCATCCTGGCAGCCGGGGGAGAGGTTTTTCTCTCCGTGCTGCTGTTTAAAAAGGGAATGTGAGCAGCACCGGAGCCATGTGGCGGGCCAGGTGCCGCAGGCAGCGCTGCCAGGACTCCTGCAGGCACGCGGGGCAGAAGCGAGCACCTCAAAATGCTTCTCAACACAAGTCCCAGGGCTTATTTCATTGCCTTCCCAAAGCCTGGAATCAAACACGGAGTGTATCGGATGTCTCCAGCAGCAACTCTACTCATGCACTCTTGTAAATCTCCCTCGTAATCCCCCTGCTGCTGACACTTTATTAGCCAGGCATTCCGGGCTGTGCTTTACTGGGGCACCTCTAAGTGATTGCAGATGGGAGCTGTGCTGGGTTCACATGTGCTACCAGAGAGCTCTCTTCATATTTTCCGTGCTCTGCCCCTCTGTCAGATTGGTTTTAACCCTGTTGTGTTCAGGATGTTTCTTACCTCAGCCGAGGTGCCGAAGGTGGATGGGACGCCTGGGTGTTTTCATGGGTGTGAGGCTACTCCTCTCTGCTGATCCAGGGGAACTTCAAAGCTCCCTGCATTGAATCTCCAACAAGAAATGCTGGACAGGGTGAGGAGACGTGCCAGTGTTCCAGAGGGAAGCTGGGAATTGCAGGGAGCTGCCCAAAGCAGCAGAGATCCGAGGTGATGAATCCACACCACGGAGCTCCGCTCTCAGCAGGCCCCATCAGGGCACAGGGAAAGCCACGGGATGAGAGGCAGTTTCTGGATTAAAAGAAATCCTTTTAATGAATCCCTTTTAATTCACAGGGATTAAAAGTCCCTGTGAATGCCATGTTAACAAAAAAAACTCTTGCATCCAGGCCTAGATCTGGGTCTCTGCTCTGAGCTGCCCCACGTTTTCAGTTCTGGAGGATGAATTGTGGTTTGCTTGTAACCCCTCCTGCCACAGTGCCTGCAGTGAGGAGAGGACAGCCAGCACTGCCTCGTTTCCCATCCAGGATTAACCCAAATGTCACTGCTCACCCACAGGAAAGAATCCTGAAAAATCCCTGGTTTATCTCCCTGTGCCTTTCAATGAGCAGAACTTTGATAGGTACATTCCTGTTGAACACAGGCTGGAGTTCTGGGCTGCCCAACTGGTGTTTTCATCTCATGTTGCAAATCCTGCCTCATGGGCTCAAGGTCCATGGTGCTGGGCTGGAAAAGCTGTAGTTCCCACCTTCTGAGCAAGGAGGGGTGGGCAGCACCCACAGCCTTAATTTTGTTTTTCTGTTCAAGTGAAAAGCAAACTGAAGCTCTGCGCTGTTTGTTTTTCTGAAATCATAGATGTGACATGGAATGTGTTTATCCCTGTGATGACCTTGCTCAGCTGAGGTAATGGGAATTGCAGATGGGCTCTGCAGTGCTTCAGAATTAACAGCTTTTTGGGAGGAATGGCTTGTAGGATTTCAGGTTGGAGAAGCAGTGCCGGTTAAAGGAAGTGGTGTTAGAAATTGCCCAAAGAGCAACACTCACAGCACTGCCCAGTGAATCTCTTGTTCCAGCATATTCAGAATCTTGAAGAAGGAATTTTAAAAATCAAGGCATGGCACCTGTGTCTTTTAAACCATTAATTTATTTAATTGCTTTGCCTGAGAAATGTTTGCCACAACCACTGAAACAATGTAAGGCAGGTTCATAATTGCTTAGTGAAACGTATACAAGTGTTTTTATAGCAGCTATTTTCCAGAAGCTCTGATTTCTCTGGTTAAATTGAGTGTAATAAAGACAGCAAGTCTGTGACAGACAAGTTGTAGCACCTGTGTTTCCAGATGGGACACGGGAGGAAAGGTTTGCTCATCCTGTTAACTGAGCCCTACGAACCCACATTGCCCAGAATAAGCAGGTGCCTATCAAACCAGAGCTCTGGGAATTCCTCTTGTGATTCATGCTTTTTCCATCCATCCAAACAAGCTCAGCTAAGCTGCTCGACTCCATAAACTGGACTGCACAAGTAATAGGATGGAAAGCATCATAATTTATATCCCAAAGAACATATGTCTTCCATACTGAAACGTTAGCAAGGCCCAGACTTTGGCTCAATGGCTTGGCCAAGTCAGGCACTTGTGTTGCTGTGGTTAAAGTGAATTTGTTCTCTACATATGGGCAGCAGTTCTCAGCAAGACTCGCTGCATTATCATGGAGGATTAAATTCACATAAATTAAACATGCAGCCAACAGTGGCTCTTTTATTAGGAGAACATTGTTTGTGCGTGATTACAGCCAGATTTTCAAAGGAAATCAGCTCCCAGCTAGATTCCAGAAGGGGCAGGCTGATTTTTAAAGCAATTCAACATTTTGGATGCTGAGCTCCTGAACATTTGGCCATGAGGATCATTCTATTCCACCCATAGCTCGTGGTAATATATTGGCTGTGAGATCTTCAGACCTTCCTTACCATCCCATATTTGGCTTTCCATGAAGACATATTTCTTTAGGTTGAGAGGGGAAAAACATTCTTCAGTGCTGCAGGAAATCAGGGAGCTGCTTGTATCTTCTCCTCTGTTCTTCTAAGTGCTGCTGATCTCTGTAACCAAAGGCATTTTGTGGTGTCGTGAGCTGAGTATTTTATATCTCACAGCATCAATTGTCCTACTAATTTTCTGGACCAAATATATATAATAGAGCTATAAAAAACAGAAGAAGACTGAACTTTTGCAGTGAGTTGCTCTAAACCATGCAGGTCTATGCTGCTGGTTGGCAGAACTCATCATCTGCATGCCAATGGTCCTTAAAAACTGTTGCTCACTGGTGATTTTTCTTCAGCTGAAAAAAAAAGCTTTATGCATTTGGTGTGAAATACTCACCTGTATTTTCTCCTCGGCTGTGGTTTCTTTACGATTCCCTTTTGGGAGCAGCAAATTTCTGGTAAGATGGAAATTTGCCTCTCTAGGGAGCATGTCATTGAGGTCACACCTTGAGTGTTGTGTCCAGTTCTGGGCCCTTCACTTCAGGAGAGACCTTGAGGGGCTGGAGCACGTCCAGGGAAGGGAACAGAGCTGAGGAAGGGACTGAAGCCCCAGGAGGGGCTGAGGGAGCTGGAAAGGGGCTCAGCCTGGAGAAAAGGAGGCTCAGGGGGGACCTTGTGGCTCTGCACAACTCCCTGACAGGAGGGGACAGCCGGGGGGGTCGGGCTGTGCTTCCAGGGAACAGGGACAGGAGCAGAGGGAACGGCCTCAGGCTGGGCCAGGGCAGGCTCAGGTTGGACAGCAGCAGGAATTTCTCCATGGAAAGGGTGCTCAGGCCTTGGAAGTGCCCAGGGAGGTTTGGATCCCCATCTCTGGAGTGTCCCAGGAAGGGCTGGAGGTGGCACTCAGCGCTCTGGGCTGGGGACAAGGTGGGGATGGGGCACAGGTTGGACTTGATGATCTCAGAGCTCTTTTCCAACTTCAGTGATTCTGTGATCTCTTAGAAATTTGTCAGTGCATTTTGGGCACCTACATTTGGCAGATGTGAATAATGGCAGTGCAAAGGTAAAAAATAACATAATCCATTTTGCTCAGGTGTTTTTGAGGCTTTAGGGGGGTGTGGGTGGGAATTTCACATGCACTGGTCCTGCACGATATTACAAACAGGTCCCCAGCATAATGGATCTTAATAAATCTGCTTCCTTGACATTTTCCATAATTATTGTTGGATCTACTTTTGCTCTCATGTCAGCAGAAAATGAGGCAAGAAGATCGAGGTCCTGCTGTACCTGGGAAACAGATGTAAAATTGCTCTGCTATTTATGCAGGTTTTAATCAATGATTTCATACCTGAGGAGCACCTCCAAAACCTATCCCCTGCCACACCAGCAGATCAGAAAACGCCATGTTCCTACGGACGGATCTCAAAACGAGAATTATTTTCCAATTTTGGAGGCCTTTCTTCACATTTCCTGCTTTCCTTCCCCCCCTTGGCCCCTGTTGAGAAGCGCTGGGTAATGCCTAACCTGAATGTTGCTTTAGTCACACCCCAGCAGTCACCCAGAGACCGTCGAGTTATTAAACCGCCGTCATTTCTCCTTGGGGTCCATCCATTATCAAGACTGATGGGGGAAAAGTTCAGCCAAGGTTAGAGCCTGTGTGTGTCTCTGGCCCACGGGGAGCTCTGTATCATTGCTCTGAGCCAGCAGAGAAGGCACTGTGGGTTTGGTTGCTCCTGGGGCCATAAATCCAGGGAATGTGCAAGTTCCAGTGATTCTCTACTCTCCTGAAGTAATACGGAGGGAAGGAGGAGAATCACCAGCTGATGTCAGCAAAAAGCTTCTCAGAGCAGTTCTCTAACCTGCACAACATCATTAAGTTTGTCCCTAACTTGGTCCATTTCATCCTCACTTTTTGCTCTTTGTTTACGATTCACTTTTGAGGCGATTTCTTCTTTTCTGCACATTTCCCTTCCTATCACTCTGGTGGCCCTTCCACTTGGCTCTGGCTCCACCAGACAATCCCTGAGCCCCAGGGCTGTGGGAATGATGAGGATCAGGAAGGGCTGAAGGTGAACAAAGTCAGAGGGGCACTTTACCCCTTGTGCCAATGCCCTTCCCAGCCTTGCAGTTCTGTCCCTCATCCCTGACTCTGCTGGAATTATGGACCTGGGAGCACATCAAACCCACTTCCATCCAGCTCTGGAAACAGAAAGGGGCTTCTTTGATGCTTCTTTGATGCTCAGGTATCCAGCCTCCAGGTGTTAATTTAATTTTTTGGTGTGGATTTTACAATTAGTGCAGAATCTGGCTGTAAATTGGAAGGTACTTCCAGGTCTGCACAAAGGGATTCCAGCTTCCACCACGTTTACCCTCACCTGGAGATGGAGTCTGGTTCTGCCAGCCTGGCTTTGGCTGCACCCTGGCTTCTGCCACACTGAAGTAATAAATGGGATGGGATTGTGCAAAGTCAGAGGGTGAAGAAAACAAATACCCATTTTAAAGTCTTAGGGGACTGTCTATTATTACAATGAGAAAGTGGAAACCTAATTAAAACAAAGGTTATGAAAAGCAATTTCACAATTTCCTTTCATTTGCCAATAAAAACATTTAGATTATATATGACAGCCTAGCATTTGCTCAAAAGCCAGAATCCAAAATGTCTCAATATGAAGATGTATTGGTAGAAAACATTTAACCTCATCCAGCCTCTAAATTCAGATGTGAATCATGAATTCTTGCAAATTTCCCTTAACAGCTGTATGTTAAAAGTTTTCCCAGCTGTTAGAAGTCTGTTCATTTTTCAAAGTTATTAAAGGATACACCCCCTCTAATAATTCTCAGATCATGGTGAAACACAAAAGGTTTATGTATTTCAACAGAAAGCTATTTTGCATTTACAGTTCTGCACAAGAGAAGGGCTTGTTATTTCCCCTGAGGCTGATCAATACTAGCAGGAATAAAAATGGTGATAACTTCGAAGTGTTCTTTGAAAAATTTCCAGGACTTCAAACCCTGAACAAAACGTAAATGCAAACTTAAAATAAATTAAGTAAAATGTGATTTGAAAACTTGTAACAATCACCCTTGCCAAACCCAATAAGCCCTTTTTAACGTGGCTGCAGTGACTTGAACTGGATCAGAACAAGCAAAGCAAGGGATCCACAAGAATGAGTTCATTTAGTGCAGGGGGAAGGTTCTTTCCTGACCTTGTTCCAAGCACAATCAGCTGCCAGTTCTTCAACCAGCTCCAGAGTGGAATGAACACTTTGAGGGATGGCACTTGGAGCTCTCTGAGCCCCGAGTTTTTGGATATAAAGGATTTGCCTTCTAAGGACAGACATATCCAAGCAAGAACACACTTTTTTTTTTCATAATTTGGTGAACAAAACCGTATGGGCTTGAGTTGGTGGAAAACAGTAAATTTGCTGATTTTTGTTTCTTGCCTTTGAAGTTATTTAACACTTATCTATTCAAAATTACTTTTTTGAAGAAGCATTTGCCAAACGCAGCAAAAATTGGTGCAGCATCCCCATATTTGAGTTTTGCACTATTTTTTTCCCGTGAAGATCAGTGCAACGATGATTCCCACTCATTATAAGCACCATCATTTTTCTTCACTGAAGAAGGACAACAAACTCTAGAACATTGATCCTGTCAGACATTTGATCCCGTCACCCTCTCTTCTTTTATCCAGAGCTTTGAGCAGATATGAAATTATCCATCTCCTTAGAGCAATGGTTCCTCCATATCTCTGGGCTACAGGTAACCATCTTGTTTATGCAATTGCTGCTGATTTTATCTCCATCAGTGCCTGCCACTTCCTCAAATTAGCACACAGATTGTGTGTCCCGTCCCTGAAGAGGAGCAATAGAATTGGTGATCACTTGAAAAAGGTTTGGTTTAAGCAAATTGCTTTGCTCAGAGGGAATCTCTGGGTAGGATCCGTTTTCCAGGACAATATCCAAGTGCTTTCACCCACAAACCTCTTTTAAGGTTTTCCCTCATCCATTAGAGAGCTTCCCCAGCTGCAGCAAATGAAGCAGAGAACTTGGAGGCCACTCTTTGCTTTGATGTTCAGCCCTGCTGAAGGCCCAGAGCCCCATACCCACTGGGCACCTGTGCAGTGCTCTGCACACACAGAGCAGCCCAAAATGCTCACAGAAGCTCTAAAACTCTTGATTCCCTGACTCTGAGTGTTTGACCTTGCAGCCTCAATAAGCTCTGAGTGTGGGGAGCAGGGCTGGCCTTTTCTTTTTGGGTGAATTTCCTCGCTAAACTGAAAATGCAGGAAAGTCAGAGTCCTATTTGTGGGTGGGAGGTGCACCCATTGGGATCTGCCACCTGAGCCAACAGCATGCCTGAGAGCTGTAGGATCCCAGCATCATTTGCACGGATCAGGACTGACAGAAGATGAGGCATTTCTTGGCTTGCTATAGGTTTTTTTTGGGAGCAGGGACCAGGAGTCCTGAAGTGAAGGAAAACCGGGGTATTTCCAGTGACAAAAACCCCTTTACTCTGTCCCCTCACCCCTGTCCCTCCAACAGCTCAAATCCCAGGATTGTGTAGGTGCATTCACCCAAATGATGGGTGTTAATTACCAGTGAGTCACTTAATTAACGCCATATGACTGCAGATAAAATGCCCCAGTGTATTACAGTGGCAGCAGCACAGAGCCATGATGCTCTGAGGACACAGCAAGGCAGGGTGGGTAGGTAAAGCCAGTGGGGTTTTTATTATTATTAAACCAGCTGATGCAATTGGAATAAACTCCCAGTTGCACATAAATGAGGTTTTGGCTTATCCAGGAACTGTTCCAACTGATTTAAAGTTGTTCACAAATAATCTACTTAATCAAGGCCAGAATGCTTAGTACCATATAAAATAGATCCCTATCTCTGAAAATCTGATTAGTGCTTTATTCTGGTTAGAACTTAATCCATGACACACAGTTTGTATTTTATCTGGAGGAGCAGCCCAGTAGCCACTCTAAGCCTTTTACTGGCCTTGCTTATAACTCATGTATTTTAGGTATTTTCACCCTGTGGTCTCCAGACCAGGTGGTCTGGACTTCCTGGTGTCCACACGAGTTGTGGACACTGGGTTGCTGTCCCTTAGGCCACCTGTGTCCTGAGACAGGTGTTCACCAAAGAGGGACACGGATGGTTCCGTTCCTGGAGGTGTCCAAGAAAGGCCTGGATGTGGCATTCAGTGCCCTGGGCTGGGTGCCAAGGCTGGACTCCGTGGTCTGGGAGGTTTTTTCCAACCTCAGTGATTCTGTGAACCATCATCTTTCAACCCTGGGTTTGGACTCTTTTTTCTTTAGGCAGAAAAACCTGTCTAGAAAACCAAGTTCCAATGGAGCTGTGTCCATGAAGGGGGTTTAAGGGTGTCCACTCTCAGGATCCGGCTTAAGCCCACTTTGAATTGAGTTGGTTGGTTACTAAACTGATACAGAAATCCACTGGATGCCAAACTGTTCCTTGAAATGACTGGAAATTCGAGTGGAGTGTGTTGAAAAATCAAGAATTGAAGACATATCCTAAATAGTTCCTTCTGAAAACAAAATACTCTGTTTTGTTGTCAAGCTGACAGACTGAAACCAGCTCAGCAATTTCTGTATCAGTGGCATTGTGTCATGTAACTGCTGCAAACCTCTTCAAACAAATTTCTGAATGCAAACAGGTTCATGGAGCAAGGGGGAAGGTAAAACGAGAGAATAATCTGGGATTACTGAAACAAGCCCTGCAACTGTCGAACCCTGAGGAAAGAGAGAGCTCACACGCTTCATCTAAACCCTCCCATAAAAACTCTGGGTAATTAGAGGCTTAGATTTATTGAAAACAATGAAAAAAAAAATCGTAATTACCTTTACATATTTTTCATTCGCTGTTAGAAAGCAATCCCAGTAATTTGGTGTTCAGTGAGCAGGGCACGTTTTGCGTTGTTGCTCCTCCACTGTGCCCTTCTGAGCAGCAGTGCTCCGGGGGAACCCTGCTGAACAGGTCTGCTCTTTCCCTTTCGAATCCTGCAACAATTAGCAAGCATTTCACGGGCCATTTCGGTCCCATAATGTGACTTGGCAAAATGGTGCCCGGATCAAAAGAAAAGGGTTGCGAAATACATCCTTGCTCTAGATGGGGAAAGGTTTCCTTCAAATGGGAGATGTCCTGGAAGAAAATCCCCCTCTATCGAGAAGGATGTTTCCTTCTCAATTATTTTTACCCAAACCCAAAGGAGAAACTGGGAAAGGCCTCTGATAGAAACCTCTGTGAAAGTCATTGCACAGCAGAGGGGAAGCTCAGAAAGCTCTGAGAAAGTCATTGCACACAGAGGGAAGGCTCACAAGAAACCTGATGATCCCTCCTGGACGTGAGTGGATGACGACGGTGGAACAAACCAGCGAGAGCCCATGAGGGCAGACATCCAAGGCCTGGGGCAGAGCTGGGGCAGCCCAGCCGTATGAGAAGCGGTCATATTTCAAAATAGGCAAGTCCAGCATAATCCTGTTTATGAAATGCAGGTGGAGCATAATTCAGAGTTTGTGGTTGGAGCTTTAAAACTCATTACGTTTTGGTTCCGTGCAGACCGGCTGCCTCCTTGCGCGTCAGTGTCGGGATGCTCCGAGCAAGGGGAGGCTGAAGTTTGCAGCTCTGGGCTTCTGATGGCTGAGCACGGGACAATTCTGCCCTCTGGAATCTGTCAGCAGCCTGGATAACCTGGGTGATTTGGTTTTCCAGCCTCAGTGCACGTCTCCTACGCCAGGCATTTTATGACTTTCTCCTGCGCGAGAGCAGCGTGGTTTGGGAGATAAGATCTGCCTCGGAAAGAGCGACCAACCAACGCTGGGCTATGGCAGCGAAACTTGAGGAGTGCTGACAGATGAAAAAGATTTTGTTCTCCCTTTTCCAAATCCTGGAGCTGTTCAGATCTGTCCCTGTACCTGCCCTTTCTTCCTGGGGAGCCCTGGTAGCTTCGTGCTAGGCAGAGGCTCTGTGCCGTGTCCCCTGGCCATGCTGGAGGCTGAGGTTACAAATTTCCTCCCTGATATATAAAGATGCCACCATAGAAGTGTTTCTGGAGAGGTTGCCCAGAAATAATTGCACCATCAGATTTTCAGGGGCTTAGATTTTTTGAAAGAGTCACAAGACAGGCTATGGGAATCCTGGAATGGATTGGGTTGGAAGGGCCCCCAAAGCTCATCCCATCCCAACCCCTGCCATGGGCAGGGACGTTTTCCACTGTCCCAGGGTGCTCCCAGCCCTGTCCCACCTGGCCTTGGGCACTGCCGGGGCTCCAGGGGCAGCCACAGCTTCTCTGGGCACCCTGTGCCGGGGCCTGCCCACCCTCACAGGGAAGGATGTCTTTCCAATGTCCCAGCTAACCCAACTCTCTGCCAGTGTGAAGCCACCCCCTCTTGTCCTCTCACTCCAGGCTCTTGTAAAGAATGTCTCTCCATCTTTACCTTCAGGTACTGGAAGGGCACAATTAGGTCACCCTAAATCTACCACCTTCCCTTCAAAAATGGCTTTTCCCTCATCCCTGCAAAGAATGTTGTTCTGGGATCCATCTATGAAGCCTAAAACAAGCAAAACAAAAGAAGAAAATAATAGTCTTCAATTAGAAAATAATTTATAAACATTCTTGTATGGGAGATGGTATGGACAGGATAGAAAGGGAAGGAAAAAATGCCCCAAGTGGCAGAGGAAGCCTTAAATTCACAGAAGGGGTAGGATCTTACAAACGTTAGTGTTAGCCTGGAGGCTTGGGACATTCATTTGGAGAGGAATGCAACTGGTGCTGGATAAGTCAGACTCTCATTGACTTCCAAACCCAATGATGTTGTTCTTCAAACAAGCATGACGTGCTCAGAGAGTGCCACGGTGCACAGATTTAGGTCAGATGGAGAGGAAGAGGAGCTCTGGCTGCAAGTTTGGGGTTTGCTCTCACTAAATGAGCTGGCTGGGATGTTTGCCTCTGCTTCAGCACCTGACTGTGCTGGTACTGAGCAATAAATGCAGCTCTTGCATAGTTCAGGAGATCTGAAAACGAGATCAAGTTCAATACATTGCACAACTCAGTGCTCCTACTGGGCTGTTTAATATTGGTCTGGAATAGCTACAGTGCAGGGCAGCAAAGCAAAAACCTTTTTCCTTTGTTTTTCTGGATTTGAGCCTTTTGCTGCTTGTGTTTTTGTAGCTGTTCTCGAGAAAAACCAATCTGGGGCAGCACAACAAAATTAATGTGTGAATTACAGCAGAAGGGGGATGTTCCTTGTGGGACGGTGTCACCCTGATCCCCAGGGGTGTTTGCAGGAAAGGAGCAAAGCTCCTGCCTGGTTTTCTGCTCCAGGAAAAGCAAAGTCTGCGTGCCACTAGAGGGTGCATCAGCTGCCAGCTTGCTGCTGAAAACCAGGATTTTGCTCAGAAGCTGCTCTGTTTTGTAGCTCTGAAATTAATTTGAGCAGCCTCAGCTATCTGATGTTTAGTTCTCAGCATCATTCAGCTCACCTGAACTTGCCCGTGGTGGGTGGCTTTGTCAACAGCAGATAATTTATTTTGGCTCTTCCAATTCCACTTGCTTGTTGTCTGTTGCAGAGCCCCAGGCAAAGCAAGATTATTTAAATGTGTTGGATGCAAGGATTTGCTGTTGTGGCACCAGAGCTTCGGTGTCTCAGCTCCCTTTGCTGGTGGGATGAACTGCCAGGAGTTGGGGGCAGAAGGTGGAGATTGCTGAACTCAATCCAAAATGAAGCAGATTGGGAATTCCAGCTGGGTTAGGGCACTGCCTCAGCCTAGAAAAGTCCTGGAGCAAAGCATCCTTTTCTGTCTGCACCTCCCTGGCAGACAGATCTTCATCTTTTGCTCCCAGGAATTGTATTGCTTGGAGGGTGGCACGTTTCTATTTATGCCAGGAAAGGTTGTTACAGCTTAGAGGACTGAAATCAAATGGGAATGTTTACATTCAGGAAGAAAGCTCATAAAGCCATTTCGAGTGATATCTGAGATGTAAATTCTTCCAGGCCAATAGGTCTACCCTAGTTCCCTGCTATTTTAAGCAGCCAAGTTAAATAATGCTGTTCATAAAACAATCAAAGCCCCAGCTGGTTCTCTGCCCTGTGCTCCATCCAAAACACCCAGACAGGCTGCAGATTTAGCAGGCAGAAGGGTGAAATAACTCTGGTTTGATGCCACCAGCCTTCTTGTGCTCCTGGCTCACAGCACAGATTCACCAAAGGCCCTCTTTGGCTCCCCAAACAGCAAAAGGGGGTGTTTGTGTGGTAAGTGCAGCTCTTTTCCCCTCCAACCCACGGTGGGAAGGATTGTGCTCTTCCCTGGGTGCTTTAAGGGGCAGCCAGGACAGAAATGGCCTGATGTTCTGCCAGCTGCCCTCCCTGTGAGACAAGGAGCAGGTGGGAGGACAGACCTGCAGGGAAGTCCTGCCTGGTGCTGCAAGTGCTGGGGGGCAGAGAGAGGCATCCCTGGGACTGCTTAAACTTTGACACACAGCTTTTTGTGTCCTTTGTTCAACCTCAGATGTGATACCACAAATCCTGGGATGGCCAGTCTCCTGTCCTGGGCCAGAGCCCAGCAGCTGAACCTCACTGATTTGGCTGGTCTGGATGTCCCTGTCCCTGTCCCTGTCCCTGTCCCTCTCCCTCACAGGTGTAAGTGGGAGCTGCAATGTCCAGGTGACCTCACCCAGAGGAAACCCATCCTCCTGGCTGGCTGGGGAAAAAAAAAATAATAAAATCACTCAAAACACAGATTCTTAACAGGGCCACAGAGAGAAGTGCAGGGAGAGTGAGGGAGGACGGGGCCTTGCAGATCTGCTCTGCACACAAATATCCCATCAGTGCTGTTCTCCTGGATTGGTGTTTTCCCATCTGGAAGAGTTTTACTGCATTCCTCTGCCCCAAGCAGCATTTCAGGGTCTGGCCCAGCAGGTGCTTGGCTTTCTGTGGGTGCATAAAGTGTAATTTGTGCTGCAGCTCAGCTAAAAATGACACAGAAGGGCCCTTACCCTGTGCTCAGGAGCAGGCAGGACCCCCAGTTCCTCCTCTGAAATCTGCCTCTGTTAGAGCCGAAATCCAGCAGCAGGTGGCACCAGCAGGATGGAAAAACGGGCTTTAAACTCCTTTAATGCCTCAAAATTCCCCAAATGTTTCACAAGACACAGACAGCTCAATGAAAAGCCAAGGCACCTGTTCCTGGCAGAGCTGAATCGCCCTGAGAGGCTCAGGGTGTCCTTCCCAGGACTGGGGACACGCTCAGGGAAGCAGGACACGGATGAAACACACACAATTCCAATTTCCATGCACACAGGTGCAGTTTCTAAGGCAAACAGAAGCAGCTTCTGGGAATTCCCTACAAACTGGACATTGTAGGCCTCAGTGATGCTGTACTGGCAGGATTCCTGCTGCTGTTTTCCCTAGACAAGGCATCTAAGTTGAATTTCTGTCTCAAATGTTGACCAGGATTCATATTTCCTATTTCACACCTGTGGCCACAGGGAATATTCGATACAGGTAGAGCCCACAAGATTCTGGTTTTGAAATTTTTTTGTACTACAGGACTGTGGTTTCAGATTTTTTCAAGAATACGCCATGGAATGGATAAATAATTGTATAAAACATGGAAGAACTTTGTACACAGATAAGCCAAGCCAGGACACTTCACACTGTTCTGGAGTCTGTGCTTTTTTCTTTCCTTTTGTTTTGGACACACACAGGAAAGAAATGATCACCTGGCTCCTTGTCCTGCAGTGTTTGACGTGAAGGAGATGAGGACAAGGGAATCAGTCTTGTGGCTGTGCTTTCCTAACTAGAGGGCACTCAGAAATGGAGATGGAAGGAGACACGGCGTGAGGGTGCTGCAGTTGAAATTCAGCCTCCAGTTTTAGCCACCCCTTTGGTGGTTTCTACCACAGCAAAATGCATTTGTGATCTGCTCCCCAGTTATTCGTGGCTCCCATTCCGAGGGTGTAACACAGTGCAGATGGTATCGAGAGATGCTTTTTTAGCTGTAACTGCCAATAAATGGCCTCTATTTAGACATTTTTATTTTCTTCGGATGCTATCTGCCACTTAAACGCCCCTGTAACTCGCTGGAGGAAGTTTTTCTCTACAGCTCTTTAACCTGATGCTTCCAATCCTGCTTTGGTGTGGGGTGTGATTTCATCTGGCAGCATGGTCTGACCATCATGTCTGAAGGTTCCTTAATAAATTCTATACTCAACAGGGTGGACGGAATATTTTTAATTGAGCTAGTCATTAAATCGCTCGGGGAGCAGCTTTGCAGTGGCTGTGCTCCAGGGACAGGAGGAGGAATATTAATGTGCACAAGGAAAGGCTCTGTTTCTCCAAAGATTGTGCAGAAGGGGAAGACCTTGTTTTCTAGATCTCTTTGACAAAGGTGTTTTCAGCGAGAGTTGCAAATTGCTCTTCCACGGAGGCAATTTGCATATCATTAGCCTTCCGGGTTTGTTAATTGTTTTCACCTAGAGGAGGTGGAAGAGTTCAGTCTTTGTTTGGAAAATGACAACGCTTTCAGCAAGCGGCACATTTTATTTGTGATAGGTGATACAATTTTTTTGTACATTTTCTGTGAACTGTTACCAATTTTGATGGAGGTGATGATGCCCTTTCAAAAGAAAATTGAGACCTTTCCAGTAGCTCGCTCAACATTTCACTTCCTCGTATTTCTCTGTATGTGGCTTTTTCAAATACAAGCAATATTTCCCTTTTGTGTCTCTCTTCTCTTCCCTCCCACCAATTCCCGGGATAACATTTAGCACCACACCCCGCAGCAGTGTTTCCATGATCACCTCTGTAAGGCTGTAACTTCACAAGATTCAAGAAAAAGACCGAGGATTCAAAAGGCTTTTAGAAATCTTTGTCCGTGTTTGAAACTCTGAGGTCCTGTTTGCATTTTAATCTCTTTTTTTTGTAGGATTGATGGAACTTTAGCAGCTCAGAACAAGGCAGAGAGCAAGAAGGGATGCACAGGCTCGGGGTGTGATGGAGAAGACCCCAGCAGGTGCAGTTTAACCCTAACCCATCACTTCATTCACATGGCTCTGGCTGTGATGGGGCTGTGATGTTTTCCAAGTCTCTTTATGAATTTTGGTCCAGGGGCTCATCTTTGTGGAGCCAGTTTGGGTTTCTCTAAACACACCTGATGTGTCTCCATACCTGCTGCACCTGGACCAGCACAAGTCTGGGGTTTGTGCTTGAGACCACGAGCTGGGAAAGGCAGGTAGGGGAATTCAAAGATGCTCACAGTGAAGTTCAGGGTGTGAGGAAAAAAAAACCCTTTAAATTCCTGTTGCTGCATGGACACTTCTGATTTTGCTCCTTTCAGTTTGGAATTTCCCCCTCTGCTGAGCTAAAGCTGGTGTGTGACTTCAAAATAGACACAGCACAACCTTGCTTGGGTTTTTGCTGCCTGTTTTTGTCGGCAACACAACTAATGGTGGATTAATCCTTACCTGACGTTGATTAAAATGTTAATTAGCAAGACTTTTACCCGAATGAAGTTGGAACTCATGCCAGCAATTATTTCTGCAGCTGCTCACACCTTTTTGGTGTTACTTGGAAATAGTCATGAGCTGTCTGACACGTCTCCTACTCCTGTTGTCTTAAAGATAAAACATAATACGAGGAACTGCCCTTTTGGATTGATTGTGTTTATCAAAAGAAGAAAATGACACTTAAATTCTCCCCCCTCTCTCTCGCTGTCAAATCTTCCTCTCATCATCAACCACCACAGGGAGAAAAATTTATTTCTTTTAGTTATTTATTGCCTCAAGTGTTGAGTATCTCAAAAGAAAATATTTTCTCGCTCTCCAAAGATTGCAAAGCCTGTGACTTTTTTCAGAAAGCTGCCAACATTAACATCTGGGAGCTTTTGCCACTGACACCATTTAAGTCTTTACTTTTAGAGATCCACTACCAAGTTATTTATTGCCATAGTCACATCTGTATGATTTTGTCACAGTTCCCAATTACATTTTCTGGAGATTATTGCACTGGCCTGCACATTACCTGCTTGGATCAGCTTGATTTTCAGAGCCTACTGGTCTGTTGGTGATTGAATATTTGCCACAGATCATATGATTAAATATGGAAAACATCTGGTTGAAGGAATCTAACAAAAATCTGAACATCTGGAAAATATTGGTAAAGAAGCTAATTAAGTTTGTCAACTTACAAATCGTTCTGGCAGGAAGTATTTAGGGGTAGCAGATAATTGAGATTTCGTTCCTCTGGCTGCTTGTCCTTGCCTTTGTTTATTTTGGTACAGCTGGAAGGACGATTTGACTTCCAAACACTCCTTTGGACGCAGACTGGGAGGGAGTTACCAGGGGCTGTGTTGCAGCAGGTCACACTCGCAGTGGGAGGGAAGGAAAAATAGACTTTGGTTCCTGTTGTCTCCTATTTTAACCGTTTTAAAAGACACCAAAAGATTTTCAGCTTCCACACACCCCTCTGATGCTCTCAGCTGAAGGCTTTGCTGCTGCTCCTCAGCTCTCCCACAATTTGCACTTGGCCAAGGCAGTGATGTTTTTTCAGGGGAAAGTTTTGTAGCCACTCCACCTAACACTAAACCTGTGGGGTTATCGAGAATATCTGCATTTGGATTCTATGAAACACCTTGAACTTGAGCTTTCCCTTCACAACATTGCCTTGCTCAAAAAATCCAAGACTGGGCAAAACACGTCTCTCACATTAAGAAGCCTTTTGTGTGTGTCAGAGAGAGATTTTCACAAACCAGAATGCATTGAGACCTCAGTCGTGACAGATCTCGGTAATTTTTGCTCTGAGGGCAGGACACAGCTCTGATTTAGTTTTCCAAATATTAAGTCCAAGGAAACAAGTGTCTATTAAATGTCAAACCAAACCCTTAACGCTCTCCATGGGGAGAAGAGGCAGAGAACAGTTACATGAAGTGATGTTCCTTTATGCACTCAGATCTAACCACGACCATCACAGCATTAAAAACTGAGTGCATATTCATTTCTAAAAACCTGCCTGTTATTTTCTCCCCATTTCCTATCAGCTTCCTTCATTCCGCAAGGTGGTGATTTGCTCTACTTAAGCCTGACCACATCTTGCCTAGCTCAGTGCAAATGAAGCTTTTGTCACCATGAGTAACACCCTTTAGACGGAAAGAAATTAAACACTGAGGGCTTTGCAGTGTTACTCACACAAAAGAGAAGATATTAATGAACGGGCTCCTTTGAAAACACCCTTCTGCAGTTAAACCTTTAATGACAAAGGGTTTCTTTGGAGCTTCTCGTTGAATTATCCACAGTCTAAGAGGGAGCCTCCTGGCTCTTCAGACACAGGGAAGATTTCACATGGAATAAAAACAATTCCCACATGACTGCCTGTCCTACCCACCGAAAAAAAAAAGAGGAGAGACGTGAATAAATTAAGGTACAAATGAATGTAAATATCAAGTTAATAGTTCAAATACACAGTCGAATGGAAGAAATGCCTGTCTTTGTCTCCAGCAGCAAACACCCTGGTGGCCAGATTTGACAGCAGCTAATTGAGCAGTAATTGTTATTAATGTCTCTTGTCTTTGCTGTCCACAGCAATTCTGGCTGTGCAGAACTTGGGGAAGCAGTGATAATTCTCAGCTTCCTCGAAGAGATTGGAAATGTTCTTTTTCCATCTATTGAGAAACGTGTTTGGAATGGGTTAAATGGGTTAATTGTGGCCATCAGCACTGTCTCTGTCTTTGGTTTTCCCACTGATGCTCTGGATTGCTGCTGGTCCTGCCCCTTTTTTGAAGCTTTGAACCCAAGGAGAAAGGGATTAAAACCAAAATAGTGAAGTTTGAGGGCCGCAGGCCTGGCCACGAGGACCACAGGGCCACAGGGGGCTTCTGGTGACACCCCAAAGTTCACAGCCTGTGCCACGTGCTCAGGGGCCTCTTCTTGCTCTCAAGAGCATGAGGAGAACTGGAAGGGCACTAGGGGCAGAGTGGGGTGCTGAGATTTCCCAGGAAAAATGTGCTGCTTCCAGAGAAGCTCCAGAGGTGTTGGAGCTGCATCTCCTGGGTGCACGTGAAGGAGTTTGCCTCACATAAAATTTTGACTGAGGTTTCCCATCAAAACTGAGATTTTTTTCCCAAAAACATCTGTCGTCTTTTCCCAAAAACATCTCTATCGTCTTTTCCCTGTCCTTTATTCTACATCTCTGTGACATCTGATTGTTGAAGACTCTTCTGGGCAGCCTGTTTTGCATGAAATCAGGAAAAAAAACCCCCAAAACCATTGAATACCTTTCTGCCTTCCAAATTCTTGTCGAAATTGGTTTAATTTACCCAAGGGCTGCAGAGGTTTCAAGAAAAACACACACACGTGCAGGTGGAGGTTTCTGCATGCACAGTGTGATTCTGTTAGCTCCACTTCCACATGGAACAGTTTGAAAAGGGTAACAGTCTGAATAATTCCCAGATTCTGAGGGATTAGGGTTAGGGCAGTGTGTGGTTTCCAGTAATGACAGAGCTGCTGGCTGAGAGGAGGTTTCGACCTGCAGCTCCTCAAAGGCTGAAGGTATTTAAGGGAGGTTTAGTTTATTGTTAATCTTAGGTGTGCACAGGCATAATTTCCTTTTTTTCTGTGCCAGCTGGGACTCTGCAATCCTCTGGTGCCAACTAACCAAGCCTTTCCTACCTCCAACCCTTTACGGGCCAAGTGGCTAATGAGGAAATTTGAAATTACGTGTAAAAACAGAGCAAGAATCTAAGGAGAAGGGCCAGATTTGGAGCTGGATCCTAACTGGGCTTGTTTTTCCGTGCTGGCAGCGTTTAAAAAATGCAATCCAACTTGGTAAGGGCCATAATTGCAGCTCTAAGCCAAGGCAAAGTGACCAACTCCACATCTGCAGGTAACAGTGGGATTGAAAAGAACAGGCAGTGTTTGCAAATCTGCTCCCTGGAACATTTTCACTTCTCTGAAAACACAAAAAAGGAAAAAGGAAAAGAAAATTTAAAAAAAAAAGAGGCTTAATCCCCAAATGTAAAAGCAGTAAACCTCAATGCTCACCTGAAGTCTGGGTCCTCCTTCAGACTCCTCAAAAATTTGGAGAGAAAAAAAAGTCCACAGCAAAACCTCTGCTTTCATCTTTCAATCCTTCATTTCTCAATGAACATGAACCACATCCTTGGTAAACCCAACCACAAGTTGGAGGCCAATTAAATAAATTTAAGTTACATTTCTGAAAGCTTCTTCTGCATTAAATGTGAGATTCAAGATTTTCTACATTTTCCACGTGTATCATCGTGGCTTCTATGGCTCACCTGTGATATAACACATACAGTTTTTCTTTCTATGACTTCCAATGACTTTTCATTTCTTTTGTTTCACCTCCTTTGTTCCCTGTGGATGTTATCCACTTGATAGAAATGGGAGAAATTGTTTTGGCTTCCTCTTGCCCTGTGACTCCTAATTATCCAATATTTGTACTTTCCCATCCGTTTCAGGATTGGCTGGGGCATTTTTCCCTCTCTGTATTTTGGATGAGGAAGAACATTTCTATAAAAATCTGTTCTTTGCCTGGAGCAAAATGGCTCAGATACATTGCTGGCTGCAGATCTGACAAGGAGAGGTTTTGAACCATCAGCAACTTTCCTAAAGCTGATATTTCCCTCTGCAGCAGGGAAACACTTCACACAGGGATTCAGGTGCTCAGGCAATTCCCAGGAATGACAGCATCTCTGAAAGTCGTTGTTATTTGAAGAGACAATTAAATCATTGCTGCTTTACTGTGATGTAGCTTGGAAATTCCAGCATCCAGCCCCCTTTTCTCTGCCCTGGGTGCTTGCCCACATCAGCTGGTGCCAACAGAGCAAACCTAAAAGTTTTGGGGATCCCAATCAAATCTGAACATTGTGTGCCCCTAGTAAGCTCAGAATTATTAACATGACCAAAGGCAGGTCAGGAGACATCCAGGGCTGCACTGGCACAACTCCCAGGAGAGAATTCTCAGTGTTTCCCCTGTTACTGGTCCCCACACAAACAAAATGCAGTAAAAACATTCTCCCTTTTCCAGCTTCCAGGTGGTTTTGCTCCTTGGAAAACTTCTTGGAAGTGGATTCACCTCAGTCCCTCCCAGTTGTGAGGAGCAAGAACCTGAACCCTCTGAGTCTGAAATTTGCTGAAATCACTGCAAAACCTTTCCTCCATCAAAGCTTCTCCTGAGTTTCAGCTCAGGACTCATTTCTCATCAGAAGGGCCTTATTTGTCCTCCTTGGTGCTCTGAGCTGTCCAAAGACAATTCTGGGGTTCTGAAATGCCAGTTTGAAGCCTTTGTGTACAAATGCTTTCTGAAGAAGTGTTTCCCTTTCGAGACGTTACAGATTTTTACAATAATCCTCAAATCAGCTGTTTCTTCTGCCAAGCAGCTCCCTGGGAAGTTGGGTGCTCTGGGAAGCAGCTGCCAGAGCCCTCCTGACTCAGAGCAGGGGCCAGAAGGGTCATGGGGCCCATGGAAGGCTCATTCCAAAGGGTTGTTTGGCTTTTCATAGAAAAAGTTCATAGATTTGGGAATTCAGGTAATTGTCCTCACTCCCGGTGCACTCCCCTTCCCTCCACAGCCACCAACCTCCAGCCCCCTGCCAAGCAGAGTATTTGGGCTGTGGATTTATTCTTTTCCTTGCTAATTTTCCACGCAGATGGCACAAGAATATGACAGCCAGCAGGTCTGGAGTTTATTGTGGAAGGGTTTTTTTTCCTCCTGAGCTGGGTGTCAACCAGCAGCAGTGTGGGTCTGTTTTCCACCAGGACTCCTCAGGAGGAACACAAAAATTTCTGTCAGCTCAGCCTGCTCTGAAATCCCAATAAAATTAAAACGCAGACAGGAGCTAGAAATAAACATTTATGTACCTTCCCAGTCCCACTGGACTTCAGGCTACCATAAACAATTACTGCAGCTATAAAAAAGCAAAACCCTGTATTATCAGCTGATCCTCCCAGGGAGGCTCTATCTGCCTGCTTGATTTGAATTTCAATGCTATTGTTTTGCGTGTGTTGAACTACAAAGAGAAGAAAAGCTTTTTGTTATTCCTCTTCATCAACTGATCTAATGCAAGAGGAAAATTACTGGTAATTATTTTCGCAGCAATTATGCTGGCCCAAACACCAGAAGTGCAAGCACATTCCTTGTTATTTATTACAGAAAGATCTCAAACCACAGGCTGTTTAGAATGCACAGCGTTTCAATTCATGAACTTTGATGAAACTTATTTTAATATAGCTTTGTTTTCCTTATTCAACGACAAGAAAGATTAATTACAACAGATCTGGTAGTGCTTTAATGAGTGTATTTGCTGAGTGTGTTCCAGTAGTTAACTTTCTCTGTATGTGAACAGCACGGTTGCTCTAGAGGGGTTTTCTCAACTGATTCCAAATCTGTAAAGCCTGAACTTTTATCAGATTTTATGCCTGGACCTGAAAACAATTAATTTTTTCCCAATAGTTGAATTTATCTCAATCTGCAAGGAGCCAGTTGTCTTTTTACAAATCTGCACCTGACGCATGTTGTTGTACACTGCATTTAATGAAGTTTGGTGATGAGAGAAGAGATTTCTTTCCTGAGGAAGCCACTGTGGGATTTGTTCTGCAGTTTGGATCCCCAGTTTGTGGGTGCTGTTCCCTGCCCGTGCTGGGTGTGAGCTGCACCTCCTGCTTTTCTGAAAATGCAGCTCCTGCCCTGCTCCTGTCCAGCTGGATGAGCTTGGGAAACTCCAACCAGAGGTGGTTGGAGTGCTTGAAAAATATCATGTAGGGATTTGTATGGTGCTGTTCAAGAAATTATTTTGCCATGAAATATTTCTGCTTTGGGTTGTTCTTTTTTCTGCTGCTTTCCCTCGGTTTTACCCCAAACAGATTTTCCTCAGAAAAGGAAAATGGTAAAAAAACTTCAGCATTTTTTTGACCTGTTCAGGGGTGAGTTGAACTTGAATGATCCTTGTGGGTCCCTACCAGCTCTGGAGATTTTGTGATCCCTCAGTCCCTGCTCCTGCCAAAGCAGCCTTTTATCCTGAAGAAAATAATCCAGACTGAATTCAACCAGGTTTTAAATATATCAGAGCAGGCTGGGAGCAAAGTTCATCCAGGTTTATGATGCAGCTTCTGGAGATGAACTCGCTTTTCACCAATAAATGTTCATTTCTGACAGCCACAGCTGCACACAAGGGATTCGTTTCTGGATTCATCTTTGGATATTGATATTTATAGAATAAACATTTGCCTCCTGTTTATAACATTTATATGCAACCCACAATTTCTGCAGTATCTGAAACAGAACAGACTCTCTCAGGAATATCTTTTTGATTATTAAACTCCCACATGGAGTTAGGGCTGTGGTCCTGTCTTCCACATGGATTTGAAATTTTGGTGAAACTTCAGGAAACACCTTACAATTCCTGCATGTCTAGAAGAGCATTTATGATACCTGAAGTGTGTATTTTCAATAATTCTTCTTCTCACTGGTGATGATTAGGATGTGCAGGTAGTTCTACCCCACTCCAAGGCCACACCCCCAGGACAGATTGATTTCTGAATGTTCTACTTGGTGATGGGCTTGAAAAACAAAACAAAACAAAACAAAAACTTTCAATATTCATTTTCTAGTTATTGATTTACTCCAAAGCAGTGTTTATTTTGGACTTGTGCATTTTAGATCAGCAAACAAACGCCAGTCTCAGTCTCCCCTGGTGTTTTACATCTGCCCAAGCACAGCTCCCATTTGCTGCAATCCCCAAGTTTTTCTCCTGAGCAGGTCCCAGGAGCTTTTCCAGATTGGTTTGTAGCTTTTTTGGTGTGCCCCAGGAGAGAATAGGATGAGACAATCCCACTGAACCCCGTGTCTGAAGCAGAGGCTCTGAATAAAGGTGAAAGGCTCATTTCACTGACTTCATCACCAAGCCTATACAAATTAAATTTCTACATTACTCACAGGATGACTTGCAATTATGTTGATTAATCATATGTTACTGAGAAAATGGAAACTCATTTAAAACAGGCATTATTAATCTATTGTGTCATTTTTGGTTTCTCAAAGCCCTGTTCCAGGGACAATTCCTCTCTCAATGAGCTGGTTAATTCCATTTCGCTTCCACCTTGCTTATAATTAATTTTTAAAAAGTCGTTTACATGAAAGACAATTAATTCAACACAGTTCTATAAAGAAAGGGAATATGTAAACTCATTTAGAAGTGTAATATTTCAATACTGATACTCAAAATAGAGATGCTTCCCAGAGTAATATAAATATGTGAATGTTATTTGACCTTTGGTTTGTTAGCAGCAAGCAACATGCACGTTTATTTTTGAGAATTATATTGACCCTTGAACCATCTCCTAAATCAAAATGGAGCTAATAATGAAGGGAATTTTATGGGATACTATTTATTTAGCTAGCAAAGAGGTTTATTTACCTAGGAAATGGCACCACTGGACTCTGAATCTTGGGAAACAGGGAAGTCTTGGACAGTGAACCCCAGGAAATATTTATGGCATTGCTTTGGCTGCAGATTTTGTGGGGCCAGGGGGTTTTTGTGGCCAGAAAACCAGAAGTCTGCAGGATTGTTTCACTGGCAGGGGTCAGTAGTAGTGTCCTGCTTTGAACTGAGCAGAAGTGGCTCTGCAGCAGCCTGAAAAAAACCCAATATTCTTCATTCAGAGCAGAAAGGATGGAATAAGTTCATACACATCAGTACAGTGTAAGCAGGGACTTGCTGGAAGGTTTAATGAGAATTTTCTTTGAGATTTGCTCGTGGTTCCCTCTCATTCTCTTTTCATGGTCCTTGTTCCTCTTCTGCCAGGCAGAGCCTGTGCCCTGGGTGGGATAAACCCCAGAGAGCCTGGCTCCCCCAGAGCTCACCTGGGCTTTGGTGGGAGCAAGGAGGCAGCCCTTGGAGAAGGAATTCCTGGCTGGTATTTTCCAGCTGCCTCTCAGTTCCCCCTGCAATGCCAGGGCTGGTGATGGGACCTTTGTGTGTGCCAGAAGCTGGACCTGGGCACCACTTCAGCAGGCAAAAAGATCCATCACACACAGAGGCTGCCGAGGGGTTTTGTTCCAAAAGGCAGCCACAGACAGTGATTCCGTGCTACTTTTAATTAGTATATTCCTACGGGGTTTTAATAAACTATTAACCAATGGATTGCTCTGTCACAGGGCATTATCTGTTCTTTAAGCTTCTGCTGCAGAGAAGGTCAAACGTGAAAAGCTCATTCTAAGGCTGAAATAAAACACGCCAAGAGTGAAGCTTTATGGCATGATTAACGTTTCCCTATTCAACCTGGCCGAGAGATTGCTGCTCCATCCCTTCATTAACGTGCAAGTTCTCTTTTGCAACCGAGCGATGCAGCCTTTTGTAATTTGGATAATAAAGAGAGTTGTTGTTGTTGTTGTTTAATAAAAAGAATGGTAATTTATTGACACTTGGCTCACACAATGCTGGCAGCGTAATGAAACCCAACAAACTAATTTCAGCCCTCGCCGTGCACTCCGTGCTAATTAAAAGCAACAATCAATATGGGCGAGGCGTTAAAAGCCTGAGCTGTGGCCACAGGGCTGGTGACAGCTTGCAGGGATGAGGCAGATGGGCGGGAGGTGGAAAAGAGACCAAGAATTACCCAGGAGGCAGAAGCTGCAACTTTTCCTAGTGGGGTTTTTCAACTTTCATTTGAGTATTTTACGGATTCTCTTCTTTGCTTTGAATATTTTACTCGACAATCCCTTAATGAAAGTTGTTTCTGTACGTGCTGATGATTGAGGCTGTGATTTAAAAGGAAACTTCCTAAGTCAAGGCATTAAACTTTGCTGGTGGGTCACATGAAAAGGAGTTTTCCTGACTGCAAACCCTCCTGTGACTCGTTTCCCCTGAAGCTGGAGGTAAAATCCCACTGCTGCTGCTGAGATCTGATTTTCTTGTTCCAGATAAATGATGATTTAGATGATTTTCTGGAGAGATGATTTTTCTTGTCTCACAATAAACTTGCAGAATTCGGGTTGGTGTGAAGATCGGTTCCCTGCTCACCATCCCAGAATCCTGCTCAGGAGTTTGAGCAGCCACCTCACTTTTCTCCTGCTTTCTAAAATCAAAAATACTCAGTTTACCTTCAGCTCCACAGATCACAGCAAAAATGATGAGCACAATAAAGATCTTTCAAAACAGCAGAGAGCGTGAACACTTTGGGCATTTTTTATGCGAGTTTTATTTCCCAGATTTATATAGAAATATATTTATGTGAATGTTCCTTGCAGCTCTCAGAGGCAGGCAGAATAGTTGTTGAAATACAGCAGCTGCAGTGCAACACAAACCAGCTACTGTAATTCAGGCATTGCCAAAATCCCCCTTGCCTAAATGATTTCTCAACTCTCATCCACTGAGTTACCCTTTGGGAGCTGGCTGGACTTTAGAGTTTATTCCCTGAAATTCAGCTGGGAAGCTCATGGAGGCTGTTTCAGATGAGGATGAAATAAATTCTGATGAGGCTCCTCAGGATTGGGGTTTGACAATCATCAACCCGTGGAGAGACAAAATCTGGGTGATTTCAGCTTCAGTAACTCACCTGACTGGAATTTCGTTAACTCAGGGGCAGTGTTGGGGAGTCCTCCCTGGAATTGTTGAGTTCTATGGGGGCTGAATTGTGTAGGTTCTCATTTTGTGTCCCTGTGGGTTCAGGTGTGGGCACAAACCCGGGGAAGTAGGAAAAGCAGGACAGAAGGCCCAGATGTGTGAGCGGCTCTTTGGGAAGACATCCCTGTGGCTTTTATGAAGTTACATCAGAAAAAAGCCCAGATCCTGCCTGACCAGTTCTGGAGAGGAGATGAAATTGCCATCCATCCTCCCTGGAATCAAGGCTCCAGATAACACCAGGCTGAGGGAAGCCTTCGGGGAAGCCTCTGGAGACCAAAGCACCAGAAGGGAGAGCAGGGAGCAGATGCTTGTCTCAGGGAATGGCCAGGAGGCTGAGGGCAGCCTGATCCCAAACTGGGGGCTGTGCAGCTGGACCACAACACCTGGGCCTTCTGCAGTGGGTGGGAAATCAGTCCCTGTGGAGCACAGGCAGAGAATCCCTGAAGGAATTCCCCAGGGACTGTGCCGTCCATCAGCGTGCTTGGAGAGCTGGCTTGCACAACCCACAGGTGGAAATAAAAGGCTGCTGGGACAATTTTATTCCTGCTTAAAAATCACAAGCTGGAGCCTCAGAAGGAGTAAACACAGATGTGTCTGTTGGGGTCAGTGCAAACAGACCAAGGCAGGGATGCAGCTGAGAACCCAACTCATTTTTAGCGTTTTTCTGCCCTTCACGATGGCGTGACCAAGGCAAAATTCCACTTCTCCACAGAGAGATGTGCCTTCCTCTGCCAGTTGGGAAATTTTACGCCATCCTACACGGTGAAAAAATAAAAAAAAGGGTGTTGAATATGCCCCTGAGCCAGTGGGAACCTCAGTGTTTCAATAATCACAGAGCCTGGACACAAAGAGTGGCATTAACAGCCCCGTGAATTGCAGCCCAGGTAATTCCTCCTGCTCCCTTTGCAGCTTGCCCTGGTTAATGGAATTAATGCAATTCCACTTAAGGACAGAAAGAAGGAAAGAGGTAAATTGTTTCTGGAGAAGCTGGCCTCTGACACACACATTTCCCTGGCAGCAAAACGTTTGCTTGGAACATAAACTTTATGGTTCAGTGGCATCCAAACAAAATGTTGTTTCCTCTCGTTGTGCAGCAGTTAAAAGAGAAGTTACATTGGAGGGGTTTTAACAGAGTGGAGAAGTCATGAATTCAAATATTTGCTTTAAATGCCTGGAACTGTGTGATCAGAATGACATTTCTCCCAAATTCCAGAAGAAATCACCACCAAAGGTGGGACCTCTGCAGAATTTCCTTCTCGTGAGAGTTCTCCTGGATCTGGATGTACTTTGATAATAAAATCCAACCTTCACAAGTACAGCTTTCTTCCTTAATATCAGTTTATCTGTGAAAATGCCAGCAATAAAAAATGGCTTCTAAAATGAAATTTATTTCTCTAATGGTTACTGCATGAATTATAAATACTCTGTGTGCTGAGAAAAGGAAATGAGGCTGAGCAGTAAAATTTTGAAGCCTCCAGCCCTGCTGCTCATTACAGTCATGTCGTAGCTGCATTTAAAATATATTTTTCTGCATCTGGGAATGTTTCAAAGATGGTTTTGGCTGCCACTGAACTACACAGAGAGTAAATTCTCTGCTTTTGTTAAGGGACTCTGTGCATTCTAAGGGCTGACTCTAGAACCGAGTAAAGATTTATGTGCAGAGTGGTATTCCAACTTCCTATGCAGAGATAAAAAAATTACTCTGGAATATGAATTTACCAGAGATTTTACTTTTTTTCCTTACATTTTCTAGCTCTGGAGGATTCCAATAATCATAAAATACCTCAACAATTTCACACTGGTTAACAGAGCAGTTTCTTCCTGACCTTTTGGATGCTGACTTTGGCTTCATCCTCAGTAGAGCAGCACTTCCAAGCACAGAGGTTTTGTCTTCCCAAATCCTGCTGCCAGCTTTCCTGGGATGTCATGGCAGGGTCACCTGAGTGAGCTCTGAGTCTTTGAGGGGATAAAAGAGGAATGCAGAACAATCTTGGGGAGGAGAAATCATGCAGAGGGAAGAAGAATTCTTATTTTTAATGCCCAAATTCTGTGAATCCATGAATTATTCACACCACAGACAACTCCTGCTAATGATTAATGTGGTTTCACACCAGGGCTGGAGCTCACTCCTCTCTGCCACTGCCTTGATTGTGTTGCTGTCAAATCTTGAGGCAAATTGGAAAACCAGTTTTTTGCTCCTCAGATAAACTCTCCTCGTCCCGAGGATTTCCACAAACGCAAATTCCGTCTGTTGGGTGAGTGCTCCAGGGGAATTTATCTCACTCTGACAAATCACCCCCTTCCTGCCATCAGGCCTGGATAGATGATCATCAAATCCTGATGAAAATGGAGCTGCTCCTGTCTGTCAGCCTTTTGGCAGCCTCTGGCTGGAGCCATGAGATGGGTGCACAATCCAGGAGCTGCTCCTCGTTTGTGTGCTCCACTGATCAAAGATTTCTTCCCTGGTGGGAAGGTATGGCAATGCCATCTAAAGGCAAAAGAATATTGTTTTACTTTTATTTTTTAATCACCAGCTTTTACACTAGAAATAATTTGCTGAAATTCTCAGAATTCTTCTAAGGAGAAACTCCTGTTCCCCTCATAAATGGCTTTAAACAACCCCAGTGTGCAAGATTGGTGTTGTTTAATATTGATTATTATGTTCATACTTAATTGCACACAAAACATTTGTGAACTCCTTCACAAAAGCACAGATCATTCATTTACAGATGGAAGGTAGGAGAGTATCTCAAGCAGGGTACAGAACACAGCTCAATAATCCCCATCTCTTGTCCCTTTTAATATCAGTGTCACTCTGTCGATTTCTGTGGAGTTATTCCAGGGTTAATCCAAAGCAAATAATTTTACAACTGGACCAACTGTTTTTACAGTGATTTTAAATGAATGGGCAAGGTCTGCTCTAAATATTCAACCTCTTCTTCAGCACTTTTGATCCCAGTGACTTTATTGGTAATAAATTGGAGCTCAAAGTGTTGCTTGAAAGTGTCAAATGCATCCCCCTTGACTTGGTTTGAGCACTGAGCTAAACCTCAAAATCTTCACCCAGTACAAGATTTGGCTCCCAGTGCTGGTGTTACAATATCTGTTTCTCATTTTTGATTAAAACAGTTCAGTTTGATTGTTTTCAGTGACATACAAATACCACACCCAGTAGGAATGCCCACTAAGGAATTCCTACAGTTTTTCATGTATTCAAATACTGACTTTAAACATCATCTTTACTGGCCTTGTCTTTAACTAAACTCAAAGCTTTAGGCTCCATAAGGAGAATATCAGGGTCTAATGGATTAAACACTTGGCAAAACATGGTGTTGTTAAAAATAGCCAAGCAGGTTTTTTTATTTTTTAATCAGGGTGTCAGCAACGAGCCTGGAGGCTGAATTAGCCCTGTAGGGTAAATCCTGTCTGTACTGAGGGTGGCTAAATCCTGTCTGTATCCCAGGCTGTTCTGAGCACTCCTTGCCTTTTATCCTCTCTTGGGTTTGGTAGCTGTGTATGAAATCAGCAGGAGCCTCACAGATTTCCCAGCTGGTTGCATTACAAGATTGCCAAATTGCAGAAATACTCTTGCTTTCACTTGTCAGCAATATAATCCCAAAAGAACCTGAGGTCTGAGAGAACTCAGAGATGGGTGGCTTTTCTGGTTTGCTTGACCAGAATTGCCCTTTTTTTTTCCCCTGTGATGATTGACCAAAGGTCAGCCAGCATGGCTCTCTTTACATTTTTTATTTAAATGCCTCAGCAGCAGCACCTAAAAATCCATCTCAACACACACAGGGTCTAAAGAAGAGCAAAGATGTTTTTCACGTGGGGCAGTGAAAAAACATCTTTTTTTCATAGAGGCAGTGGCACGTGGGTGAATTCTCATGGAGGGACCAGTTTGTTCAGGAGGAAACTCTCTCCACTTGAACCACCAGTGGATTTGTGTGTCACACACATGGACAGCACAGGGAGGGGAGAGAGGCAGCAGGAAAATTTCAGGTTATGCACTGAGGAACAGCTGGTGCTGTGAACGCCTTACACTGAAATATTTAAGAAGCAGCAGCAAGAACTCGGTATTTAAAGAGGAGCTGCTGTGCTTGAAAGGTTACCTGTTTGATCTAATAAAAGGTGTTTCTCCCTGCAAATCACACCTCTCTTTTATCCTTATCCTTTCCATGCCTTCATCAACACAACTGCAACTTGCATATGAATGGGATCATAAAAATTCATGAGCTTAATCCACGTCTTAAAAATCAATTCTGTTCTTAAGCACAGAACAATTCTGTTCTTCAGCCCTTTATTAAAATTTATGTCACCACCACAGTTTTGAATCAGCTGTTGGGACCTCTGTAATCTGTGTGCAGTTGAAAACAGAGTGATTAGTTTCACACTCAGAATATAATCTGCTTTAATTTCCCAGCTATTTAGTCAGTACTTTGGGGATTTTTGAAATTTCAGCAAAATTTTCCTTTCTTTCTTGTCAGACACTGCTGCATAACAAAACGAAGTGAAGTCCTTCTTATAGCACTGTGTGAAAAGCTCTCTTTTAGCTCTTCATTTACACAGACCTCTACCAAGTGATTTATTCTCCACAGAACAAACACGAGTGGACCAGAATCCGTTTGCTGGGCTGGTTCCACAGAGGATTAAAGCTGTAATTTTGGGTCTGGGTGGCTCATTTTGGCTGCTGAACAGATTTTGCCTCGTGTCAGGTCCTCAGCTCTCCTGCATTTGCTCAGTGTCCTGTGTGTGCCACCAGGAGCTCGGCGTGTCAGGGTGTGCAGGGAGCTGAGCTGGGCTGGGCAGGCATCCAGGTGCTGCCCATGGAGAGCCACAAAGGCAATCCCAGCTGAGTTCAGGCTCTGCTTTTGGCTGCAGGAGTCAATTTTCTTCTCAGAGGCTCTCACAGGGTTTGGATTTGTGCTGGGAAGAGTGTGGGAAGCACAGGGAATGTGTGGTCATTGCTGAGCTGGGCTCACACAGAGCCTTGGGAGGGGACACAGTTGGGACAGCTGGCCCCGAGTGGCACCAGGGATATCCCAGACTGGTGTCATGCTCAGTGGATAAAGCTGGGGAGAAGGAGAAGGGGAGTGAGGGCGTTTGTCTTCCCAAACACGATGGAGCCCGGAGGAAAACTGAACACTGCCTGCCCATGGGGAGAGGGAAATGGACTCCTTGTTTCATTTGCATGACCTATTAAACTGTCTCTGTCTCCACCCACAGGTTTTCTCCCTTCCACGTTCCCGTTCTCTGCCTGTCTCCCCAGGGACAGCGAGGCAGGGCCTGCCTGGGGCTGGGCTCCCACCTGCAGCAGTGTGATTGTGTTTTGCCTGCCTGTGGCTGTCAGTCCAAGGATATGGTCCATTAGTAAACTTTTCCATGAAAATTTTAAATGGGATTCATCATGCAGAAGCACAAGTAAAACATAATTCCTGATATGAAGAGATTTTTCCATTGGTTTTCCTTCCTTAGCTGGCACACAGCTCCTCCACCTCGCTGTCAGCAGCAACCTGGTGAGAGCTGGGGATGCACATCAAACCAGACCACTTCACATCCAGCTGGTCCTTGCCCCTGCACTTTGCAGTCCCAAAAGTACCAAATTTCACTTTCAGTTCAGGTTTCCTGTTATTTGTCCCTCTAGCAGCTGACCTGTGTCCCTCGGGAATGCTGTCCCCAAGACGATGCTGCTGCCTGGGGCTCTGCTGCCACCTAGCCAGCTTCCAGCCCAGTTCCCAGCTTCCATCCCAGTTCCCAGCTTCCCTCCCAGTTCCCAGCTTCCATCCCAGTTCCCAGCTTCCCTCCCAGTTCCCAGCTTCCATCCCAGTTCCCAGCTTCCCTCCCAGTTCCCAGCTTCCATCCCAGTTCCCAGCTTCCCTCCCAGTTCCCAGCTTCCATCCCAGTTCCCAGCTTCCCTCCCAGTTCCCAGCTTCCATCCCAGTTCCCAGCTTCCCTCCCAGTTCCCAGCTTCCATCCCAGTTCCCAGCTTCCCTCCCAGTTCCCAGCTTCCATCCCAGTTCCCAGCTTCCCTCCCAGTTCCCAGCTTCCATCCCAGTTCCCAGCTTCCCTCCCAATTCCCAGCTTCCATCCCAGCTCTATCCCAATTCCCAGGTCCATCCCAGCTCCATCCCAGTTCCCAGCTCCATCCCAGCTCCCAGCTCCATCCCTTCCCGGGGACACGGGTGGGTGCCCCGGGGCCGGGGTGGCACCGGTGAGTGTGAGAGAGCAGGACAGGTCCCTGTCACTGCCCCAGAGGGCTGGCAGTGGCTTTTGGCTGCCCAGTTCCCAGCGGGGAGAGCGTGTTGTGCTCAGCACTTGTTCCTTTTCCAAACGTGCCTTTCAGACTCCGACACCCCGGAGCAATTTGGGCTCTTTTCACCTGAACGTCGAGAGCTCATCAGCACTCAGAGCAAAACCATTCAGCCTGCTGGCACAGAAGACTCCAATCCCAAACATACCAACCCCAAACAACAGCAAAAACCCTTTCAAGGAGACTGCAGGTGCAAAGCTCCGCAGCATCAAGCAAGCTGCAAAGCAGTAAAAGTCTAGATGTGAAAGTTGAATTGAATTTGAGTTGTTACGAGATAAGAGAGAAAAGTGCTTTGTAACATTTTCAATTTTTTTCTTTTTTCTTATTTCTCTGAGTGTGTGTGAATAAATCTATTTTTTAATTCGTAGTTAAATTGTTTTGCCTTTGTTTCTGTTTTAGTCATGATCTCAGATAAGAAAATTAGCAAAAATTATTTAGCAATTGAGTCAAACTACGACAGTAGAGGAGCAGATCCTCCAGCAGCAGGCCCCAAAGTGTTCTGTCAGAAGGGCAGCAACAGACAGCGACAGAGTGCTCAGAAAGATGCTCTCACTAAAGCAAACCAGAAAACGACAGAGGAAAGAATATCCATGGAAATGTGTAATAGAAAGCAATTATCCATCTGTGTGTGCTCTTAAAGGAAGCGCTCATTTTGAAGGTTTATTTTAAAGTACTCTCAGCTCTCCAGGCGTGTGTTCATCCACTGTCCCACCTCTCCAGCAGAACAGCCAGCGGGGAGAGGAGTGGAAGGTGTTGTTGTGTCTGGAAAAGTCCCCCAGTTTAGCTCTAGCAATCCCTGCCAAACACGTAGGATTAAAGAAAGCTTCAAATCCACCAGCAACTCTTTTATATCCTTCTCCCTTCCCTTTAGGGGCAGCAGGGGGGTTTGCCTCCAGCCCTGGCTTTGGATCCCATGGGATTTGATTCCTCAAAAAAATCTCCTCAAAGCCTCAGTGCTGTCCAGGTGATGCTGGAGCCTGCCACAAAGCAGAGGACAGGAGGGGACACTGGCTCTGACCCTGACAGCACCGAGGGTCTCCAGGTCCTCTGCTGACCCCCAGATGTGCAGTCAGGGATTCTTGTTTAGGAAAAGCCTCCTGGAAGTTTAATCTGGCTTTAAGAAGTGATGCTGCCCTGCTCTGTGCTGCTCTCCGGGCTGTCCTTTTGTGTTCTCTCTGCTCTTCCTGTGTTTTCTCTTCCGTTTCTCACCAAATATCTCAAACCCCCATAAGGAACAAACAAAGGGAAAAGGAAATAAACAACACAAAACTCGGCGGCGGTGATTGTCTGTATTTAATTTCCCCCCATAAAAGAGCCACTCGCCTTTTGAATGGAGCAGAACATTCCTGTGCATCCGAGGTGGGTTTGGGGGAAGAAAACACCTGGATTTCCACTAGAGGGTGGCGTTGTAAAGCTCAGATGGGATGAGAGAATTCCCAGGGCAGGGAGAGAGGCTGGGACAGGGTGGGGATGGGGCTGGAGGAGGGAAATGCTGCTGCTTTGGGGGGTCAGAACATTCCTCGTTCTCCTCCCGGCACCCTCAGAGGGGCTCTGCAAAATTACAGGGTGTTCTCCTCTTCCAAGAAGATAAATGGGAAAACGAATTCTGTGTAGTTCCCTTTAAAATCTAGTTAATCAGGGGAAAAGCAATTTATCCCACCAGAATTTGTCAGCTGTTGTCTTGATCTTATAAATAATATGGGGTTTGGACAGCTTTACTGTCTGCTTTAATTTGGAGGATTTATTTAGGTCTTTTCATCCTTGAGAATAATTTGTCCAGCAGCAACACTTAAACACTCGGAGAGAGAGATAGGAATAAATATTTAATTATTGTTTAGACGAAGCTGAAACAACAACAAAACCACCCCATTTTTATCAGAATCATTAAAAGGAGTTTGCATGAAGATTTTTCTTTCACATAAATGAAAGCAAGATTTAGAAAGTTTAAGCTTGAGCTGACAGCTGAGTTTCTGTACACAGGCCTTGCAAACAGAAACTTAATGAAAATTTCATGAAGGTCTCACACTTTGTTTCACACTTAGGATGAAAACACAAAACATTATCATTTTACATAAATTCTTCATTTTGTTAAAATATAATTCATTCCTCTCCACATTGCCACGAGATCTGATAGCACAAACCCTTTTTCCACTCGATTTTCTGCCACTGCATTATGCATTTCTGAATTTCCACTGCGTACAGGAGCTGCTATTGGAGTTACTCTTGAAAAGAGACACAGCAAAAAATTATTTGTAGCAAATACACATCCAGGGGGCTACAGCCTTTAAACACCAGAAATCACATCCTTCAGCTGAGTCTGCAGCTGTTTCCTACAGTGGCTTGTTGTCAGCAGAGAAAAATTCTAGAAGTCACTGAGATGTGCTAGGAAAGAGAGAAAAATTCTAAAAGTTAGATACTGAGACATTGTGCTAAGAAAAGTCCTTTCGTCTTGCTTACCAGTTTAAGAGAAATCATTGTCTCTTAAAATTTTGAGCTTCACAAATTTTAGGCTCACACGTTTCTCTGTTGAAGCATCTGACAATTGCAGAGGAAAATTGAGTCCAGTCCTTCTGTGGGGAGAGCCTTCCTTCTCTAATGTCACAGCCATGAAATCAGAACAGGAGAGATGTTCTGAGGATCAGAGAGGTCTCTGCTTCTCACCTTGCAAATTCTCTGTTCTCTCTCCCTTGCTCTGGGTGCAGAAGTCGGTGTGAGGGTGGAGGGAGGAGTAATTACAAGGTTGGTCACAGCTCCTTATTTCCCTCACAGCAGCTCTGGGCACAGCGTGGAGATACCTGGGGGGACAGGTTTGAGCTGGAATTGTTCCTTTTCCAGCTGTAATGTTCCTTTGAACGCTCCCTGTTTCTGACAATGGGGTTGTGGTGACGGTGAAGTAGACCCAGCTCTGCTAAAGGTGTGTTTGTGTGGGGTGTGTGCACACAGGAAATATCACAGGATCCCAGGAGAGTTTGAGTTGGAAGGGACCTCAGAGCTCATCTCATTCCTCCCCCTGCCATGGACAGGGACATCTTCCACTAGCCCGGGTGGCTCCAAGCCCTGTCCAGCCTGGCCTTGGGCACTGCCAGGGCTCCAGGGGCAGCCACAGCTTCTCTGGGCACCCTGTGCCAGGGCCTGCCCACCCTCACAGGGAACAATTCCTTCCTAATATCCCATCCAAAGCTCCTCTGTTTCAGTTTGAAGCCATTCCCTCTATTCCTGTCTCTAAGCTTTCACAAATACTCTCCCACCTCTGTCACTATGGCCATGGCTAATCCCCCCCACTGCCTCTGATGTCTTGGTGCAAATAAATATAAAGAAGCCCTTGCTCTTTCCAGCCTCTCCATCCATCCCCCATGTCCTGAAAATCAGGTCCCTGTGCTCCCAGGCAGCTCCCAGCCCTGCAGGTGGATCAGGATCTCAGGGAGACCACTGGAGAATTTACCTACCAAACCCCCTGGCTGTAAATCCCCTTTGGCTTCTCAGTGCTGTCCACACTGGTTGTGTGTCAGCCTCTCTCTCAGACATCTCCTCACCTCACCACTGCCTGCTGTTCATTTCTATTTAAACTCTGTTCTGGGCCCAAATTGATCCCAGATCATTTGTGGCACAAGAGACAAATGTAACCCAGCCTCAGCCAGGCTCTTTTGAACCTCCACCCGTGAGTGACCACACCTTGGTGCTGCCATCTCCTTCTAAAGACATTTTTCTTTCTCCTCCCAAAATCTCCTCATCCCCAGCCCTGCCATCTCCCTGAGAGTCCAAACCAGAGGATAATGAAATCCTCCACCCTCAGCTCTCAGGCACTCTGAGGCCTCATCAGCCCCTGGGACTGATTTGAAGAGGAAAAAAAAAATCAGGAAGGGTGGAACAGCAGAGCTGGGGTGGCACTGGAATTGCTCCCACGTTCTGCCCATTTACCTTTTCATCTGTGGCTATTCTGTCAGCACCAGAGGATGGGTTTTAATTGCTTTCTCAAACATATATGGCAACACCATAGCAACTTCTCCTCAATGCAGCAGACCCATTTCTTCAGTAATTATTACCCTAATTAACTCTCAAAGGTTAGCAATGCTCAATCTGCTGATTAAATTTCAATTGAATTTTGTTACTCACCGGAATTAGCCCGGTGAAGGCAGTCTCTAAATTAAGATCTATTTAATTGTTCTTCCCTGAACGTTCCTGCAGAGAAATGTATGTATTTGTATTCCCTGTCATTTGTGAGCACACACCTGTGCTCTGCCACACAATTCCTCACGTCAGGAGCTCACGGGATGAAGACAACACTGGCTGTGAAATGGCTCCAAAAACTCAGTGATTTGCATAAATCTTCCTTCTTTTTTCCCCCCTCTTTTTTTTTGAGGCAGCTCCTCCATCAGATTCCAGCAACATAATTAATTCCTCTGCTTTCCAAGTATTCCCTTACGTTTGACTTCTCTGTGTTTATAATCCACAGCTGATTAGATGTAGAGTTTCTATCTCCCATCTTCTTTGCAGGAGGGGCAGCCTTTGTTTTCCTGTTGGATCCAAGATTTTGCAAGCTGAGAGCATTGCAGGAGGTCTGCTGGTTAATCTGGGATGGGGGATTCATTCACCTGAGCTCTTCTGCTCTTTGACACCCAGAGGATCAGGACATGGCCAAATATTTGGACAGGGAATTTTATGATCTAGATCTCACGGATGAACCAAAAAATTTAAAACAATGTTTTATTGTTGTTGTTGTTATTGTTGTTGTTATTGTTATTTTTATTGTTATTGTTACTCTCTTACTGTTATTGTTAATATTTCTTCAAGAGTATTTAAATTCCCTGTGAAGTCAATATAATTTCCAGCTGCTCTTGAAAGACACATTTTCCTCTTTGACTTCCCATCCTACATGCACACTTCCACCCTTTCTTTTGCACTGGTAAAGGGACATAAATTTAGGACACTAATTAGAACAGGACACTGATCATTTTCTTTGAGAAGGAGGATAATTTCCCTTGCTTTAACTCTATGAAGTAGATCTCCAGGAGCATCCATGGTTCCAGGCTGGGACCTCAGAGCTGAGGGCAGAGAGAGGATGGGACACACAGAAAAACCTCTTAAATTGGTCCAGCCGTGATATCCTTGGCCCCACCATCACCAGCACTGACAGAACTCAATCAAAAAAGCAGTTTACAGATGGGAGAGGTCATGGCCCATGATCATTGTCCTATGGCACCACTAGAACACAAGGAACCTGTATATTTTTCCCACTAAAAGCTTGCAGGCTTCCTTTAATATCTGGGTTTCTTTGGAAAGGAGAAAAGAATGGAGATGTTAAACCCTGCTTGCAGCAACGTTTTGTAAACACAGAAGTATTTGCTCAGGGTTTCTGTGTGGCAAAGTGAAGGTGCTTTTGTGCAACTGCCTTGGAAGGTCTGTGTGAGTCTGAGCAAATCAGAAATCCCAGGAGAGTGATGGGGAATGACAGATCCTGAACAGCAGGGGAGGAGTTCAGTGCAGGAGTCAGCTGCTGAAATTCCACCTTGTGCAAAAGGCCAACAGAGATCTCATCCATTATTGAGATCTCGTGTTGGGACTCCTGAAAATGCTCACACTTGCACACTTCCTTAGCACAGGGCTGAGAATTTGACACGGGGGGAATTGGCTGCCAGCAATCCCAGTGAATGGTGACAATAAATGCCTGCGTAATTCCTGAATTGAAAAACGTGGAAAGACAAATTCCTTTTGAAGAACAAATGCCATCTCCCAGGACAAGCTGAAGCTGTTTCCTTCTGGGAAAAAAAAAGAACAAAAACTCCAAATGATTACCTGGGAGTGCTGTGGAGGGTGCTGCTCACACCAAAACCCTAAAACGTGGAAACACCATGGTTAAAGGACTCTAAGGGACACACACCCTGCCTCTGCCCCACAAAAGGACGTGGATGCCTGCGTGGCTTTGGAAAACTCTCCCCAGTTGTTTCCAGCTATTTTTGTTCCTCCCTGCCCTCAACAGCTTCTCTGCACAATCTGATGCCTCTTTGGGACTACCTAAAAACAGAGGCCAAACAAAATAAGGAGAATTAAAAGCAGTTATATTTACTGAAGGGGCTTCAGGTACATTTCAGACAGATTAAGCCGCCCCCACGGGTTTTCACACTTTTATAAGTTTGATCCATCTGCATATTGGGGGTTAATCTTCCAATTACAGCTTCAGGTAATGAAGTCATTTAGCCCAGGTTTGCTCCACCTCACTTTTATTTACATTTCTGGGGCCTGAGGCAGTGAGGTGTCCTTGATTGCCAGGCCTGGAGAGGAATTTTGTCTCACCAAAATGGGAAAGCTGTAGCCGACACTGTGTAAGGAGTTTAGACTTATACACTAAAGAATTGTAGGATTAGATAGATGAAAAATATAAAAGCTAAATTCCTAAGGCATGAGAACAGCTCTGAAAACAGTCCATCAGAGCTGACAGTGAGTTCTGCCTTTCTGAAAACTGAGCCAGGATTATGCACAGCCCCTGGAATAGTCTTAGAGCCTGTTCTATCCACCTCTTCCCCTCAGCTGACAAACTGTGGACTTGAAATCACTGGTCTTGCTGCTGTTTGCTCTCTCCTCTCTTTCAGTAACTCCAGGCAGGTGATTCAGGGCAATTATGCTTTATTACATCCATTTATCCTCAATACTTACCTGTCATTTTGGGGCCTCTGTCTACTCAATCACTCTCACAGGTACAAAAAGCCCCAGTGTAGAGATGTCTTCTCTGCAGTCCTGTCACAGCCTGAGAGCATCATTTGTCTCTGGGAGCATGAAGTGAAATCCTCAGCTTGCTCAGCAGCTGGAATTGCAATTGAGATTTCAGCAGTGCAGTGTGACAACAGCACACCAAGGCCACTCAGTCTTCTTTGGACTGCTCTGGAAATACAACCAGGGCTGGAAACTGCACCCTGGGGGGAAATGGGGCTCCTTCAGGCCAGCAGCAAACTCAGGACAGCATCAAGCACAGGGGGCAGGTGTGTGGGAGGTTTGCACAGACGAGATGGGACCACTGGGAGAGGTTCCTGGAGCCTTTACTGGAGCATCAGCCTCACCACAAGGTTTCAGACACCTGAAAGATGACAACAGCTCACACCTTGCCAGCAGTGGCCAAAGATTTCTTTGTTACAGGGCATTTGAAAACCTTTTTAACCAATTATTGCTGAAGCTTACAGACAATTCTTCTGGCCAATCACTAAATGCACACCTACACCTGCTCCAAACAATGCTTGCTTGTGTGCTTTTTATTAACAATACACAATATTCCACTATTAAACTTAAAACCTTCTACTATCATGCTAAGCATATTTTTCTGCAGTCTAAAGGTTTGTTCAAGCCAAACCTAAAACAAACTATTATTTTCATGTCCTTACTTGCTATACTGTTGTATCTTTTCTAGTTTCAGGCTTTGCAGCTGATTCTAAATTCTCAGCTTTTTTTGTTTCTGAGGCCTGCTTTCACAGCTCCAAAAATCCTTCTTACCTTTAGTAATTCCCACAGGCAGGTGAAGGTGGCTTGAGTTCCATGACAGCACCTGGATGTTGAAGCCTCTGGCTGGTTCTGTGTCTGTGTAACCTCTGTCCCAGGCAGTTTAGCAGGCAATGCCTTTCTTGGTTCTTTTCAGCTCAGGTGTGGTTGAAAGTGCATCAAATTAGGGATCTGCTGGATTCTGAGAGCAAGGTTTGTGCCATCAGCCTGGCCATGGGGTCCCTTCTCACACCCTGGTGCAAAGGGATGGTCCAATTCCCTCTGCTCTTACCTGGTTTCCCTCACCACCACAGCTTTATTTACTTATTTATCGTCCTTTCTGTGCTAAATGTGGTCTGCTTGCATGGGCACAGATCAAAAGTGGTGTTAATGGAGCAATGGGTTAACACCTCTGGGTTAGAGGAAAAAAAATCATGGATAAGGACTCAGTGCTGGAATTGCAAATGGGCAGGGAACAAAGGAGGTTGATATCCCTCCCATTTGCAAATCTGGACTGCTGACCTTCTCTCTGATTTCTGCTTCATGTCTCCTCAGGAAAAGTTGTTCTTTAAAAAAAAAAAAAAAAATCATATCTTTCTCAAAAAAACCCCAAAAACACCCAGTATCAGACATTTAAAATGTGCTTTTCACTTGACTTAAATGTTACAGCGGAAACATTCTTGTGTGTCATGATTGTTAAATGGAAAGAAAAATGTCAAGGCTAAGTCACTGCCATCATTTATCTGGCTCTGGGCTGCCTTGGAACTGAGAGGTGCCAGCAGTGGGATGTAATGTCCAGCACAAAGTTATTGTGTCCCTGGGATATGGAAGGTAAGATACCTGGCAGCAAACACCTTTCATAGCCAGATAAAAAGTTTGTCACCTGTCTGTCACCTCAGAGAGATCAACGGCCCATGACAAAAGCACTCTGAAGTTAAATCTGGGTGGGATTAATGTGAGAAAGAGGAAATTGCTGGCTTCCTACCCAGCACTTCCACCCTGACTGAAGGATTCTGTCCTCCTGTGTTGTCCTTTGGTGAAACTGCACGAAAACATCTCTCAGAAACTCTTTTCCCCTCTCTCTCTGAAAAGGGGGCTTTGCCTCTGTGTTGCCTGCAGACCCCACTGCAATTATCCACATCTTTGTTAATTTATTAACAGCAACTCACTGTACACTGAGGAGGGACTGAGAGCTCCTGAGAAAGGATAGAGCCCTTGGGCTGTTTGCCAAAAAAACCCTTCCACTTGTCTTGCCTGAAATTCCGAGTCCTGGCATTTGCTTCCCTTCGGAAGCTCAGCTGAGGCTGAAGCTCCAGACATTGCATTTTACTGAGGCTGAAGCTCCAGACGTTGCATTTTACTGAGGCTGAAGCTCCAGAAGTTGCATTTTACTGAGGCTGAAGCTCCAGACATTGCATTCTGCTGAGGCTGAAGCTCCAGAAGTTGCATTTTACTTAGGCTGAAGCTCCAGATGTTGCATTTTGCTGAGGCTGAAGCTCCAGACGTTGCATTTTACTGAGGCTGAAGCTCCAGAAGTTGCATTCTGCTGAGGCTGAAGCTCCAGACGTTGCATTTTACTGAGGCTGAAGCTCCAGACATTGCATTTTACTGAGGCTGAAGCTCCAGACGTTGCATTTTGCTGAGGCTGAAGCTCCAGAAGTTGCATTTTACTGAGGCTGAAGCTCCAGACATTGCATTCTGCTGAGGCTGAAGCTCCAGAAGTTGCATTTTACTGAGGCTGAAGCTCCAGAAGTTACATTCTGCTGAGGCTGAAGCTCCAGACGTTGCATTTTTAACGCGCTCCGTTCGTTGGGACCTTGTTTAACCCCAAGACCTCCTTTCTCTCCGAGATATTGATTCAACGTGATGAGTGCACTCCACAGGAACGAGGGATCAGTCAGCAAAGCTCATGAGCTGGCAGAATCCAGGAGCTCCAGGGAAGAGCTCATGAGGACTCCCACTTTTGTTTTCCTGGAGGGATGTAAATACGAGTTTTGCATCGTGGCTCTCTTGGGACTGAACACCTGAAAAATTCCTATATCCTCATGGAGAGTCAAAAGGGGCAACACATCAGCTCTCTTTGGAAGGTGTCCAGCTCCTCAAACAGTGATGGTTTAAAGTGTATGGAGCTGTGGTTTTAAAGGTTCAGGGGTTTTTTCTGTTCAGCCAGTGAGTTGTGGCTCTATTTTGTTGAGTTCTGGAGTAAACGAGCATTGTAAAACAGCAGTGAGACAGATAAGGGATTTTTAGTGGCTAAATAAAAGGGTTTACCTTAACTGCTGAATAACTGGGCTTCTGGGGAGGAGGAAAAAGAGAGAGAGAGGAAAAAGACAGCCAGAACTGCAACAGTAGTTAAAAAAGCTGTATGCAAACACCCCAGGCGGGATGGTTTTACATCTCAGCCTCACAGATCTTGGCTGAATGGGGAGCTGATTAAAAAAAAAAAAGGTACTTGAAGTATCCTGAATTTTAATAAAAGTACAGATAGAGATTCCAGATAAAAGCTCATCCAAGTGTAAAGGCACATGTGTGTTTGTGATTCCTCTGCTCCAAAGGTGGGGTTAAATTCCACCCCGTGGAGGGAGGCACTACCCACATTTAGCACCGCAGCCAGAGTGGGTTTGTTCCCCACTGCCATGCCACAGGATCACTGTATTCCCTTCCAATTTCCCATGTTTTTCCACTTTGTGTCTTCAGCACAGCTCTCACAACTCCTTTGGCAGAAAGCTCTCAGCCAGGAGCACTCCTCCCCGACTGGGCAAAAACATCTCTGCAGCACGAGACCTGCAACACGACTGAGGGGTCCCAGACTGTGCTGAAAGCAAATCCTTCTCCTTACAGAGGCCCTGCAAAGGTTTCCATGGCACAGCCTGGGTTCCTGCAGGCAGGACAGGGCTGCTGTGCCAAGGAGATGTCAGAGTCCAGGGCACTCCTCTGACTGTCCGGGAGGGTCTGAGGTCCTGGCAGGGGGTCAGGGACCCCCCCCCCCCCTGCACAGACCCCAGGGGGACACTGTCCTGGATCTCAGTCCATGGAAGAGCTTTCAGCTTGTGAGATGAATGACAAGCCACGAGAATGTAAGAAAAATAATAGTAATGGTAGTTAGGCGATCACAGGGTACAAATGTAGAATATTAGGATTTTTAGAAAGGTGTCAGAAGAAAAACATGGAAGACCTGAGTGTGGTCCTTGTCCTTTTTGTCCTTCTTTTTGGCATCCATTTTTCTGCTGTGGTGGCTCACAGGGGTTGGTGTAGAATAGAGGTGACATGTCTAACATTAGGACTAGGTATTGGTGATTAATGGTAAATAAAAGATACGTAGAACATGGTATAAAAAGTTTTGCCTCCATGTCATGCGTGGGAGTTGCTTCATGCCCTCGCTGCAACAAGACCTTGGCAGGGCACAGAAAGAATTTGTAGATAAGAAATAATAAACAACCTAAAGAAAACCTGAAACGGCGGCTTTTGACTCTTTCTTCTGCTTCAGCACGGGGCATTCAGGGAAAAAGGTTTCTCATCTGACATGTCTTGAGAATCTCAAACCTGAGACAGGAGCATCTCACTTGAGTCCCTGCTCCTTCCTGTTCAGTGCCACCTTCACACAGCCCCAGCTCCTTCCCTTTGCTCCTCCACGAGCCAGCTCAGGTCCCTCACTCCAAGGTTTCAATTCACGGGCCAAACAAATCTTCACCCAAGCAGATAAATCAGGACTAATGTGTGCAGAGACTCTGCAGTCAACTCCAGGCCCTTCAGAGGCTCTGACTGCAGAGAACAGAGCGTGCTTTGCTGTGCATCTTGAGCTGAATCCCACGAGAGTAAAGCCTTGTTCTTGGAACATTTGGGAGATGTGTTTCAGCGAAGATGCTGACGCTGGATGAGACAGGCCAGGCTCCAGAAGGTTGAGCTGCCTCTCTCCAAAGAGAGAGGCCAGCTCGCTACTCAACCCACTGACACTTTCTCTGAGTCATTTTCTCTTCCTGGCTAATGACTTCGCTAATTAGAATTTTTTTTTTCCAGTGGCTTTCCCTACTCAAGCTCAGGTTTTGAAAAATTCACAGAATGCTCCACATTTCTCCTACATTATAAACCTAACCTCTTTTTTTTATATTGACTCATGGACCCTCTAAGGAATACGTCCTGTTGGCTCAGAATTGTCACTCTTTGCCCATTTCATGACCAGTTTTGCTCAGGGCTGCAATATCTGCTCAGTTCCACGTGTGTGTTCTAAACCTCCGACTCCTGTGAGCAAGAGAGTCCCATTTCTCAGGTGTGATTGTTCTGAAATTGGCAATGCAATCTTAATGACTTGAAGAGAAGATAAAAATTTTGAAACCATGGCAACCTCCAAAATTTCAAGCTGATGCCCAACTTTGCTCTTTTGAGGAATGCAGCCTGTTCACAATGCACAAATGAACCTCCAGCAGATGTAGTCCATGAGTGGAGGAATTGACTCAAAACAAGCTGGTAAATCCAGCTACTCTGTCCATTTCCCCGGCTAAAAGTGATTCCAAAGACAGCCTGTTCTCCTCCAGTCACACCTTTTCTAGATCCAGCATCTCCACCACTTCCTTTCCTTCCAGGAGTCTCCCAGCCAGTTTTCACACTCTTTAGTTTTTTATGGATGTACCTGAGTATAAAGATTCTGTTACAAATTTAGTGGCTCTTCTTTTGTTAAGTTTTGTGTGATAAAGCAGAAATATGAGTCTGGTTCAATATGATGGTCGTGGTTTTGGGGAGAGAACACAACTTGGGTTCATAGGTTCATAGCATGAGGTAGATGACAAACATTTTTATGTGGTTCAGGATTCATCTGCCTACCCTGGTCTCCTCAAAAGGTCGATTTCCAGGTATGAGATGTCCCAAAATTCACAAGTGTGAGAGATAAATATATAAAATATATACACTAAAGGAAAAAGACAGGATCTGTTTCAGAAACACCAGCCTGTAAATACATTTTAAGTGAATATAAGTTGGTTTCTCTTGCTCCAGTGCTTCCTTTCTCCCTTTTTGGCACCAGGTGTAGTCTCTGAGAGCAGCAGAACGCAGAGTGCATTAGTGTCATTTCACTGATAATGTTCAAGGAATAATTGCCACTGAATCAAATGCTAAAACGAATCCTACATTAAATGCTCACCTCCGAGGACGCCTGTTGATGGCTTCTGTCAAATAACCAGCAAGAGCCTGTCACTGCAAAGCCTCCAGAGAAAGCGAGGTATGGGTCTCCTTCCCACTCTCTGCTGGTTTTATTGGGCCTTAAAACCAGAGTGTTTCTAATGGTGAATGCATCTTTTTGTTGAGTCTTCACCAAACCAGCTCAGCACGGAACAAATCACGTGTTGAAGGTTGAGTGTGCAAGGCTGGCCCTTCAAGGAAGGGCTTTTCCACAAGAAAACGAAGCAAGAATTTCAGAAAACACAACAGAAATAACGACCCAAAATTTAGGTCTTTCCATGCTCCTTTCTGCTCCCACTTCTACCTTTCACACATTTTGGGATGTGAAGAAGAGTGAGGCCATGACAGCAGGACAAGAGGGAATTGTGGCTGCCCCAAGGCAGGAATGCTGAAGGAAAAGCAGCAAATTGTGTTTCTCTGCCCAGGTCTGTTCCCTGGAGCATGTCTGTGGTGGGGCAGGGGAGCTGATCCCGATTCAGCCTTGCACTGCTCAAAAATACAGAGATTTGGTGCTTCAGAAGAACAAACACAACAAGTTCCAGCTTGATCCAGAAATCTTCCACACAAAAATTCTCATCAGAGTTCCTTTTGTCCAGCCCGTGGTGCAGCACCTCCAGGACCTGCTGTCATTTGGTGATGGTTTCTGGAAATTGCCATGAAACCAAGAGATGTAGATAGGAGAAGTGACCCAGATTGGGTCAGGCAGGGCTCTTTCACACTTTGTCCCTGAGAGGGATCTCCTGGACTGTGGAACTCAGTGATTTCAGCCCAGCCAGGACAGTTCAGCCGGACAGGGCCACACACCATCACCATCATATCTCAGCACATGCAGGGTCTAAAATCACCTCTTTATACCTTTTAATAAACCTAAAACCTTTAACACAGTGTGTGAGAGGAAGAGAATAAAGGCCAAAGGCCCTGCAGCTTCAAAGCAGGAGCAGCTTTGCATTTTCAGAAATATAAACCATATCTGTCTGCTTAAATACACAAAGCAGTGAGGTAAACACTTGTACATCTAATATCTTTTTTCCCCTGAAGCCCTTTCTTTTCTAGTTCCCTCCTGTCAGAAACTTGTTCACCTCTGATTTTTCACAGGATTTCAGTTTTCAAGAAAAAGAGGTTATAGGGGTCTCTAAGGAAAAGAATTTCCAAAGTGAAAATAGAGTGAAATTAGAAGCCACGGGCTGTAGGCCCAACAATCTGGCTCTAAAAATCTTCCCATAAAAAAAAGCACGACTAATGATTCACACAATAACTGCTCTCAAGTGCAATTTTGTCATTGAATGAAAAATTCAAGAATGAAAATTTTGGCCTAGATATTCTCATGTGAGGAAAAGCTGCTGGCCTGGTTCCATATCACCAGCAGGTGGGAATTCCAGGGCCTGGATCCAAAACAGGGGATGGATGGATGGATGGATGGATGGATGGATGGATGGATGGATGGATGGATGGAGGGATGGATGGATGGACACACAGAGTCCCTGGTAAAGATAAATCAGGAAACTCAGTGCGAGACTCAGCTAAAACCTTTTGTTGTTGTTGTTGTTACTTTTATGTAACTTGGTCATCAAGGGACTGTTCTCTTGAAAATTGTTACCCCTCAAAAGTCCTGTGAGTTTTGTTCACATTCTGGTGTGAGTTTTGTTCACGTTCTGGTGTTTTATTCACATTCTGGTGTGTGCAGCATTTTAAGACAGCTTGAGCTATGACTAAAGATCCTTTTGATCTAAAAGAATGCAACCCACAGCCTGCAAACAGAAGGAGGCAAAATGGGAAAAGGAGGTCTCAAGACAGTTTGAAAAAATTCTGGCTAAAGTCCTCCTTTACTTATTTCTTCTGGCTCCAAGAAGATTGAATGGAGGTCACTGGCAGAGATGTGACTGATGGGCACTTGTTAAACTTGGCTGCTTATTAGAGATTTCTCAGACAATATATAATCCATAACATCACCATAAAGCCTTCATTCTCCCAGCTAGAACAGCTGAAGTTTCTGCCCATGAATACAAATGGAAAGTGCTGGGAATTCTGCTGGGAATTGAGCAGTACCTTGCAGCCAGGCAGTTCCCTTTAAATTCTGCTTGAGGAGAAGTTATTCAGTAAATAGAACTTTATAATTTGCATAAAGCTGATTCAGTTACAATGGAAAGTCAGTTTTGGCTGAAAACCTCTGGCAAAATATTTTCTTAGAGTTATTGCTATCTTCCCTGCCAGACTGATTTCATTTACAGTGTGATAAATTCTCTAAATTCTCTGGAGGGTTTTTTGCAATTTTTCCCAACAAAACTGAAATCAGCATCTGATCCTTTGTACTTAATTTAAAAAGCAACTCAGAAAGAAAAAGATGCACTGGAAAACAGTGTTATTTTGCTTTGCTAATGAGGTGAGATGGCTTTGTTAGAATGTCCATGTTCAATGAAACCAAACACCTCCCACAGACAAGAAACGGACTTTGCATTTTGCTATCAAAATTAAGTTTATCATCGTAGGGTAACTTGGTGAAGAGCTAACAGGAGAACACAGGAAAAATCAGAAAATGCAGTAAAGCAACACAAGTTTGAGAGCTATAATGGGAATGTGAGCTGAGCTGTGGAGATGATTCTGCACCACAGATTGCTGTCATGTTCTAATGAGATCATCCACGAGGAATCAAACTAATACACCGGCACAAACAGCAAATAAGTCAATCAACACCAGTCAGGGAAGTTATGAAAACACTGTGTACTCAAACATATGCTGCTTCAAAATTAAATCATGTCTTCTGCTGCTTAACAAACATTTGACAAAAGAAAAATGCCCAGCAGCAGAAGATGGATAAGACAGGAGCTTGGAAAATCAAGACTTGTCTAAAATCTCTCAAGCTCTCCTTGAAGGTGAAATTTCCAGGTGAATTTTCTTTGAAGGTAGAAGGTGGGGAGGCCCTGGGTGGAAAATAATGCTGTGGGGTCCAAAAGTGGACCTGGCTTGCCTGGCTGTGAGGACATGCTGCTGGTGGGCTGCTTTGTCTCTGAGCCCCACTGGAAACTAAATCACACAGAATCAATTGGGTTGGATAAGAAAATGGAATGGGAAAGCAGAAGTGTTTGAAAAATGAGTGTGACACAAATATAGATGTTCTTACTTAGAGGATCCGCTCCAGGCAAAGAAATGACTGCGAGTGAAACTGCATGATAAAGGCAGATTTCTTATGGGATGGGATTTTTTATAGGAAGAAATTCTTTATTTAGGAAAAAACCCTTCCCTGTGAGGGTGGGGAGGCCCTGGCACAGGGTGCCCAGAGGAGCTGTGGCTCTCCCTGGATCCCTGGAGGTGTCCAAGGCCAGGCTGGATGGGCTTGGAGCCACCTGGGACAGTGGAAGGGGCAGGGAGTGGAATGAGATGATCTTTAACGTCTCTTCCAACCCAAATTATTCAATGATTCTGTGAATGTGGAGCTGCATCATAATCGTTGAGAGCAGCATGAATAAATGGTGAGGATAACTTTCAGCTATTCAGATAAAGGGTGCAATAATAAGGAATTAAGAACTGAATTAAAACCCATAAACTGTGACAAAAGGAGCTGCGGGCTGCGTTTTCCAGATAACAGCTATTTTTATATCCCCATTTCAAAAGGTTAATTTGAAATGTTTGATCTCCCTAGCAATGTGGCAGCACGATTATCTGTGCAGTGTTGTGGTTTGACTCTTCAAAGTAGGAAATACCTGGTAAGCACCAAAGGAAATTAGCCACTTCTCACTTAACCACTGCTCAGCCCACAGCTTACAGAGTATTTGGACTCGGTGTAATCACTTGAGGGAAACATTGCTGATGTTGCTCGCTCCGAGAAATGCAACTGAGGAGCTTAATGCTAAAAATTGTTAAATGAGTCTTGTGCCTGCATTTTCTTCCAAATCACGAGCTGAGGGAGAATTTAACAAGGAGACAAATCCAGGGGAGCAGCCTGAAGTGTGTAACACAAACAGGGCCTTGATTCAAAGCCCATTAGTGAGAAGGAACTCTCTTCAGGGACTGTAATGGCTTTTAAATGAGGTTTGCATTGATTTTGCACTGAATGTAAGCAAAGTGTTCCTCTCAGAGTCTAAGGAGAAACAGACTGAACCTTTTCCTTGCAAAAGGCCACTTTAAGGAAAACAAATCACCTTTCCCATTTCACGGAGGATGCTGTGATAAAAGTTTCAGGGCAAATTCAGATTAATTCCTCGGAAACTTGGGAACTGCTAAAGAGCCAAGCAGGTGTTTACCAGAGAACCCAGTTTCATGAGCAGTTCTGTGGGAATATTTTCTGAAAACCTGATAAAACCTGTTCCTCCTTTAGTTACACAGCTGAGGTTTATTTCATCCCGTATTCTTTCACAACCCCCTCTCCTGTGTGAATAGAAATAATAATGTTTGGTTTGTGGGTGGTATTTATAAGGCGTTTGAGCTTCATTTAAACAGCAGCTCTAATCCAAAGGGTTCATTAGTTTAGTGCAGTTTTTTCTCCATTTATTCACACGGATGCAGCACCAGGAAAAGAAAAAAAAGACTGCTGGAGTTTTGCAAGCAGCTTATTATATCGAGGCCCATAAACATAAATTGTGTGTCTGAGTGTGGATGAGGAAATACACAAACCTTAAACCTCCTGTTTGTGTTCACAGAGCTTTTCTGCTGTTTTGCCATTTACAGCAGTGTAACCGCTGAGCCTGAAGGTTCATATCTCTGAAACTGTGGATAAATCTCAACTTTCTTTTTTTGTTCTGTAGAAAAATGATCAATGGGCAATTCGTGAACAACAGCAATAACCTTTGCTGAGTATTTATTGGAAGTTGCTTGGATCTTTAAGTCAAAAGAGCAACTCCATACTTATATAATGGCCCAAGAGGACCATCCTTTAGTGGTTAGGAATCACTCTCTTCTAGGTGAATATTCATAATATATCATCCTTGTGAATGCACATTCCAGCCCTGCTGGAGGAAATGCTAGCAGGTGTGAAGCCACATTTCTTACTCCATTGTTTTGGTGTAGTGCTTTGGGGAAGATTTATTTTTCCTTCCCTGGGGAGCAGGGGATGCCTTCAGAAGCTGTAAATACTTGACAAACAACGTGGGGAAGCTGCTCTCCTTCTGAAGCATCTGGGAGAAGAGCCCTGTGATTAGGATGCAGATCTGATGTGCAGTGAAATCTGCTCTTTGTCACATTTGCAGCTTGTGAGGTTCACGCTGCTGTCACTGAAAGCCTGATAACCCTTGATGCACGGTGGCATGTTTGTGTGTTGGTTAGAAGGGTCCTGAGAAGCCTCTAAAATCCCATTCAAACAACGTAAAGAATGTGTTTTCTCGGATCAGTTATTAGAAGAATTCGTCCTGTACACAAATATACACAGTTATGTAATGTTTGAAGCCTTCCTCCAGATGTTTTGTGTTTTCTTCCCCTTTTAAATCAGGGCACCTGCTGGGAAAACATCTTTCTTCTGACAGCAGCAAGAAAAGTAGGCAAGGAATACATATCTGTGCTACTGTAATTGGGAAGGAGGGAAAGTGCTTTTTGACATTTGCATGGTTTTTTCCTCTTCCTTTTTCTTCTGTGTGTGTGAATAAAACTATCTTTGTAACTCATCAGTTGGGATTGTTTTGCCTTTGTTCTGCCTGGCCAGGTTGTCACAGATGGGTAAATGGTCAAACTGGGACAAATTGGTGGAGAAATGTTTGGCAAACGGTTTCAAACTAGCACAGCTGCTTTCAGGGGACAGGGTGGTAGAATTTGCCAGAGAAAGTGCCTGCCACGTGGGTGATGGATTGCAGTACTTACCCACCATCACTCTGGTTTCTCTGTTGTCTCTGACATCCACCGACAGCTCTGAGAGCTTCCCCTGAGAAATCCACCCCAGTCTGCCCAGCCCCAGTGCCAGGCATGCCAGGGGTGCTGAGAACAGACTGGCATTGTGCAGGGCTTGGCCTCTGGCTGCTCTGCTGCCCCAGCCCATGGCAGACCTGCGGGGCTGGGCTGTCACCCCAAGGCTTCCCACGGGGCTGAGGCACCTGACAGAACTCTGGCCTTTAGCATCTGGAAAAATTCTTCCTGGAAAGGCAGTGCTGGGGGAATGTCCCGGGCTGACTTCATGATGCTTGAACCCCCAATTGTCTGTTCTGTGCTGGATATTAAGTTCCACACCTTTCAGGCTGGTCCCGAGAGCCAAGTGGGGGAAGAAGAAGAAGAGCAGGGTTTGTTTGCAGAAACTGCACTCACTCCTCCTCATTCTGCTCCTGGACTGTGTTGTCTGCAGCACAGACAGCGAGGGAGAGCTCTCCTTTGCTTTTTAGTTCTTTTGTAGCCAGCTGAGGCTAGATGTGAAAAACAAGGTTCACTTTCCTGGTAAAATTTAAAAAGTTTAATAAAAAGACAATAGGAGTCAGAAATAAAGCAAAGGGTTAATGGTTGGGTGCTTGGCACTCAGCCAAGAGCAGCCTTTCACCTTGGAGGTGCTCCTAAACACCTTTCCTATTACATCAGCCTGTTGCATATTCATAGAGCGTTATGCATATTCATATTTCCCCAGGAATTATTTAGCATAGGCACTGCTGGGCCCGCCTTTTTACAGCATGTGTGTTTCCTGGCTGTGGTTTTGTTATCACCAACAGTTTGGGCCTTGGTCCACGCTTTCTGCAGACTGCAGATGCTGATAGTGGCATATCAACAGCAGGGTCCTCTTCGTGTGTGCACTGGATGTTATCCTGACCAAACAGGCACTTCACTCATAACTATAGCAGCTACCACTACTACCACATCTAAGCTTTTGTTAATAGCAGAAAGAAAAGCAAAGTTATTTCAACTTTACACATTCATCTCAATATTTGCGAAATCCAAGTTCATAATATGCATTTATAACACAGAAAGTTCCGTGGACTGTTTTCTCTTCTTTTTCTTGGAACTGTTTAAACCTGATCTGGACTGAAAACCCAGAGAGCACCCAGAGCTCACGGGTGCAGGATGGCATTTCCAGTGCCAGAGGGACTGACAGGAGACTGGGCCATGAGCTGCAACCCATGGCAACAGCTTTCTCCATTTTGCCATCTCTCTTCAGAACAGAGAGAGTTTTATTATTTAATATTATTCATTGTTCTGGGGCTTGTGGGCACTTTGCTTGTTAAATAAACTGGTTTTTTCCACTTTTCTCTAAGGAAATTTTTTCCCTGACCAGTTAGGGGAGGGACCCCATTTGGAGGTTTCCTCCCAAATTTGCCCTAAACCAGGACAGGGAAGGAGAGCTGCCTTTCCTTCTCAGGCTGGTTGTGTGAGCCCACACACCACAGGCACCTCCTGAGAGCCCCGTGGAGCTGCCTGGGGTGTTCCCAGCTGGGAATGGGGCACAGCAGAGGGAGGCTCCAGTCCTGCCTCCCCTGGGCTCCCAGAGACCTCACCCCTCCTTGTGCAAGCAGAGAGAAAATGAAACATCCCATCCCAAAGGCCTGTGAGGAACCTCTGCCTCCCTTCGGTCACAGAGCCTTGCACATCATTCCCTTTGTGTTTTTCCAGTGGTTTGGGGCTGTCATAAACACTGGAAATTGCTGTTACAACAGGTTCCTCCATTCCGCAGTTCTGCTCTTGCACAAAGCCCAGGTGAGTGATCAGACAGAGCCCCAGTGTGCTCCTGCCTGCTGTGTTTGGAGGGAACTGCTGTGAATTGCTATGAAACCCAGAGAGAGTTGGAGCTCTCACTTCTTCCCGTGTCTCTGTAGGTGACAGAGCAGCCAAAAAGATCCAAGACAATCTCCAACAGACGCAGGTCCTGAAATCATCCAAAAAAAAATAGCACACAGCAATTCCAAGCCGAACTAAGAACAGCCCAAACTTTCCCCCTCACACATCCCCTGCAAACGATTCTCCCCCATTCCCAGCCCCACATGAGGATTGTTGGATTGAGGGGATATAAACTCACAGCTTCATGGTGCAAAGCAACAGAACCAACCTGGCAGGGACAAAAGAGGAGGGAACTGTAAATAATACCAGGGACAGCTGGGACCCAGCCTTGGTGATGCCAAGTCCTGCTTCGGTCGACCTCGGTCAAAGCTGTGGCTCAGCTGTTCCCTGCATTCCAGCTGGTTCTCCTCTCTTGCCTGGGAGAAATTTCCCTGTTTAATTCCATTTTTGCTGGCATTTCATGGCAGAGGTCTCCACGTCAGAACCACAGCCCTTCCCAGCACAGCTGGACTACAACAACATTGTGAGAGGAATAATGAGGGGTTTTTCAAACCAGCAAATTTGAAGGAATTTCATGAGAATTTGTGTTCTCGTGTCTCATGGGTCCTTTTGAAAACTGCTTCAATTTAAGGTGAAATTAATCTTTCCTAAATATCCATCATGAGTGGCAATACATCTCGGCTGTGATACAACGAAATGTCCTTTGAGAAACATTAACTTAAAGTGGGTGCTGAACTACCAGGATCTGAGTATGGGCACCAAGGTTTGGAGATGGAGAGAAAATGTGGGAAGCTCATTATTCAGATCCTTCAGTCATGTGAATCTGAAAATTAATTATAAAATTTCATTTTTGATTAACAAAGAAGAGCAAACTGTTCTAACATATGGTGCCAGATGTTATTGAAGGAAAGAAAAGAGAACTGAGAAAACACTTCTGTTATTTCTCCAAATATGTTATTCTTTTCTCCTGAACACTTAATTAATTCAGACAACAAATTTTTAAAATAATTATTTTTTTAAAAAGTCCTTTGAAGAGACTGCCATTCCAAGACAAAGCTGTCAGTCTGCTCTAGAGGAGGAGGAAAATGCTCAGATCTGGATTTCTGAACTGCCTGGTTCCACAGCTGGAAATGACAAGGTGCACAGAACAGAAGTGACTTCTTAGATTCTTGGAGTGAGTCCAAAAGATGTTTGCTCAAAGCTAAAACTCCTTTCTCGTTCTTTTTATTCCTTCCCAGCAAATTTGGCAGCAGCAACTTTTGATTTGAACCAAGGAAACTTTCCCAAAAGAGAGTTTTGGTTTACAGTGAATAATAATTAGTGAATAATAAGCAATCTGGACATTAAAGGCATAGACTTATTCTGCAATGACTTTTGTTCTGTTTATATGAATTCCCCGTGGGTTCACTGCCTGTTGTTGACCTGACCATTGGCAGAGCAATTTGGTCCAGCTGCCCTGGAGCAATTCCCACCTAAAAGGAAGCAGCAGGGAAAGAGAGAGAAATGATGTAGAAGAAGTTGAAGCCAGACTGAGAAACAAAGGAGTAACGAGAGCATTCAGCTGTTTCTAGGGAGCTCAGCATGGACATGACACAGATTTTTGGCTCCCAGGTAACCCAGCTGAGCGATATTCAAAGGTTTTTTGATCCAGGGAAATTCTTTCTGGTGTAAAGAAAATTCCTCTGTCCTGGTGGAAGATTCGCATCAGGTGGAGGCTGGGATCCCTGTCACATCAAATTGTCTCGTGGTGGTGATGGCTCTATCTGCTGGACGCGTCCTCAAGCTCCTCCTGAGACAAAAAGAAGATTCTGAAGGAACTGAATGTGTTATCCTGCCAACAGCATCCCATTGTTTCCCATCGGGATGTGCCTCCTCTGGAAATTCCTCAGGTTTCAAGCCTGTTGCTATAACGACTGTGCAACCTTGCAAGAGAAGCTGAAAACTTCTAACCAGGATTTCTGGAAGTCCACCCCACTTTACATAACCCTTCATCTTCATTCTGGGATTTCTTGGAAAGGAAATACATAGAACATATTCAGAGGTCAAAATGGCATCCTGCTCCCTTGCGCTGATTTTGGGCAAGTTAAAGCCCTAACCTCAGCAAAGACCAAACCAGTGGGTGCCATTTTCCAGAAGAGAGATGCTGGGAATTCAGAAAAGTGTGCTGCTTGCACACACAGGCTCACACTGCTTTATTCCCAGAGTGGTCCTGACTAGAAGCCAGTGTTCAATAATTGTAATTTCACACAGCGTTTGCACAAGAGAATTTGACAATTCCATCTCCCAACTTTTCCCCTGCATTGTTTGGATAATTACATTGTCAAAAATTACTTATCATACCTTTAGCACTTAAAACCCATTTATTATGAGTTCATGTAACTGCTATTTAAAGAATAATACACGCTCACTCCTTTCTACGCCATTTGATGCCACTTTGATTCTGTAATTGCTGGTTTCCTAGGATATTATGCCACCAAACCTGAAGAAATAATTGGTTGTTTCATTGCAGACAATACGTTCTGGAGTTGCACAGAGTTTTTAACTGGCAGATTTGTAACAGTGCAAGGGAGACGTGAAGGGAGTGAATGCCAACCGTGGAATGGGATTGCACCAGGCAGCTCCAGGAGCTGCTGCTCCCATTGTTCACAGGAAAATTGTTCCTTGTGCAAACGCTGGGAGCTTTACGCCTTTGGGGGATGCTCTCTGCAAGACTTTGGCAGCACGGGGTGGAACGAGTCCCGAGTGAGATGTGAAAACGAGGTGACTAAAAAACCCCAGCTCTTTCAGTGCTCGGCTATAATTATTTCTTGTTTGCAGAGCACAGGCTGAAATCTGCAGGAATAACTGCAGGGTTTGTGGGGGATTGTTTTTGTAAGTGCGTGAAAGCAAAATGAAGGAGTATCTTGCAAGTATATTTAAAAAGCACTATTTTAGCTGAACTTTTGTCACTTGTTAACTCTGTTATCAAGTGGTGGTAAAATACTAATACATGTTCTTTTTCAGCATCTTCATAGTCTACATTTCTTTTACAGCAAATCCTGTTGTTTGGCTGGAAAACGTTGCTGCTTTTATCTGGTTTTAAATTGTTTATGAACTTGAGGTTGAAGTTACTGTCACTTTCCCTGGTGACATCACAGAGTTGCTGCACACGCTTTTCACAGACCATAAATAACTGGGCTGAAATTTGTCACAACTTCCAGATGGGTCAAGTGGGTAAGCGAGTAGATCAAAGATTATGACTGTGGCCGTTTTTATTTTGGAAGAAAATGCCCATGGCAGGAACTGTCACCCTTTGGGTGGCTTTGTAAGCTTGGCTTCTTTAGGAAAACATCAAAGTGAGGAGGTGGAGCAGACATCGCTCCATGTTTTAACTTACTAATGAATTCTCAGGGTGGCCTGACCAGGGACTGACTCATCATCAAATCCATTCTCTGATGACAGCCAGACAAACCTAAACAAGTCATGTGGGTTATAATTCAAGTTTTAGAACAGACTATTGAGCTTTATGGTCGTTTAATTAAACACAGCAGGGCTACCACCATTATCTTAATTAAAAGAAACTTTCTCACTGTATTCAACAAAAAGTAAATGACACAAGCAAATAAAGCAGAGGCTCTGTAATGTGAGGTGCAGTGTTCTCAGGGCCTGCCAACAAAGTCTGCTGCTTTTATAGCCTACAAATTGTGTATCTCAGGACAGTCTGGGAGAGATCAAAGCTAAAAAATGAAATAAAATCCAGCTTTCACCAGCAAAGCCCAGCTCAACATTTTACTTCCTTTCAGTGCCTCTGGATCTGGAGCAAGGAAAGTTTGGCTACTCCTGAGGAATGGGATTAAGTGCAGGATTAAGGCTCACAACCATGCATGATGTGTACAACAATCACCAAGAGCTGCTTACAATTAATATCAAGCCTTTAGCTCAGCTTTTTGGTACTAAAAAGGCTGTAAGGGTGGCTACCCATCCCAAAAAGGAGCCTGACAGGTGGTCCAGCTGCAGAATTTGGGTTGGATGCTTCAGACCCATTTCCAAGTGTCTGTTTGTGGGTTATTTTGACATCACCACTAAACTTACAATAAAGCAAATCAAATCTAAAGCTGTGTCTGCATCCCATGGTGATGCTCTGCTGTTTATAACCCAGCCAAAACAAAGCTGAGTTCCCCCTCCTGCAGCCTGCATTCAGCAGATTGCCTGTATGAAATGCTGATGGCAGAGATGTCTTTATCAGTTGGGTGATGCTTCAGACTGCAGGTGTGAGTTGGATCATCAGCAGAGACGGTTCCTGCAAGCAGCATTTCCTTCTTTCTAAAAGATGTGGCAGATTGCTGATGTTCACTTGTGTTTACCTTCCTTGACACACATGCACAAAGCAGGTGCTTCTGGAAGACAAATAAGGATGGAAGGTGTTAGAGAGAGATAAGCAGGGTTGGTGCTTACTGAAAAAACCTCAGCTGAGCCCGCAGGTTTCTCCAGGTTCAGTCTGATAAAATATGTGAAACGTTTCCTTCTCAAGAACTCCTGCCTTAAATGCAAGAAGGGACCCTGTAGATTAAAAAATAAATTCCTGGCTAATTCTTTAATCTAAGTGCTTCAATTATAAACATGAGGCAGATTGAGAGACTGAGCCTGCTGACCCAGAAGGCAAAGAACAATCTGAAATGTTGCTCTACAGAGGCAGTGTTTATTTTTGTTTAATACAGAAGAATCATCAACGTGTGCAATTTCTTGGTTGTTGCCATGAGGGGGCTCCTTTCAGAATTTGATTTTCCAGCTGCTTTTGCTCCTTTTGGAGTGAAATTAGAAGAGAATCAGACACACCTGGAGTTTTCTGTCCCCACATTTGGGGTTGATTCTGTCACTTTCGGGATCTCAGAGCTGGCAGCCCCATCCAGTTCCTTGTGCAGATGCCTGTGGATCTCCAGGTGTTGTTCTCAGCTGCTCAGGAGGTGCCAGCCAGTGCCGTGCCCAATCCCTTCTGCAGCTGCAAACTCAGAAAATTGGGAATCTTCATCCAAACCAGGCCATGCTGCTCTCCCAGAAACAAGAACTGAGAGAAATGCCACCCCTGCCAGAGCCACTGAGAGGAACTTTGAGGTCCAAGCATTTCCAAGAGAGCTCTGTCTTTGGGGAAACCTTCCAGAAGCACGCCCAGAACTGAGATCTGATGTAGAACAGGGTAAGCACCCAGCAGCTCTGCTCTGTGGGAGCTGTGAGTGAGGGTGGGAGTGCACCAGTCCCACCAACGTTCTGGGAGAAGGCTCCAGCAGGGAATTGTGCTCTGGCTCTGCTGCCCAAAGGCAGAGCTGCTGCCAGCACAGGCCATGGCTGCAGCACAGCTCTGCAGGCACAGAGAGAGGCAAATCCTTCTTAAAGCCCATATTTTAAAGGATCTTGCTGTGGGAATTAAGGACTTTCACAGTGCTTTAACGTCCCTCTGTTCTGCAGTGCCCATCATTAATGACACGTAGCCATGAGCTGTATAAGAGTTTTCCTCACAACAGGGGAAAGGTGGTGCTCAAAACACCTTCAGTTTGGCCAGGTGACATTCCCACCCCGTTCTCTTCTTTAATTTCAAGGCAATAATACTGGATACTCTCACAGGATTTTATTCCCATCACTGGAATGGTGTTGATGAAGGTGTCAGATACAGAGGGCTCCAGTGGTGTCATCGCTCCACTCGTGATGTTGTTACAAATTTTATGGCATCTGGTCCTTTTATATTGGCATTGTGCATCTTGATGTCCTGGGTTTTTCCCCCTCGAAGGTAAATACCAAAAACACTGCATAGGATTGGGAACTTTGTTTTTGCATTTTGTATTTTTGTATTCTGTATTTTGTATTCTGTATTTTGTATTTTGTATTCTGTACTTTGTATTTTGTATTTTGTATTCTGTATTCTGTATTTTGTATTTTGTATTTTGTATTTTGTATTCTGTATTTTGTATTCTGTATTTTGTATTTTGTATTCTGTACTTTGTATTTTGTATTTTGTATTCTGTATTCTGTATTTTGTATTCTGTATTTTGTATTTTGTATTCTGTATTTTGTATTCTGTACTTTGTATTTTGTATTCTGTATTTTGTAGTCTGTATTTTGTATTCTGTATTTTGTATTTTGTATTCTGTACTTTGTATTTTGTATTCTGTATTCTGTATTTTGTATTTTGTATTCTGTATTTTATATTCTGTATTTCGTATTACTTTGTATTTTGTTTTCAAAGTTCTCCATAGGCAATCAGCATCTTTAAAACAAAATATTTGGTAAATGTCCTGTCTGGGTTTCAGCAGATCTCCCTTCTTCCATACCAAATCCAGAGTTTTCCTCCAGAGCTGGTAATACTTAAACCATTATTTTGAAGCTGAAAGTTTCTCTCTGCTTTGTATAAATTTTCACTCCATGACCACCCCCTGGGCAGCTGCTGTGGCATTGCTGCTGAAAGCTCCTCATGAACAAAAGTTCAGGAATGCAGTTCCTCATGAAGACTGAACACTGAGGACCCTGATTTCAATGGGAAAAAAGGAATTTTGCTTTGATAAAAAATTGTTGTGAAAGGTAGCAACTGATGATCAAAGAACACACACAGAGATTGGGAACTGGGCCTGTAGAAGGGGATTATTTAAGCAGTAAAAATCAGTGGATTATCAAAAATTACATTTTCAGAGCTGGTGGGAACCTCAAAATATATTCAGCAGGCGTGCAGTCACTGGTGTGGGTTTGAAAGGAAAGGTAGAAAGGACAAAATAAGGTCCCCTTTTCTTCATCATACCTGGGGCAACAAAGCACATTTGCTCTTTAATAAACCTTGCATTGGAGTTGTTTCATTGAGGCTGGAGCTGCTCCTGGAGCTGAATTCCAGCACATTGCTCTAAGCCTGAGAGGATGTGGTGATTTCCCACAGTTTGTACCAGCTCTGATCTGATTCTTCTCATAAAATTGAAGATATTATTTTTTAATTTCATTTGTAAGGCCTGGGAGAGGTGCAAGAGGGTCAGGTTTGGCTTCCTGGCAAAGCCTCCATCTGGTTTAGGAAGAGGGGCCTGATGCCACCAGCTCTCTCATGAAGGCCAAGTGTCATTTACTGGGTTTCCAGCTGAGCAGATTTCACTGTCTTGTCCAGGCTGGGAGAGGCCCTTCTCTCCCCCAGCTCCCACCCCCCACAGGAAACTGGAAGACGGAAATATATTTCAACAGAAACAGATATTTGATGTTTGATACCTGACAAATGTGAGCGTGGTTTTCTCCCTTTGACCCCCTCATCATCCCCAGTTACTGCATTTGCATTGTGGCAAGTAATTAAATAACTCATTGAAGTGGTACTCATCTCTAATTGCAGGTCATGCACCGGGTTTCCCTTTAAAAAAGCAAAAACAAAAGCTTGTTCTTTTCAGCCTTCTCTTCCTCAGGCACAAAGAGCTAATTAATAAACTCCAACCTCTTACCATTGTGGCCCTGTGCTGTTAATGAGGAGAAATAAGAAAAGACCCCAGGACTTCCAGGTGAGAGCAGGCAGGCAAAAGGAAAGTTCTAGAAATGAAAGGGCTGCTGGGCAGCCACTGTTTTAAGAGGGAAAACTGGGTGGCTCTGGGTGCTGCAGCTGCAAGGACCAGCAGGGCTCTGCTGCCTCTGAGCCCAGTAAAGCAGGAGGGAAATAAAACCTGGAACATGTTGGGAGCTGAGGGAAGGGTCTGTGCTCATTCAGCTTTTGATTTGAGCCTTGACTTTGAATGCAGAGTCCAAAAGAAGCCTGCAGCAGAGGCTGCCCTTGTCTTTCTTACTTATTTTCTTTCTTATTCCTATTTATTTTCTTTATTATTCTTTTCTGGTTTACTGATGAGGAGTCTATTTTGGCCGGGGGAATGGATCTGCCTGCACAAGTCTTCCTTCTAAAAATGTAAATGTGAAGCTGGTGTTGAGCAAAACAGAAGGAAAGGGAGGGATGGATGTCAGATTATTCCCTTTTTCTGACCCAGAGAAGGGGCAACTGAGAGGCGTTGTAAAAACTTTTATTCCATTTTCAGTCTCATGTGAAGGGTGAGATGGTGCAGATGTTACACTTCATGCCATCACAATCAGCAGCCAAACTATTTCCTAATCACAATGCATTATAAGCCTTTTTGGGCCTGACAGCTTTGCCACACAATGCTGTTAATGCCTCAAAGCCAATCATCTAAAATGACCCCTCGTGGGTCCCACTACAATGCATCTTTCATAGTTCTATTTCTCCAGAGTATCTGGTCTGTTTGCAAGGCATCCATTTGCAAGGCCATCATTTGAAACTTGTTCCTAGCTCCATTTCTCTCTCAGGAATGTCTGTCCTAGTCCATGGCATTTCTAAGTCAGCATTTTCTATCTCAGAGTTTGCAGACAGATGCACAGGACTGTGTGAGCCTTCTGCCAGGCCTTGAGAATTCTCCACAAATCCTTTTCCCACGCATGGATTCCATGTCCTCAGTCAGCTTTCCCTGGGTTCCCAGTGCTGCTGAGGGCCTCCCAAAGGGCACTGCTGATTCTCATCTGCCTTTCTAGATGGAAAAAAACCAAACCCACAGTGCCAAGGAATAACTGACTGCTCATCCCAGTGCTGGACACCCTGGGTTTGGGCAGCCAGGTAAAACTGAGGGTTTGGGGAGAGTAACGTGGTTGTATTCCCACTTTATTTAGTAATGATCACTTTCATTTGATGGTCCTGGAGTTCTTTTCCAGTCTCAAGGGTTCTGTGATTCTCTGAATGCCACTTTTTGTTGCCATTGCTGTGCAAAGGTGCTGGAGTGTAACTCGAAGCCAAAAATGTGGAGGCTTAAACTTCTGGACTTTGAGCCTTCAGGGTGAACAAGGAGGATGTTCAAACCCTTGTGGAGGAAAAACGTGGTGCCATCTGGTTTTGTGGGCATTGAAAGTCAATTAGTATTTAAAGGCTGTAAAATCAGCCTCCAGTAATGCACAAAACTCCCACCCAACCTTAACCCCCACCACAACAATTTCTGGGGAAGCACAGTCAGGAGACATAATTATGTTTATATTCTTGATTTTTAGGGCTGTGGACCAGGTTCATCGACCTCCTGGTGCAGAGCTGGCACAGCTGAGCATCCAAACTGGCGTTTTCACACCACAAACAGAATTTATCAGGGTGAAAAATAACTCAGCTCCTCTTCCCACAAGACCTCCCAAGTTTCTACTGCTGAGTTTTATCAGGTAGTGAAAGAAATTTAAATGAGAAGTGGTGGAACTGGCTTAAAAGCAGAAACTATCGCCTTGTGTCAGTATAAATTCACTTCTCCAGGTGTGGTAACGCCCTCTCCTTGATGCCTTTCTCTCTTAGACATCCCCTGATCTCTCAGCATCACTTTTTGCTCGTGGTGACTCACTTGGGAGGTATTTTTGTTCCCTGGCATTTGCATTTTCTGTCACCGGTTCCTTTCCGCTCTGATCTTTTCTGCTGGGCAAACACGTCCAGTCCTGTTCACCCTGCAGTGAGCAGAGACACAGTTTACAAAATATCTGTACAGGAGCTGCCATTAAAAGGCATTTTGCAAGCCAGGATTCAGCCTTGTTTAAACCCAAAATAAAGCAGCCACCTAAAAGGACTCGGTCCCACCACGCAGTCGATTGAAGGGAGAATTGGGTGAAGGCAGGACTCAGCCTTGCACTGCAGTTTCTATTAATATTTAACACAGAATCACCGAAGAAAAAGACCTCCAAGATCCTTGGATCCAACCTTGATATCACTGGAAAATGGGCATTGTGGAGCAAAGCTTGGTTTCAGTTAATCCTAGGTCCAAACCTGTGCTTTAAATCAGATTTCAATTCCGACAACATAAACATGGATTCAAACAATCAATAAAAACAGAGCAATTTTGATGTAGGCACTGCCTTCTCTGAAAATAGAATTTGGTAGTGAAAAGATTTTATTTGTCCCTTACGTGAACCATCTGAAGCTCCTGGATTTTCAGGGTTTCCTTTGATGTCCTTAAAAATTATTTATCACAAGGTTTGCTTCCTTTTTTGTTCCCCCTGTCTTTATCCTCCTTTCTCCTCCGTCCTTGGATATTTTATTTCCATTCCTTGATGGATCTTGGAAATATAGAGGAAAGAGCACAGAAATGCAAATAATTGGAGAAGTGTCAAGGTTGGTAAAATATATTCAAGAGAAGCCAGATATTTTGTGTGTCTCTGGGAATATTGTTTGCATTTTGTTCTTTTTGCAAGAAAGGCAATTTTTTATGTGTGTGATACTCCTATATAGACCCAGCACAGGAGAATCAGCTTCTCAATTTCTTAGCTATTTTTCCAACTCATTTAATCTCTGTTCTTCAGTTAATCCATGGAGATTTCTTTCTAAACAATATTGATGCCTGGAAAAGTATTGGTTTCATTACTTGCTGTAATGGAATTACACACTGCCTTTTGAGCATTTAAAGTCAAGCTGTAAATTAGGCAGAAATAACACTTGACATCTGCAGAGGTGACTCAATTCTGCTAAAGCTTTCAGATCTTTAAAATGCAGTTCTGTATCCATTGGCCCTTACACTTACAGTAATTTGGGGGAAAAAATATAATCATAAATCTCCAGTACAGGCTTGTACTTCTGCAAAATGATTCTCTTTATTTTCAAGAAGTAATTCCATACTCTGGCTATCTGCATTCAATTCTCTCTGAATGGCTTTTCTGTCTGCACTGCAGATCCCACAGTGTCCATCAGCTTCAGGACCGAGTGGAGATTACCCAGATTCATCCTCTCAAACCTTCCTCAGAGAAGTTCCTTTTGATCTTCTCTTTACAGCTTCAACCATAAATATTTCTATGATCTATAGCTGTTCCTATACAATCCTTCAAGATTTCAGTGAGCTTTGGATGGAGCCTCCTGTTTCTGGCAAGAGATGAGCATTGCCAGGCACTGGTGAGGAATTCTTTCCTTGCTGCCTCTGCTGTGCTAAGAAAAACCCTCTCCTTGGCCTATGAGGAGGTGAAAATCCTCCCTTGGCCAGGAGGGATCCCCTAAAATACAGCAAAATATTAATGTAGGAAACATTTACCAGAGCTTGGAGTGACAGGACAAGGGGGAATGGGTTCAAGCTGAAAGAGAGAAGAATTGAATTAGGTATTAGGGGAAAAAATCTTTACTGTGAAGTGTGGTGAGGCACTGGAATGGGTTTTCCAGAGAAGCTGTGGCTGCCCCACCCCTGGAAGTGCCCAAGGCTGGGTTGGGTGGTCTTGGAGCACCCTGGGGTGGTGGAAGGTGTCCCTGCCCATGGCTGGGGGTGGGATGAGATGCTCTTTATGGTCCCTTCCATCCCAAACTATTCTCTGATTCTGTAATTTACAACCCATCACACAGAGCTGTTAATTTCCCTTAATGACTGATATGGCATTAGATCATATCTATTATNAGGAAATATATATATATATATATATATATAATATTATTATCATAAAGTTATTATATTCAGGAGTCATGCATCCATTGCATCTTCTTACCCTACATCAGGGGTTCATTTATCAATATTTCATGTACAACTGATTTTAGAACTCGTGGCAGAAACAGGAAATTCAGATTATGATCTTCAACATGTTTAATCCACACACCCAGAGAACCTTTCTCTTCCCAGCTCTGTACCTTGCTCACTTATTTGTTGATTGGAGGGAATTTTTTGAGGAGAGCATTTTTAACACATAACCAGAGATGTCTCTTTTTCTCCCTTTTAGGATATTTAAAAGGGTTTGGCTGTGATTGAAATACTCCATTGGAAATGGGCCATTAGGAACAAGAAGAGACATTTTTAATGCATATTTAAAGTATGCAATTAAAAAAAATAAAATAAGAGCACTATCCCAGTGCATTTCCTCACTGACCTGGATGATAAAAGACTTTAGGATGTGCATGAGGGTAAAAATGGTGGAAATTCAGTGTTGTTCTGTCAGACTCAGCACACAAAGTTCTGTACATCAGTCCCTCACAGACAGCACTGAGCTCTCTGCAAATCCCGGCCAAACCAAGAGCAGGATTTTATTTATTCCAAACTACATAAAATGAAACAATTAAATTCCATTATAAAAGAGGATGCCAGATATTAGGAAAGCCAGAATGTTTCAAATCACAGCGTTCAAGGAAAATAAAGCTCTTCATTTTCAGCCAAAAGGACACAGATTGTTCAATGTGGCTAATTACAATTTATTAATTTTCCTGATGTTTTTGCATTGCTGTTTTCCATTAATGAGGGATATACTGAACTGCCTTTGTAATAGAATTATAAGAATTTGTATTCCTTATGCATTTCTACAAATCCCAACCTCGACAGCAAAGGCATTGTATTTCTTTTGAAATAACACCACTTTGGTTTTTTAGAAAATAACAATTATGTTATCTTCAGAACTGAATCCATTAATCCATTTCTTTTTATCTCCTCTATTTAAGGCTGTGCTGGTTTATTTCTAAATGTTTTTGGGAGGTTAATCTGTTGCAAAACATTTAGGTGGCAGACTTAGGTGGAAAGTCCTCCCTGCTGCATGGGAAAAAATAATAAAAAAAAAATAATAAGAAAAGAAGTTCCAAGAAGCTTTCCAGCTGTTGAGAGCAGCAAAGCCTTGACAAATAGAGCAAATAGGATTTCTTATTTCAGCAAAAGATTGAGAGATTATCATGGAGCCAGTGAGGGAGCCCCTTTTACACCCTAAAGGGGCAAAAAATAAGTCACTTATACACCTCTGCCTTTGAAAGAAGAGGAAANGTAATTTACAACCCATCACACAGAGCTGTTAATTTCCCTTAATGACTGATATGGCATTAGATCATATCTATTATAGGATATATATATATATAAAATATTATTATCATAAAGTAATTATATTCAGGAGTCATGCATCCATTGCATCTTCTTACCCTACATCAGGGGTTCATTTATCAATATTTCATGTACAACTGATTTTAGAACTCGTGGCAGAAACAGGAAATTCAGATTATGATCTTCAACATGTTTAATCCACACACCCAGAGAACCTTTCTCTTCCCAGCTCTGTACCTTGCTCACTTATTTGTTGATTGGAGGGAATTTTTTGAGGAGAGCATTTTTAACACATAACCAGAGATGTCTCTTTTTCTCCCTTTTAGGATATTTAAAAGGGTTTGGCTGTGATTGAAATACTCCATTGGAAATGGGCCATTAGGAACAAGAAGAGACATTTTTAATGCATATTTAAAGTATGCAATTAAAAAAAATAAAATAAGAGCACTATCCCAGTGCATTTCCTCACTGACCTGGATGATAAAAGACTTTAGGATGTGCATGAGGGTAAAAATGGTGGAAATTCAGTGTTGTTCTCTCAGACTCAGCACACAAAGTTCTGTACATCAGTCCCTCACAGACAGCACTGAGCTCTCTGCAAATCCCGGCCAAACCAAGAGCAGGATTTTATTTATTCCAAACTACATAAAATGAAACAATTAAATTCCATTATAAAAGAGGATGCCAGATATTAGGAAAGCCAGAATGTTTCAAATCACAGCATTCAAGGAAAGTAAAGCTCTTCATTTTCAGCCAAAAGGACACAGATTGTTCAATGTGGCTAATTACAATTTATTAATTTTCCTGATGTTTTTGCATTGCTGTTTTCCATTAATGAGGGATATACTGAACTGCCTTTGTAATAGAATTATAAGAATTTGTATTCCTTATGCATTTCTACAAATCCCAACCTCGACAGCAAAGGCATTGTATTTCTTTTGAAATAACACCACTTTGGTTTTTTAGAAAATAACAATTATGTTATCTTCAGAACTGAATCCATTAATCCATTTCTTTTTATCTCCTCTATTTAAGGCTGTGCTGGTTTATTTCTAAATGTTTTTGGGAGGTTAATCTGTTGCAAAACATTTAGGTGGCAGACTTAGGTGGAAAGTCCTCCCTGCTGCATGGGAAAAAATAATAAAAAAAAAATAATAAGAAAAGAAGTTCCAAGAAGCTTTCCAGCTGTTGAGAGCAGCAAAGCCTTGACAAATAGAGCAAATAGGATTTCTTATTTCAGCAAAGGATTGAGAGATTATCATGGAGCCAGTGAGGGAGCCCCTTTTACACCCTAAAGGGGCAAAAAATAAGTCACTTATACACCTCTGCCTTTGAAAGAAGAGGAAAAAAGTTCCTTTAGAGCCACCCCATGGCTGCAGGTTTTACTGATTCAATCAAATCAAATTGACTTTCTCAGCTTTTGTGATTAGACACAGAGCAGGGAGAGGATTCCAAGCAACAAAATCTGCAAAAACAGGGGGGTGGTCTTTGAAACAGGAATAAGGGAGAGTTTTCTCCCAGCATTTTGGGATATCACAAAGAACTCCACCTTTTCAGCCATGCACAGAGCACTGGGGGGTGAACCCTCATTTCTAAGGGAGTTCTTGTGCTGCGCCTCCAATTTTTCCTTTGCACCATCTTTGGTGATTTTCTGTTCTCCAGTAACAGGTAAAAGTCTGACTGTGACTTCTCATTGATTTGTCCTTCCCCAGCTGAACCAGGCCGTGGGGAGGATGGCAAGGAAAAGCTGCCAATGGATAAATGAGGAGGTTTTGCAATATTCCCCACGCTCCTCTCCTCAGGGCACTGTGGAGTTTCACAGGGAGCCTTGCCCAGCTTCCTTCACCCAGAAATTGATCCCTGATGGAGACATCACAGGGGCAAATCTCAGTGAAGGAGAAAATATTGAGAGAAATCATCTAGATCTTAGCAGGGGTGTGTGTCTTAGGGGTGGGATTCAAAGACTTTTTGCTGGTTGGGAGAGAGAACAAAAACCAAACAAACAGGAATAGAAATTTGTCTTTTGGTAACTGTGCCATTGCAAGATTATTTAAATGTAATGTAAGAATGTTAATTAAATAATATAAATAAGCATTGATTAATATTTGAAAACCTCTACTTGACATGCAATTAACACAAATTGCACAGGCAATTATATGGGGAGTCAAATTATTTAGCAATTTTAAAGCTATTTATCTTCTATGCTAGATTTCTCTCTGAATAATTAAGCCAAATTATGGTAGACTGTTTCATTTATATTAACTTAATATTTGCTTGCTAATACAGTAACAATTACAGTCAAGGTACCTCCAGTCCCCAGTGAGTCAGGGCTGGTGCTAAAATGGAATTCCAGAGCTCCAGATTTTGGGGAGCTCAGCACATCCTGAGTGCAGCTCGGATGGAATCACATCAGCACTGAGCTCTGGAATGAGAATTTATTCACCCCCTGCGCTGTGGGCTCTTTGATTTTGTCATGGCACGTCTGTTTTTGCTGCTTTTTCTGTCGGTTCCCTTATTTTTTCTCACTCTGGCTCTGATCCTTGCTCGGGATTTCAATCCCAGTTTGCACATCAGCTCCTGCGTGTGCTGAGAGCTGGAGCCAAGAGGCTGCTCCTGCATCCGGGGCCTCACCTGCAGCTCAGGGGCCCAAAATCAAAGTCACAGCTTGTGAAACCAAGCCTGGGCAGAGACCTCTGCCAACCCTGGCCTGCAGCATCTGGAAATCCACAGCCCTTCCCTCTGCCTGTGTGGAGCCTGGATAACGTGTGTGTGTTGGGACATCTGTGCTGAAACTGAGACCTGCTGGTCTGGAGACACTGGAACCAGGAGCTGCTGGTCTGGAGACACTGGAACCAGGAGCTGCTGGTCTGGAGACACTGGAACCAGGAGCTGCTGGTCTGGAGACACTGGAACCAGGAGCTGCTGGTCTGGAGACACTGGAACCAGGAGCTGCTGGTCTGGAGACACTGGAACCAGGAGCTGCTGGTCTGGAGACACTGGAACCAGGAGCTGCTGGTCTGGAGACACTGGAACCAGGAGCTGCTGGTCTGGAGACACTGGAACCAGGAGCTGCTGGTCTGGAGACACTGGAACCAGGAGCTGCTGGTCTGGAGACACTGGAACCAGGAGCTGCTGGTCTGGAGACACTGGAACCAGGAGCTGCTGGTCTGGAGACACTGGAACCAGGAGCTGCTGGTCTGGAGACACTGGAACCAGGAGCTGCTGGTCTGGAGACACTGGAACCAGGAGCTGCTGGTCTGGAGACACTGGAACCAGGAGCTGCTGGTCTGGAGACACTGGAACCAGGAGCTGCTGGTCTGGAGACACTGGAACCAGGAGCTGCTGGTCTGGAGACACTGGAACCAGGAGCTGCTGGTCTGGAGACACTGGAACCAGGATCTGCTGGGTCTGGAGATGTTGGATGCAGGATCTGCTGGGTCTGGAGTTGTTGGAAGCAGGACCTGCTGGTCTGTAGACACTGGAACCACGATCTGGTGGTCTGGAGACACTGGAGACACTGAGAGCTCAGGACAGTGCCACAGACTCTGTCTCACAGAGCCCTGAGCTCGACCTGACCCTGCCTCCCTGTTGTACATTGAACAGACCCTTCAGCATTGCAGACTCCAGACCCGTAACCCTTGGATTCCCCATGTCCCCAGCTCACCATGCCTGGACAAGAGCTGCAGTGCCAGAGTCAGCTCTGCCATCCCTGGGACTTAGGGAACTTTGAGGCTTCAGTTCAGGATGGCTTTTCTGTGTGGTTCCTCCATCAGTGCTCAAGAATGAAGTTCAGGAAGGACTGATGAAGGACTTTCTAGATAGGAAAGTTTGCTTCAGGGATGCTGCTCTTTAATTTTATTAGTAATATTTGATATTAATCATAAAGGTAACGAGGGGAAAAGCAGCTAAAGCAGAGCTGCTGGGTTATAGGCCTTTTTTCTTTGCACTCTCTGAAAGTCTTTTTCACTCTGTGATTCGCACTGAACTTCTTCCACATGTAAAGCTCCAGGCAAACATAATTAAAGGAATTATCTCATATCACAAAAGGTTTAAGTTCCCACCGAAATTTCGAGGCAATTTAGCTGTATGCTTTTTTCAAAACATTTCTAACACGAATCACTGAAGGAACATCAATGCCTGTCTCCTTTTAAAAACAGGGGAGAAAAATTTTTGTTAGAGGTAGGGAAAAGATGCTTGGGATTTGCTTCAGTAAGCAGGTGTCAGGCTGCTTTTTGGATCTCATGCTCTGCTCTGTGGATTTGGGAAAGCTTTGGTCGTTCAAAAAGGTTTCACAAAAGATGATCAGGAAATGTACATATGGATTCTGCACAGCACTCTGTGTCTGAGAGGTTTCTAGAGGGGACCGTGCCTCCATGGAAAGGGTCTGAGATTTAACAGTCTCCAGTGTGGCTGAAGGTCACCAGAATTAGAGGATCTTTTCCAGCCTGGTTTTCCCATGACTCCAGAATTCTGTGTATATTTGTTTTCAGTGAAAGCTACTTCTGTCACTTTTGTCTGGAGGGTTTTCTTTCTTGTGTGCCGTTAGCAGGGCTTCCTGTGAGTTTTAAATCACCCCTAACATTTACCAGAATCCTCATTAGAAATGTGCAATGGTTTTTGCTGTAGAGGAAAACTTTGTCATAATTTTATTCTGATAAAATTGTAGTGTTTATTTCAGTTTCTCTGAGGGTTGTTCTGCAAAATCCCCATGTCCAGACACTGATCTCTAAGACATTTATTCATCAAAACTTTCCACTGTAAATTGTCCTTCAGCTCTCATCCTTCTTTATCTCCCTCCTGAAAGCAATGCAGTAGTCCTTACACAGTTTGGGAATATTGCACTAAACCAGTTGTTGTGGGAATATTGTACTAAACCAATCTTCCTGCTGGTTCCAGTGCCTTCATCCTCCTTCCCTTGAATTACACCATGGAATCAGTGAGAGAGTGAAAGAGCCTGCACATCCAGCAGCAGCTTCACCATTTTTTAAGTAACACTTAAGTCCCGTAAAAGATTTCTGATTTGCAGCTGTTCCTGCACTTCTCCAGGGTTATTTTCACTGCTGCAGTGTCAGAGGTGGGAAGGGTGGCTCGCAGAGCAGCCAAGGAACAGCACCAGGGACAAAATCCAGCCTTGGTTTTTCCAGTCCTGTGGCTTGGCTCCAGAAGGGCAATCTGAAGGGTTGTACCTTCACACAAAACACACCAAGGAAAGCTGCTGAGGGTTTAGATTTGTTAGAAATCTCTAGTGGGGACCTTTCTCTGATAATTTTATCTTTAGTTCAAGAAACATTTGTGTGAGCCTAGATCCACTTTTAGCTATCCAAAAGCTTTATTTCCAGGGAGCCTTTGTTCATCTTTGGGCCATTTTGTGAGTCACTGAATATTATTTGTCTGCCCTTTTGTCTTGCAGCCCAAGCATTTTTTGCTTCTTTCCTCTGCTGTATTTGCAGAGGAAAGGGACTGCTATATTTGCAGCACCACCAGACAAAAATGGCTAAATTAGAATTTGGACTCCAAACCGAAGCAGAAGAAATCTCAGCTTTAATCCCCCATCTCTGAAGTGGGAAAAGCAGGAACTGCTTTTATGCAGAGCCTCTCTGCTTACACCCAGCCACTCTTTGCACACCTCAGCGACAGAAGTGTCAAAGCTGATCTCTCACGGCTCTGGATGAGCAGAACTCAGCTGTCCCCTCGCCCTGTGCTGCTCTCAGGAGTGAGGAGCCTTCCCTGCGTGACCAAGGACACCTTCACAGCAAAGTCAGCCCAGGCTGGTGCCATCTGTAACCCCATCCCCAACCTCTCCTCGTGCACTGTTTAAAAGCAAAACACTGTAAAATATTGAAAACATCCCCGCGTGTCTTGCCGGCCGCGCTCGTTTCAGGCACAAGCCCGAGCTAAGTAAAGACTTGGATGAACAACACTGAAGCTCGGCTATATTTAGGTCTCAGCATGTTAGTGTTTCTATTTGTTGCACAGCCCTGAGGAATTCTTCAGAGAGCTTTTCTGGCATTTCTGTTGCCAGGGAAACGCCTCACGGCGCGTGTCCTGAATCCGCACATCCTCCAGCTCCTCTGGCAGACGGAGAAATCCGCGTGGTGTTCAGCCAGGCAGGGCCACAACAAAGAAATCTCCTTCCAGGTAGGGAGGTAAACACCAGGGGAGGGAGCTGTGCTTGTGGTGATGCCTTGGGAAGGCTGACCTGAAACACAGACTGGGCAGAGCTGGAGAATAAAGTAGGTATTTATTGACAGGCCTCTAGGACACACCTTGGGCAGGACCAGAGCCTGACCGGGGCTATGCCCAAGGCGGACCCAAAATGGTCACAAAAATGGCTCACCGGTCACGAGGTCTCACATTTTTGTAAGTTTGGGTCCATTTGCATATTGGGGTTTAATTGTCCAGTCACAGCTTCAGGCTGTGAGGTCCCATCCTTCTTGTTCCTCCCTTCAGCCCACCCTTGTTTGTGCTTTTGGGCCTGGAAGTTGTCCTTGGTCTTCAGCAGGAGAAGGATTTGTTTTGTCTCCCTGCTCTGTGAAGAGAGCTGGCTAACACTTCGTGTGAGGCTCAGAACTGCACCCCTAGGCAGCACAGAATCTGGAAAACACAAAAGCTCAAACTTAAGGCATCAATGACATCTCTCCTGGGAATCCAGGTTATCCCACAGCTCTGAGCTGGCTGTGCTGGGACAGCACCGATGTCATGGATCCGCCGGGTGAGAGCTTCGGGTCTCCTGTGCTCGCTGTCCCGGGGCAGCACAGCCACGGCCCCGTGCTCAATCATCCTTGGCTTGAAAGCCTTGAGAGAGTTAAAAGAAAAACCCTAAACTGGCCAGGAGTGAGAGGAGCGAGTTATTTTTTCCCCCTCCCCAGAGGCTTTGCTGTATTAGAAAGCCACCGTCCTGCCAAGTGACGGTCATGGGAAGTGACAACTCCTCGGAAGATTGAAGCATCTGTCCCACTCTGCCCGTGCCCCCTCGCGCCGGGAGAGAGCCGACGTGACATGATCGGAGCAGAAGTTTGGACTGAATCTTTCACACTCTGTTAGCACAGGCAGGGATGGCTCTTGGAGGGGTTGTTTTTTTGGGAGGATTCCACGCAGTCAGCTCGGGCAACCAGAGCGGGGAGAGGAGGATGAAAGAATTGATATTCGCGTTTTCAAATGCTTTTCCTCGCTCCTGAGCAAATGTAGGTCAGCTGCAGGATCCCTTTCCCACTGGGCTGATAGGAAAAGGATTTTTTCTGGTGTTGCCTTTCCCTAGTTCACAATCCGTGCAGTTTTTTCCAAAAGGAACATCCAGCTGCTTTAAGCTGTGGGTGAGAGGCTCACAACGAGCTAGATTTGGGCAAACTGGGATACCTCGTTATTTCTTTCTGTGTGTAGTTGGGTTTTCATGCTTTCTTTGCACTCAGTTTTCTCAGATTTCAGTCTTTTGGGCAATCACAGATCATGCACACCCAAACTCCCATGGAAACCTGTGAATCGTGGAGATTTTTGCTGGCCTTTAGAATGCTACCTTTTATTCATGTTTTTTCCTATTCATAAGTGCAAATCTTGTGAATTCTCACTAATTTTGGTGAGAGTTTTCTCTTAGGGATACAGTGTCAGCACATTTCTCTCCCTGAAGGAATAGCTGCTGCATGGCAGCTGAAATTTTGGCCTTCTGAGAACTTTTTGGAGGGCATAACACTAATTTCCCAAATCAAGGCCTGTGGTGGTGTCCAAAAGGAGCACCCATGATGAAACATCCTTTATGTGAACGGAAACAATTTGTGTTTCCTAAGTTTGGCTCGAGGTCTCAGCTTGAAATGCTTCTTTTCACACCCAATAATCGATTCAATACATTGATCAGGTTTGTGTTTATAGGCAGAGGTATTTTTACAATATAGGCACAAAGATCAAGGCAAAATTATTTAGGTCATTGGTGATTTGCAAAAGAATTCGTTTAAATTTGCATCCACTGCAATGAAAGCCTGATTCAATTGCTGATGAAACCTTTGTGCTTCATCCTTGTAAGGGAGAATAATTGAACAGGTGTCTGCTGCTGAAGGTAAGGAGAATCACTCTTATTTAGAGGATAAGCATTCACTCATTTGTATATTGTTTTGTCCTCCAGTTATCTTAAACTGAAAAGTGAGTGCTCCTGAAAAGTGTCAAAAGCAGAAAAATTTAACATTTATTCATTTTTCTGTCAGTTCCCACATCTTTACAAACACAGCCTCCACGCCTGAAGGAAAACTGGAAAAAATAAAGAGGAAACTTGAAGTGCCAGAAAGTTTCATGATGTTACTGAAGAAACATCCAAGAATTAATTAATTCACAGTTCAGGAGGGGGGAAAGGGAGGTGTTGTGTGAGGAAACAGAGGGAACTCCCAGCACAGCACAAAGATTGATGTCTATAAAGTCACTCATTGCAGATTTTTCATACTGCCCAACCAACCAAAGCCATGAAGGGTCGTGCCAGGGTTCTAGAACAGCCTAATTTGCAAGAAGGACCAGAAAGTTCTTGGGACCTCTGAGAATGCTGCCTCAGACCCACGAGGCTCTGAAAACCAGAGTTTTTCAGCTGGGACTGGAAAGGTGGATCTGGGACTCACCAATGCACGGTGCCCAGATTGCAAAGCCAGGAGGCAGCTCTGAAACAACTCCCCAGCCCCTTTCCTCCAGCCACCACCACGCTGGAAGGTGAAACTCCAGAGTAGCAGTGCAGAGAACATCACAGGTTGTCTTTGATAAAAGCCTAGTAGGGGAACAGCACGGAAATAAGTGGCAATAATTATACATTTCCCCTTTTTGTCTTTCAAAGGTCAAAGATAAAGTCACAGAAAGTTTCACAAGGAGACAGAGAGAAGAATGTGGCTTGAGAAAACATCAGTTCTGTCTCCCTTTGTGTGTGATTTTATGTGTCTTCACGCATCTATTATAAATTACACATACAATTGAGCTTGGGATAAAAAAAATCTAATTTCCAAGAATATCTGGCTGTGATTTGGGGCAGTGAAATGCTGGAAAAAACTGTAAAGAGCCATCCTGGCTAAGGTGTGAAGGGATTTTCCTTCACCTGTTCTTTCAGTGCAGGTGACACAAAGATGAAGTCATTTATTCCCAGGACTAAGGGCAGGCTGTCGATTCCAGAGGAAAGTGGTTTTATTTCAGCATGAAAGGGGTGACAGGAGCAGTGGCAGAAAGGTGACGTGGACAAAAAGCAGCATTTCACATCTGCGTGTCTTTATGTGGAAAAAAACCCCTGTGAGACAAAACCAAAACTGCTGCTGCTTTCTCTGAAAAACTTACTGCACAAACTCCACTGAGAGCCACTTTGTGCAGGTCTGTGGTGGAAGGACAAGGAGCCTGACCCAGCTGTGGCACTCCAGGTGTCCCCTGCACGTCCACTGCAGTTTTGTCCCTCTCATCACTCATTTTTTAAGGAATTTTGAGTTTCCACCATTGATGTCTGCCCTGCAGAGCATGAACATCCCTGCAGGGTGTTGCACTGTGCTGTAAACAGGAGACAGTTTGATCTAGAAAAGCTCCCTGCTTCACACTAAGTAAAAATGATTGTTGGTTAATTAAACAACAACAACAAAAAAAGAGACTGAATATTTCTGTAGCTGTTCTATACAATGATAGAAATGCATAAATACCTAACCTGACACTGTGCTTCTCTTCTTTGTGTGTTTAACATGACATGTAGCAATTTAACATTTAGCACAGCTTTTAATTTTAAAAATCCTGTTAAATAAACTACTAAAGAAAATGTGATTATATGATGTGAGTTTTCAAAATTTTCTGACACCAGAGATATCAAAAAGACATTTCAACATCCAGTTTCAATTGTGCATTGCTGTTGAAACCTATGATTTCAACAACAACAAAAAATCTTGTGAAGAAAGGGGGTTTGGGTTATTTCAAACATACATTTTGAGAAGGGATTTTTTTTCAAGCTTCTGAACTGATATTACCATTAGAATTTTTAATACCAGTAGTATTTCTGAATCCTGCTACTCCTCAGGATTATATTTGATATTTGATATTATATTTTATATTATTTGATATAGCAAATATTATGATATTTGCTAGAGAAGCCACAAATGTACACCAATAAATTAAAGACCAGAGAGAATCACATTACAGGAGTCAGGAGAGGTCCAGGTTTTCATTTGCATCCAGGATTTTCATTCAGACTTTGATAAAATATTTGCAGAGCTTACATCTGTACATTGCCTGGCCCCAAATATCCAACAAACCAAATATGAGACATTTGAACTTGGGGTTTGGGTTCTGTCTTGTCAAGGATTAAAAGATTTCAACAATGCCTTTGTTTGTTCTTGGGCCACTCTTCAAACATTGGGATCATTGGTCCCTGGAAACACACAGCATGGGCTTGACACTTTATTATGCTGTCACTGGGAGGATTTCAGGAGGAGAGACTTCACTCATCCTCTAGACAAGCTCTTCTAATAAAATTATAATTATAAAAATTATCAGGTGCCATGAAACATCATTAATTTTATAACTTTTTACACGCTTTTTGGGTTTTTTTGCACGTTGCAAACACAAATCTGAATGAAATGCATTTGTTCATTAATTTTTTGCCACGGATTGATTCAAGGTCAGAGAGATCTGGCAGCAAATGAGATTTAAGCTGCCACCAGGAGCAGCTCAAAGGAGCTAAAATCAAACAAGGGTCAGCACTAAGGAACCCGGGGTGATCTGTGTGGAATTCAGCAAAGGGAGCAGGAGAATGAAGCTCCCCTTGGAGCAATGCCTGAAGCCTTGAGCTCCAGAGGTTTCCTGCCTTTGGAATGTCTCCACATGGAGGCAGCCATTCCATCCAGTTGTGTCTGCCACTACCAAGGCATTTTCCTGCCATTCACTCCCAATTTCACATTTTTGTGGTGAGCTTTGATGAGGAGAAAAGTCTGCAGTGGTCTCCACGTGGTGTTCAGTGGACACATTGTGTTGATGCAGACTCATAACCAAAACTTTGCTCATAATAATGATTTGTAGGTGGATCTCATAACCTTAGAAATCATCTTTGCCTCTTGATTAAGTTTTCCACTGAGATGTTCTGAAATTGGGCCAATTTAGACTTCTACTGCAAAGATAATTTTTACTTTCCAGTGTAAAGAGGGTTTCAGGTTTTTTCCACTTCCAGTGCTTGACATACCTAAAATATAACATGGTCTTCCAGCTTATGGTTTTTTGAGATGCTACACAGTCAGCTGTAGTCTGTAGTTTCACAGTCCCTAAATCTAATTTCAATATCCATTTCCTGCTTTTCCACTGAGCCTTACTGTCCTCCCCTCCTGAGGGTGGATGTGGAGTGGAAGAGAAATATGTTTTACCTCACTTTCCAGCTCGTTTCCCCAAAATATCACAGAGACCAGGAAATATCACAAAGCTGAGGTCCAGCACGAGCACAGTAAACCAGAGCATTCCTCTGCGTGGAACAGTGTCACTCTGCCAGGTCACCCTGCCTCCTCAGTGACTGGCAGGTAATTCAGGGAGAAAACAGCATTTTTGTCAGGCTTGTCCACAGAAGCCTTTTCAGTTTCTGCTGTGTTGAACCTCCCAGGAGGATGGATCCTGCTGGTTTCTGTCACACAGCCAGGGACCAGCCCTGACGGCTGTGCTCTGACAATGTCACCCACCAAGAGGTGACAGTGGCTGAAAACACATCCAAGTGGGGAGAAAAATGCTCTTCAATGTATTTTTTTTAGCATTTATTCTTTTCAAACTGAGGCTTTTGAAGCTCTGAGATGTCTCAGTGAAGATTTTTTTTCATTTTCTTAGAAGACTGAGAGTGTTGTGTGATTTGTGTACATGTGTGGGGACAGAGGAGAAGAGGGTTTTATTTCTTTCTCTCAGCTTAAGTCAGTGGGGAAATTCCACAGCTGTGAACTGAGCTGGGCTTTGAAGAGTCGTTTATCAGAGATATCCCACCTTCACTCTGTATGGCCAGTTTTAGCTGGATTAAGAGTAAAATTCTTCTTTTAACCAAGTCCTGGGTGTGTTCAGAGCGGAACGTGCTGGGGGAAGCCCAGAACAGCAACTGCAGGGGACACCAGGGCTGCAGAGTGCTCTGAGTTTCTCCTGAGGTGCTTCGTGGGATTTGTAGTTTTTCATACATTAAATATGGGTCAAAGCTCCGTGGAGAATGCCAAACTCTGCTTGATGGCAGCCTTGCTGTTTCCACTCCTTCTGAGTGTTTGGATGTTTCTGTCAGTTCAGAAAAACACATATCAAGGCTTCAGTTCTGTCTGCTTCAGAATAAACCTGTTCTTGCCCTTTATCTGCCATTTGGGTCTAATTTATGACGCTGCACTGGTTTCTAAAGCTGCAGGTTGTGCTGTGACAGGGGGATGGTTGCTGTTGATTGAGAATTGGTGGAGTACTGTGGAAACAGAAGAGTGCAGAGCACGCAGAGGTGCCCAGAGGTCTGCTCTAAAATGGAGTTAAAAAGAAGAAAATACATTCAACCCCACAGGGGTCAAGTGCTCTGCTGGATCAGAGCTTCAGAAAGTTTCACAGCTGAATTTGTCCTGTGGAGGCACTTGAGAAGAGAGAGGAAGAGCTTTTAAGCAGAGGCTGCTTGGAGAGGGAAAATGAGGAGAAGGATGCAAAGGAAAGGGGGAGTCAGGCTGGTGCAGCAGCATCAGAGCAAGGAATTTAACTCTGGTGTGGAAACAGTCAAAGAGAGGAGAAGGAAACATCCCCAAGATGACAGGGAGGGGGGGGAGCAGCATTTTGAACAAACTGGGCTGACAACAGAAAGGGTGAACGGGAGGGGCAGCAGCAAAAGGAAAAAAAATCTTTAATTTTACAAGAACAACGTTGTCACATCCAGTGGGGTTCTGGCAAAAAGACAAATCGTGACACCTTCAATCAGTTTTAACCCCACTCTAACACAGACACAAACAGCACTGAATCCATACAAATACAAATTGCATCACCATATAAATAAGGTGTATTTTTCTGTATTTTAAAAAAAAAGGTTATATGGGAGTGGAATTGCTTACATGAAGAACCAACTGCTCAGCAAAAAGAATAAAATAATGGACTATATATATGGAATTAAAATAAATAGTGCTGCCTAGGCATCTTCTTCTTTCAGAGCTTAGAAGTTTATGCTGCAAAATTCTCTTAACTGGCACAGACATTTGATAGTTCAGTGACTGCCCTGCTCCCAGCCCCACATTTATTCTCTTTAGTGGGAAAACGTCATCATTCTAGCCCAGGCTGAAGTTTAAATGGGCACAGTGCAAAATAATGAGCAAAAACAACGGTGCAAGAGGGCAGGAAAAGCTGCCAACAGTGTGCAGGAACTTTAATGCCAGGAAAGACAAAAAAAATCACACAAGGAAGAAAATACATGGATTTATACCTGCTCAACGTGGCTGTGAGTGGCTGAAAGCCTGCCTGCTATTATTATTATTATTATTATTACTATTACTATTATTGTTGTTGTTGTTGTTGTTGTTGTTAATAATAATGTTTTATTATTATTAATGTTATTATTGTTGTTATTCTTATTGTTTTATTGTGCCACTTGCTACTGCTGTAATTTCCTTGAAGAGAGGGGCACGAATGGGTCTTTTGGGGTGAGGATTGATCTGTTAGGGGTTTTGTTTTCAAAGTGGGAGCAAAATGAGTAATCCAAATGAGATGTCCTGAATTTACTATTTAAGATACAATAAAAGCCCTGTTGCTGCTAAGAAGCCACCCAGAGATGGCTCTAAAGTACCAGCTTGGAACATCTCATGAAGGCTCCCTGAGTAACTCAAAGGCACTGATTCAGACTGAGAAGATTAAAGCAAATTTAGGAATCAGAGCCAAAGTTTCTATGAAAAAGCCTTTTTTTTTTTTTTTCACAGTGGAGCCACCAGCAGTGAAACCAGCCAGGACAGAGTGTTGACAAGAAGGTGTCATTCCCAAAACACCTTGGCTCTGAAAATCTGGCTGAGGCTTCTGGGAGGAGACTGTGCCACTATTTTTATGCTCAGAATGGTTTTTTGCTTGATGAATGGAGGTTCAGCCATCAGCAGGAGGAAAAGCCAAGCTGAAAAATCCCCTCCTCCTTGGAAACAGCAGCAAATGTCCCCACCTGCTTCTTTCACTCCTGATTTTCACCTGGTTTTCACTCACTTTTCACCCTGCACTGGGAGGCGTGGGTGCTTCAATGTGAGGTGAATCAGGCTCTCCACTTGAACATTTTCTAACAGCAGCCTGCTATTAAAATACAAGTTTAGAAGATCTGTTGGGCCAGTTTGAAATGGATCCTCCCACTTTGTTGAGTACCAAAGCCTCTCAGACTTACACCCTGTTATTTCAACCTCTGCCCAAGTTTTGTTCCCCTTGGCTGCTGAATCTTCCACCTCCCTGGGCAGCAGCTCCTTTTCATCAGTGGCCAAGAAATCATATTTTCCACTGATGATGCTTCTCTCACCAGTTCTGCCAGCCCTAGAGTCTCACCTCCTTTCAGAAAAGAAATAAAACAGTGCTGATTCCCAGACTACTTGGTGTCAGAGTGTTTCTAAGACCTTTTCCTTTCACATCACAAAAATTACAGCAGGAAACAAAAGGAACAGGGGTGGAACAACCCAAAAAAGGAGGCCAGCAGCAGAGCTGGCAGATCCAACTCCCAGAGGAACTCATTTGGGCATCTCTGTGACTAAATTACACCTGAAAAATGCACCCCAACACCCCTGTGCTTCTGCATGCACTGCACTGCACTGTTAATTAATTTAGCATCGATTTTTCTTCTTGAGGGAGGGATGGTGGGTGGGAAACTGTGGGCAGAGCAATGTGCAGAAGGGAGAAGCCAATCTGAAGATTTGAAAGAAGAGAAAGAGAGAAGGAAGAAATAAAAAATGAGCCGGTAAAAGAAAAAAAAAAAGAAAGTGGTATTATAAAACTGCAACAAGTAAAATAATTATTGTTTATGGCAAGGAGTTACCCTTTTTCTTTGGGATCTGTAAAAACTTGCTCCGTGGTAATTTTCTCCTGTTCCTTTATGTGAAATGTGGATAAAATGCAACTATCACTGGAAAATAAATGGCCTTAATGTCAGTATTGATTACTGGGGAGCTCATCTTTACTCCTCCCATCAGGGGAGGCATCACATAAACTTGCTCTGCACAATTACCTCAGGTAACAAAACGATGTGCGGGTGATGAAAAGAAATGTCAGCCCCTTGCCACGGAGTTTCCAGCTGGAAGCACAAATTTGCAGCTGGACAAACCACTGTCAATGCCTTCAAGAGCTTCTTCAAGTGAAATGATGGATCAGGCAATTGACTGATCACAGCAGGCAGCTGTGAACAAAACCCAGAGCAGCTCCTTTTCTTGGGACAGGTATGAAAAATGGGATTTTCTGGGCTGAGGATGAAGCTTCTGTTCAGCCCCCAGGAGGTCTGGGGACTCTTCTGGGCTGAGCACACCCACCACACACTCTGCATCTCCCAGCCTCCCTGGATGACCTAATCCTGGAAGAAATGTGATTATCCCTTTGCTAAGTGTGAAGATGAGAATGTAACTGGATTCGAAGGGAAGCAGCAGCTTTGATCAAATCAAAGACTGGCTCTACAAGGGTGAGGATCCTCAGCTGGTGCAGCCAGCAGCACCAGGAAGGAGTTCACTTGTTGATTCCTGTGAGCAGTCCTGGAGGACATCTGCAGCAAAGTGAGCAGCTTGGCTTCAAACAAAACCCATTTACTCTGACAATGCACAGCAGCAGCGAGCTGAGGGTTTTTATTTTCATTCCCAATAACACAACCCTTCAATCCTCAGGCCCTTGGCAGCAGTTTTTGTTTTCTAACTGGCAATTCATTGCTGGTGTGCGTGGGCTCGGGGCACACACGTGACAATGGCAATGGAAGTTGGAGGTTTTCTTCTGTCCCTGCCACCCCTGGGGGTGTTCTAAATAAAACAAGATGCAATTCTTTGTGGTGGAGCTTTCCCCAGGACAGCGACTGCGGGTCAGCATCACACACAGAGCTAAAGGCTGTTTGTGGATTTAGCAAAGAGAAATCACTGCTGTGTTTTGGATGGATCACATGCACCCATGGATACGTTCCACACTGGGAGAGTGTGGCATATATCACTAAACACTAATTTTGCTGAGCAGATAATAAGTAAGAGGAAAAGAAACTTTAGCAGAGCAGGAAATAAAACAGAGCTGGGTTTTTATTGTTCAAACCACTGAGATTGTTAACACATTGAAAGGCCTAATGATTCACTGAACTCCCTGACTTGAAAGGCAGAAAGTCTAAAAGATTTAAAATACCATTCTTTCTGAGGAGCAATTATTTGTGATTTAATCAGCTGTGCATTTAAAAAAAAAAAAGTAGAATCTATTTTACGTAGGAGAGCAAAATGAGTCACTAAATGAACCTTCACCATAGGGAGGAGAAAAAATCCATATTACCATCAAAGTAGTGAACGTGATTCAAAGGAGTATGAGATGAGTCTTGACAGGGAATGTTTGACAAAGTCACCTCAGTTCATTCTGCAGCCTTCAGCCAAAAGATTTAAGACTTGATTTTACTGTTGGATCTTGAAGTTTCTTGTCAACAAGGAGACAACCAGAGCAGAAAGGCACAATTCTGCTCCTTATTCTGTGTTTGCTGCAGTCCCAGCTCTCCCAACAGCCACCAACTACGACAAAACTGAACTGACAATTAATCCCCATGGCTGGAGGAGCAACCTGAACAAAATAAATGTGCATTATGGACAGGGAGACAGGAGAATGCATCACGTTTCTGCAGGGTTTTTTAACATTTTGGGCAAAATTTACCTGTACCACCAAGATGCATTTTTGTGGCTGCTCTTTAAGCCAGAGCAACCCAGACTTTGTGCTTATAAATGTACAGAGTGAATGTTACATTGTCAAAAAAATCCCTCATCCATCAATTGTTAATGTGGAATCAAAGTTACACCCTTTAGATGCCTTTCTCCGTGACTGGAAGCCTGGGAATTACTTCATACAAGTAGTACTTGAATAATAATGTCTTTATTTAACTATGTAGGAGGCCTGAATGTCAGGTGCTCTTGTTTATACCAGTTAAAACTTTTCTTAGAGGTTTGCAGCTCCTTTTTCAGAACTGCCCGACAACAGTTTCAATTAGGAGTTTATGGAATCCAACAACTACATTTTTAAATTATTTGAGTTTATGGGATCATTTAATAACCAGGTTTACGGCTGTATAAAGCAACATTTTTTAAAATCCCCTTTACTGGCTAAATTGAAATGTTATGATAAAATAATTTTGCCTGGAAGGAAATAAAATTTTAAGCGCTAACGACCGCTAAACGCTCATCCAACTTGTGTGGAATTTTTCTCTCTTTTTTTGGTGAATTTTTACTGTGGTTTGTGTTTCAGCTGTGGGTTCTACTTCCCTTGGAGGAACCAGAAAAGTGATTATACATTCACAGAGGACTTGCAAGCATCTGTCCCAGATCCAAAGGCACTTGATTCATCTGCGTGCACAAATAGCACGAGTTTGATAACAAGGGATTGGAGCTGGTAATTAGCATCGACAGCTCCCTAATTTGCACAGGAAGACTGCACACTTGTTTAAGCTGAGGAGGTGCCTTGCTGCATGCCCTGATCACAGCTGGAATTATTTGTGTCAGTGGCAACCCAGCGTATGCGAGGAAATGCTGTCGATTTTTTAACATTCTGGAAAAGAAACTTTTCTTCAGTCCTCGGGCTAAATCCATTTTCCCCTCTCAGAGCACTTCAAATGAATTTTTTATAGGGCAATACAGAATATATCAGAGCAGTTCTGCCATTCCTCAGGGTGGTCTCAGCCTGAAGGAGCTGAGTTTGGGGAATACCCGAGGGAGTCACACCCTGAACACCACCCCCGAAAATTCTCCTTCACGAGTAACACCCGGAAAGAAACAACAATAAAAAGGTGGTGCTTGGCAGGGTTTAGCTGGAAAATTTAGCATCAAACGCTGTCCCAGCCTCTCTGCTCACCTTGGGATGCTGCTCCAGGGGGACCTGGGCGTGTTTGTGGGGACACCGCGACATTTGCAGGTGACAAAAGGGGACAGTGACTTCTCTCGCTCTCCTGGGGGCAGTCAGGACCTCCGGGCCAGGTGAGAAGTGCTCACTGATGTTTTATCAGCCCCGGGGCCGCCCTGGGATCGCTGTTTGCTTCCCAAAATTCCTGCACTGAGGTTGGGACACGTGCTCCTACTTCAGAGTGCCTAAAGTGGCACAAAGGAGCCGAGTTTTCTGAGACTAAATCCATTTCCTAAAACATCTTCATGTTCCAGCCCTTTTGGATTCCGTGCACCATAAGCCAGAAAACATTTCTATTTATTCAAAAGAGTTTTCTCCTCTAATTCTTTACTTCTCTGCTTCCACTTCTAAACAACAGACGTGAGCACGAACATCATCCTTCACCTCCAAAATATCACAAAGATCAGAGAATATCACAAAGAAATGGAAGATAGGGAACAACATCCTTCACCTCCAAAATATCACAAAGATCAGGGAATATCACAAAGAAATGGAAGATAGGGAACA